>CM071863.1:40428955-40444306 GCA_036759665.1 Gynandropsis gynandra
GACCAATGGGACCAATGTGACCTATGCGACCAATGGGACCAATGCGACCTATGCGACCAATGGGACCAATGCGACCTATGCGACCAATGGGACCAATGCGACCTATGCGACCAATGGGACCAATGCGACCTATGCGACCAATGGGACCAATGCGACCTATGCGACCCATGCGACCATTTGACTTTAGCGACCCAGTGACACATGCGACATATGAAACCCATGCGACTCTAACGACCCTGCGGCTTATGCGACCCTACGACTCTAACGACCCTACGGCTTATGCGACCCTACGACTTATATGTCTCGATGGAAATTGACACTCAAATGACCTTTTCACTAAATATTACTTACTTGGTGGAACTCCATCAGGAGCAAGGTTTCTTGACACTGGATTTGGACGTCGAAGGAATTCAAAAGCAAAATCACCAACAGTGTCGGAAGATTGGGTTTCGGTGATCGCAACTTTCTCGGCAGCCTTTGATTTTGGATTAGGCACATGAATCCCGACATCCCTTAGAAGGTCTCTTACGGTGTTGATGATTCTCTTCTCCGACTTCCTTATTTCCCCTATTAATTTCTTCTCCAGTGTCAGAGGGACTGCAGCATCAGCATCAGCATCACTCACGCACTCCTTCCTCTTAGTCCCTTTTTCCTGCAAAATGACCAATTACGAATACATTATACTTCTACCGACTTAAGCGACCCATGCGACTCAACCGACCAATGCGACTCAACCGACCCGTGCGACCCTCAACCGCCGTGTGCGACCCATGCGACTCAAACGACCCTCAGACACTCCGCGACACTCAAACGACCATTGCGACCTAACCGACTCACTGACACTGACACTCACCCGTTTCAAATCAATAAACTGAGTCTAAGATGGTCATGAAACTACTGCGACCCTTGCTACTCAACCGACTCACGGAGTCGAAGATGTTCATGCAACTCCTGCGACCCTTGCGACCCTTGCGACCTAACCGACTCACTGACACTGACACCCATTTCAAATCAATAAACCATTTTGTGACTCGAAAGCTTGCAAAACCCTAGAAATCGAACTACTTACACTTATTGACGCCATTGAAGATTGACTCGTGCTCTCTTCGTGCTCTCTTCGCCAGTTTCCTTCTCGCCAACTTCAAATCGTTCGCCAACTTCAAATCGTTCCCTCTCAAGTTCGAAATACTTATTTCTTTCTTGCTATCAACTTTTAAACAGGTTTCACGGCAAAAAACTGTTCGGCTTTCTCGTTTTCGGCAGTTTTTCACGTCGAAAAACTGCCGAACTTCCATTTTTCCACGTTCCAACGTTAAGGGCAAATTTGTCTTTTCCTCAGTTTTTATTTTTCGGATTTAATAATTATTTTGGGGAAGGGTATTTTTGAAGTGATTTAGCCCTTTGAGGGTATTTCTGATATTCCGCCGTTTTCAAAATGTATAACAAAACAAATCAAAGGATAATACTAAAAGAAAAATTTGTGCCCGCAAAAGTTTAATGAATACATAATATGATGAAAGGCTACACGTTAATCGGAGAATACATGACATCTAGAAGGATAATTTATATGCTATTTTCACTTCAAATCTATTTTTTTTAAAAAGTTTAAACTTTAAATCTATCTTTAAAATATTAATAATTCTATATTATCTTTGTTTTTTAATTAGTCGACAATTTTCTCTCTCCTCCGAAGTACCTCGACTTCTCTTTCTCTCCCGTGGCACGAAAATTACTGTTCTCTCATACCATTTCAGATTCGGTGCGAGTAGCTTAAATCGGTATCAAAATCGTTGCAGTTAGCTTGAAATCGATATCAGATTCGTCGCGAAGAGGTTAAAATCGTTTGTTGTCAACAAAGAAGCTTGCAATTAAGCACATTCCGCAGAAAAACTAGGTATGCATATTGAGTTTTTCGTTCTCTTGTGTTTTCGTGTTTCTTTTGTGAATTGGATAAGCCAAGTTAGTGATAAGTAATATGTATAGATACGATTCTCCCTTTTTCAAAACGAGTTTTGTATTGATGTAGTCTAACGAATCATATTTATTGAAATATCAAATGATCGCAATAAATGACAGTCTCTCCGAGTCGCAAGGTCGCACTAGGTCACAGAATCATATTGAAACACATGGTCGCAGTGGATCACAGATTCGCACGGTCGCACTGGATCACAGAGTCTCATCGAGTCGCACTTGGTCTCAGAGTCTCATCGAGTCGCACGGCCACACTGGGTCATAGAGTCTCATCGAGAGATCAAAGGGTCGCATGGGTACAAGGGTCGCAGAGGTACAAGGGCCGCAAAGGGATCAAAGGGTCGCAGGGGTACAAGGGTCACAGAGGTATAAGGGTCGCAAATGGGTTAAAGGGTTGTAGGGGTATAAGGGTCACAAAGGGGTCAAAGGGTCGTACGGTCGCAGTGGGTCACAGAGTCTCATCGAGTCGTACGGTCGCAGTGGGTCACAAAGTCTCATCGAGTCGCACGGTCGCAGTGGGTCACAGAGTCTCATCGAGTCACACTGGATCGCAAAATTTACCCTCCTTTTATGTTTTTGTTACAGGTGTAATAGATTCGGTGGATGAGAAAATTGTTAAGAATTAATTCTACATATATGAGATTAATCATATATGGATAGATTAGTTCTTAATAATCTCCTAACGATTAAATAAAACACACACAACTATATTTGGTAGTCAAAGGTGGCCGTTGGAAGGAAGGAAAGGGATGTTGCTATTTTTGAGTAATTAGAATCACATGTGCAACTCAAGAAACCAAGCAACAAGGAGCTGTCCCTTTCTCCTCTTTAGCCATGAAAGATGAGGAGAAATTCATTAATTATGTTGTACTTGTTTACTTCTAATTGTAGTTGAAATTCAGCTCATGGTCTCTATATATAGAACCACTTATGTAATGCTTAAACTCATGGAAATGAATTAAAGTTTATTTCTAATTCTTCTTTCTATTCTCTTAGTTCTACAAACATCTTATTCTCTTCTTAAACACTCAAATTCTAACATGGTATCAGAGCGGTTTTAATTTATTCTCTCATCATTCTCTTGTGTTTCTAAGCTCAAACTTTCGATCTCTCTTCTCATACTCTGTCCATTTTTTTTAAATTCAAAACAGTCCCAAAATCACTAAAATATCTTTACAAGCAAAATGGATATGGAAGGCATAAAAATGGTTGTTCCCATAATCCTCAAAGGTCCAAACTACCTATTATGGTCAAGATTAATCAAATCAGCCCTAGGAGGCAAAGGACTTTGGAAGCATATTGAAGAAAATGAATCTCCAAAGGTAACATCTCACGGTGAAGATGGAAAAGAAATTATCACCATAGACTCGGAAAAGTGGACACAAGAAGATCAAGCCGTCCTATCTTTCCTTCAAAACTCCCTTGAGCCATCAATCCTTGAAGCCTATTCCTATTGTGAAAGTGCAAAGGAATTATGGGACATCCTCAAGAAGGTTTTCGGCAACATCTCCAATATAAGCCGGATTTATGAAGTGAAAAGAGAACTCAACAATCTCACACAAGAAGGGATGACCTTCAACAAACATTTTGGGAGGTTTAGGTCCTTATGGGCGGAGCTAGACATCTTAAGGCCGAGCTCCATTGATCCAAAAGTTCTCAATGAGAGGAAAGAACAAGATAAAGTCTTTAGTCTCCTCTTCACCCTAAGTCCCGCCTATAATGATGTTATCAAGCACATCCTTAGGTCCGACACTCTACCAAGCCTAGAGGATGTGTGTGCTCAAATTCAAAAAGAAGAAGGGTCACTTGGCTTATTTGGAGGCAAAGGCGAGATGATTCACCTAGCAAACAAGGGACATTTTCAACAAGGAGACGTTGGAGGCTTTGACAGCAAACAAGGATTCAAAAAATGTGTGTATTGCAAAAAGGAAGGAAACACATAAGAGGAATGTTGGATCCTTCATCCCCACCTCAAGCCACCAATGAACAATAATTTCAAGAACCAAAGAGCTCACTTTTCCAACAAAACACAAGGAGAGCCGACCGGTGCATCTTCTTCTCAAAATCATGGGGATGAATTCAAGACTATGGCCGCCTACATGATGAATGCTCAAGCTGAGATGGTCAAGAAGTCCGACATTGAAGCACTCATCAAAGCCTTGAAGGAGAATTCCGGTAATAAAGAGGGTAAAGGTTTTCTTGCATCTAAAAATACTAAACCATTATTTATGATTAGTGATGCTAATCTCTTAAGAAATATTAAACTGGCCTTAGGTAGTGTCATAGTAGCAAATGGTTACAAGGTTCCAATAGAAGGTGAAGGAATTCTTAATTTATTTGAAAAAGATACAAAAGCATTATACTTGCCTAAGTTTACATCAAATTTGTTATCGGTTAAACGAACCGCAAATGATTTAAATTGTAATGTGATTTGTAGTCCTAATGAGGTTTCTTTTCAGGATATTAAGACAAGGAAAATATTTGGCAAAGGAGTCACCAAGGATGATTTATACATGCTTGAAGACACCAACTCTTTTTCGGATGTTTTTAAAATTTCGGAAGTTTCTAATGCTTCTAATATTTTCAAAACTTTTTCAGTCTCTTATGATGATGTTATTTGGCATGCTAGATTAGGACATCCACATGTTCATGCCTTAAGCTTAATGTTTCCTAATGTTTCTTTTAAATCGGATGAATGTGAGGCTTGCATTCTAGGAAAACATTGTCGAACTGTTTTTTCTAAATCTCTCACAAACTATGAAAATTGTTTTGATCATGTGCATTCGGATGTGTGGACAGCCCCATGCCTATCTAGAGAAAACCATAAATATTTTGTCACTTTTATAGATGAAAAATCAAAGTATACATGGATTACTTTGTTACAATCTAAGGATAAGGTGCTAGAAGCATTTATAAATTTTCAAAACTATGTTACTAACCATTTTAATGCCAAGATTAAAATTTTTAGATCGGATAATGGTGGAGAATATATGAGCACAACCTTCAAATTACATATATCTAAGCATGGCATAATCCACCAAACAAGCTGTCCATATACTCCCCAACAAAATGGTGTAGCCGAGAGGAAAAATAGACATCTAATGGAGGTGGCAAGGTCTATGATGTTCCATACAAGTGTACCAAAAAGGTTTTGGGGAGATGCGGTTTTAACCGCATGCTATCTTATAAACCGAACCCCTACAAAAGTCCTACAAGATCTCTCCCCATTTGAGGTATTAAACAAAAATAAACCTCTTATTAACCACTTACGAGTTTTTGGTTGTGTATGTTTTGTATTAGTACCCGGGGAACAAAGAAACAAACTAGAGGCGAGAAGCACAAAGGCTATGTTCATTGGATATTCTACTACCCAAAAGGGGTATAAGTGTTATGATCCCTCTACACGGCGAGTTCTAGTATCCAAAGATGTCAAGTTCATGGAAGACAAAGGGTTCTATGATGAGAAAAATTGGGAAAGTATAAAGGACTTGGCTAGTTCACCTTCGGACCAAGCTAACAACCTCAAGAAAATTTTGGAGACACTTGGGTTAGGAACCGTTGAACTACCAAGAAGGAACGCAACCATCCATCTAACACCAAGAAGCGCCGGACTTGAGGAAGAAAGAGCCAGACTTGAGGAAGAAAGATCACAAGAACGCAATACCGTTGATCATGAAGGGGGAAATGAAAATGGACAGTCCGAGGCTGATATAGATGCCATGGATGAGATGAACTTTCAAGAGGAAGAACATCAAGCTCATGATCAAGGAATTGCCGAGGTACAAGAAGTACAAGATGTAAATGAGGCCGAGGTACAAGAGGAGCCGAGGGTTGAAACACAAGAAGTGGTACAAGGATTGAGAAGAAGCGCAAGGCTAAGGAAGGTAAAAAGAGTGTATTACAATTGTGAAGCGGTAGCTCATCCAATTCAAGCAACATGCTCTCTAGCCGTGTACCCTCATGAACATCAAGTCTTCATGGCCAACTTGGATGAGGAGTACATCCCGAAGACATATGAAGAAGCCAAAGAGCATAAAGTGTGGAGAGATGCCGTGGGGAATGAGCAGAAAGCAATGGAGATAAATGACACTTGGTTTGAGTCGGAATTACCTAAGGGAAAGAAAGCCGTCTCAAGCAAATGGGTGTTCACGATCAAATACAATAGTGATGGGTCCATAGAAAGGCACAAAGCAAGACTCGTGGGAAGAGGATTCACACAACTGTATGGAGAAGACTATGTAGATACATTTCCTCCCGTTGCAAACCTCCATACTATTCGGATCATACTCTCCCTTGCCGTGAACCTTGAGTGGAATCTTTGGCAAATGGATGTCAAAAATGCATTTCTACAAGGGGAATTAGAAGATGAGGTCTACATGTATCCACCTCCGGGGCTAGAACACATAGTGAAACCGGGAAATGTTTTAAGACTTAGAAAGGTGATCTATGGTCTTAAACAATCTCCAAGGGCGTGGTAGCACAAGCTTAGCACAACACTAAATGGACGTGGCTTTAGAAGATCCGAGGCCGATCATACTCTATTCACATTGCCAAGCTCAAAGGGAATCGTGGTGGTGCTTGTCTATGTTGATGATATAATCATCACGGGAAGTGACATAGAAGGCGTGAAAGCCACTAAGGTATATCTTAAAACTATGTTTGATATTAAGGATTTAGGAGAACTAAAGTACCTTCTAGGAATAGAAATATGTCGTTCTAAGGAAGGACTATTTCTATCCCAAAGAAAGTACACCCTTGATATGTTGAATGAGCTAGGTACAATGGAAGGAAGAATAGCAAGAACTCCACTAGAAGATGGATACAAAGTGATGCGTAAGGGGGAGATAGATGATGAGCCATTTGAAGACCCTAAACTCTATAGGAGAATAGTTGGGAAATTGATCTATCTCACCATAACAAGGCCGGACATTTGTTTTGCGGTGAACCAAGTGAGCCAATATATGCAAGATCCAACAACTTATCATTGGAAGATGGTTGAACGGATCCTAAGCTATTTAAGTGGAACAAAGGATCAAGGAGTATGGATGGGATGCAACAAAAACACGGAGATTGTAGGATATTGTGATGCGGATTGGGCCGGGGACCAAGTGGATAGGAAGTCAACCACGGGCTATTGCACATTTATAGGAGGCAATCTAGTTACTTGGAAGAGCAAGAAGCAAAAGGTGGTTTCATGTTCAAGTGCGGAAGCCGAGTACCGAGCAATGAGGAAGTTAACCAATGAATTAGTATGGATTAGAAATTTTCTCACGGACTTGGGCATTGAGACATCATCTCCCATTACAATGCATTGTGATAACCAAGCCGCCATCCACATTGCGTCCAATTCGGTGTTTCATGAGAGGACAAAGCACATTGAAGTGGATTATCACAAGGTTAGACAAATGATTGAACAAGGAGTAATTCTACCGTGCTATACAAGAAGTGAAGATCAATTGGCCGACATTTTCACCAAGGCTACAAGCAAGAAAATTTGTGAGTCCATATTCCCTCGGCTTGGACTCACAAACACTCGGACATGATATGTCTAACATGGCAATGAATTGTACTCTTTCTCCTAAGTGTGATTTTGTCCCATTGGGTTTTCCCACTTAGGTTTTAATGAGGCAAGGAGCCATGGGTCAAGCTTATCAATAGTAGTACACTATAGTTAAGCTTGAGGGGGAGTGTTAAGAATTAATTCTACATATATGAGATTAATCATATATGGATAGATTAGTTCTTAATAATCTCCTAAGGATTAAATAAAACACAAACAACTATATTTGGTAGTCAAAGGTGACCGTTGGAAGGAAGGAAAGGGATGTTGCTATTTTTGAGTAATTAGAATCACATGTGCAACTCAAGAAACCAAGCAACAAGGAGCTGTCCCTTTCTCCTCTTTAGCCGTAAAAGATGAGGACAAATTCATTAATTATGTTGTACTTGTTTACTTCTAATCGTAGTTTAAATTCAGATCATGGTCTCTATATATAGAACCACTTATGTAATGCTTAAACTCATGGAAATGAATCAAAGTTTATTCCTAATTCTTCTTTCTATTCTCTTAGTTCTACAAACATCTTATTCTCTTCTTAAACACTCAAATTCTAACAAAAATTACACTGATTTATTTTTTGTATGATGGTAAATGGGAAAAAAACCTAAATGGAGAATCTGAATGGGTTGGTAGAGTTCAGAAAAACCATATAGTACTTTTCTATTGTCTTCCGGTTTGTCTGACATACCAGCAACTTATTGATGAGTTATGCACAAACATTATGGTGGGAAAAAATACAACGAAGTTGAAATGAAGCTATTTGGCCAATATTTGTGAAAATAAGAAACCGACAGATATAATGAATGACAAGCATCTTATTTGTTATATGTTCGATCGCATAAGAGGAACTCGACCACTGTTGTATGTGGAGATAGAATCGGCAAGTGTGAAATGTGAAATCGAAATTGAGAGGGAAGTTGAACCTCTAATTCTTGATTTTGGAAGCATTGCTAGAGAAGGTGAGGATGAAGGTGTTGTAGATTATGATGACTGTTATTTTAGGTCTAAATAACAAAAACAGAGTTGGGAGAATTCGACGAAAACAATACATATTTTGGATTTTGATAATGCTGATAGTGAACATACCAGCGGGTTAAGAGAAGATTGTGGGTGTGCCATGCATGTGATAGTTGATGATGTTGTTTGTAGTAGTAATAAAGTTGATTCTGATGTGCCAACAGAGCATAAGGATGGTGATGGTAAGAACAACTTGGAAATGGTAGTTCATGAGAAGTCAGACATTGAAAATAATATCTTCGAATTCGAATATGGATTGCATCTTAAAATTGAGCAAGAGTTTGATAGCAAGAAGGATGTACATGAATTTGTAAGAAATGGTTCAATTGAAGCTTGTTTTAGATATAGAACTTTGAGATGCGATTCAAAGCTGTTGGAAGTACGATGCAAGTTTGCCGGAAGTAGTTATAAATGGAAATTACGCGAATCTCGAATTCCAAATGGTTTAGTGTGAGAACACACTATCCCCTTCATAACTATTCACTTGTATCTAAATCGACATAAGCTACAAAGGGTACATCGCAATTGGTTAAGGATTATTTGAATGAGGAATATGCCGAGAAATATTAAACACCTCCAACAAAAGAATTGATGCTCGTGTAAAAGCAAAATACAGTGCCAATGTATCGTATTTAATGGAATTAAGAGACGAATGCAGTGCTCAAAAGGAGATTTGTGGTGATGAATTTGAACATTATAGGAGGCTTCCACGATGGTTGTACATGTTTACAGAAAGAAATCCTGGATTTCTCGTAAATCTTCAGCTCAAAAATGACGGAAAAAGATTTAAATACCTTTTTATGGTTGTCGGAGCGGCTATAAAAGGATTGAAATACATCCGTAAAGTGGTTGCTGTGGATACTTAATTTCTGACAGGAGTGTACAAGAGAGCATTGATTGTGGCGACCGCGCATGATGGTTAACATCACCAATATCCTATTGGATGGGAATAAATCGACAGAGAGAATGACGAATCATAGACGTGGTTTATGTTAAGGTTGAAAGAGGTGCTACCGAATGGACTTGATTGTGATATCTGATCGCCATAAAAGCTTGATCAAAGCAGTCAAACAAGTGTATAAACAAGTTGATCATGGTTTTTGTGCGCGTCATATATCGCAAAATATAAAGAGCTACGTCAATAAAGGGCATGGTAGAAAGACTTCAAAGGGTGATACTGTGATCATTGAGAAATGGCGACCCATGTGACCAATGCGACCTTTGTGACTCAAATGACCTTACTTATTTGGTGGTACTTCGACATCTTTGACAACAACTTCTGGAGTTCCCTCAGGACCAACATCAGCGGTGACCTCTTCAACAAGACCCACTAGAGTATCTTCGGTAGGAACCTCCTCAGCGGAAACCTCTTCCACAGGACCCACTAGAGTATACTCGGCAAAAACCTCCTTAGCGGCGACCTCTTTGACAGGACCCACTAGAGTATACTCGGCAAAAACCTCCTTAGCTGCAACCTCTTTGACAGCAACCATTGGAGTATCCTCGACAGGAACCTCCTCAGCGGCGAATTCTTGGACAGGATCCAAAGGAGTATCCTCGGCAGAAACCTCCTCAGCAGCGACCTCTTTGACAGTGAAAACAATAGAACGTCAACGTTAACCAATAACAACAATCAAGAGAACCAAATATCTGAAACAATACCAACTTTATTTATGAATCAATCTTATAAATACACTTGTTTTTCATTACAGTTCACTTAAGACTTCTACGGATAACTCCCCATGAGTTAGATGTAAATAAACACTAATTGTTTCTCTCAATTTTTCTCCGTATCATTCTAAGTACACTTGCACAACTTATTGGTCTACTTTCACTTGTTTGTCGTACTTCCTAGATACATGAACCTAGATGCGTGACCAGGTACACCCTCCAGTTTTCCAGCCTCACATGCTCGCACTTTTTGCGTTTCCAGCTTGACTCCCCTTTCTTCTCATCGTTTTTTGATTTGAATATTTCTTCTCCTTTAATTGCTCAACAACCTGATTTTTCAAAATATTTCACGTGTCCCTAAAATATTGCATTAACAGACAGGATCCACTGGAGTATACTTGGCATGAACCTCCTCAGAAACACCAACGATAGCATCTGCATAAAATTACTTCATTTATTAGACTAATTCAATACATTGATGCGACCCTTGCGACCCATGGGACATATGCGATCCATGCGACCCATGCGACTCTTGTGACCCTGCGACTTATGAAATCCTTGCGACCCATGCGACCTATGCGACCATTGTGACCCATGCCGACTCTCGCTGGAAATTGACTCAATTGACCTTTTTCATAAATATTACTTACTCGGTGGAATTCATCAAGAGCAACCCTTGTAGTAACCTCTTCGGAAATGTATTCAATTAAAGGAATGTTGGCGGTAGATGTGAGATTTTCCTCTAATCTCGAAATATTTGCCAAATCCTCTTTTGAGCTATCCCTAGAGTCATTTTCACCCTCTGACTGAACCGGCTCTTCTCTTGGCCTTTTTCTTGGCACTAGATATGGACGTCGAAGGAATTCAAAATGTGCTTTTATGTACACAATCCCATAACCTGTTTTACCTTTCACATATTTAATTATTCTCTTCACATCCATCAAATGAGATTTCTTGGGTTTAGCTTCATATCTGGTACAAATTCCTACACTCAAACATAGATTAGGTCTACTTGCAGTAAGATAAAGCAAACTTCCAATCATGCTTCTATAGAGCTTTACTTCCACACCCTCTCCATCTGAATCTTTAGTCAGTTTTATTGTTGTTGACATAGGTTTACTAGCTAACTTACTTTGATCCATTTCAAACCTCTTCACCAAATTCTTCGCATATTTACTTTGGGATATGAACAATCCTTCATCAAGTTGTCTTACCTATAAACCAAGAAAATAGCTCAACTCACCAAACATACTCATCTCAAACTCTTCTTTCATGGTTTGTACAAACTAGTTCACTTTATCCTGCGATTTTGAACCACAGATATATCATCAACATAAATTTGTACAACCAGAAGAACATTATCATAATTATGAATAAATAGAGTTTTGTTTACTTCCCCTTTTTTGTATCCGTTCTGGATTAAAAAGCTTGTTAACCTTTCATACCACGCACGTGGAGCTTGCTTAAGTATACAAGGCTTTCTTCAACTTATAGACATGACCTGGATGGTGTGGATCTTCAAAGCCTTTAGGTTGTTCAACATATACATCTTCTTGCAGAATTCCATTTGAGAAAGCACTTTTGACATCTATCTGAAACAATTTAAAATCAAAAGAGCACGCAACTCCAAGCAATAGTCTAATAGATTCTAATCTAGGAACGGGTGCAAAAGTCTAATCAAATTCAACATCTTCAACTTGTGTATATCCTTGTACAACTAGTCTCGCCTTATTTCTTACAATTTCACCCAATTCATTGGTTTTATTCTTGAAAATCCATTTTGTTGCAATAACATTGACCTCAACTGGACGAGCTACTAATACCCAAACATCATTTCTAACAAACCGTTCTAATTCCTCATGCATTGATTTGATCCAGGATTCATCATCTAATACATCACAAACATATTTTTGTTCTGTTTGAGATGTAAAGCAAGCAAATTTGACCATATCATGATAATCTACCCTAGGTTTATCACGTGTTTTTCTAGCATCTCCAAAGTTACCAATGATATCTCCAATTGAATGATTTCGACGTACTGTTGTCAACTCCATGTCATTTTTATGATGTTCGCATTCAGTATGTTCATCTTCCATCCTGCTTTCAGTCTCAGTATGTTCAGAAAATGGAAAAAGAACACTCTCAGTTAAATGATCTTCATCAAATACAACATTTATAAATTCAAAAACTGTTCTAGTTCGTAAGTTAAAATTTTGTATACAGTTGTATTAGTTCGATAACCAAGAAAGATTCCCTCATCACTTTTTGCATCAAAATTTCCAAGATATTCTCTGTCATTCAGTGCATAGCAAGTGCATCCAAAAACATGAAAATAACTTAAGTTTGGACTTTTACCTTTCCAAAGTTCGTAAGGAGTTTTGACATACCTGGGGGAACATATACACAGTTTATGATATAGCAATTTCTGTTTATAGCTTCTACACCAAATCGAATGGAGATAGATTTTGCATGAAGCATGGCACGAGCCATCTCTTGAAAAGTTCTATTCTTCCTTTCAACTACACCATTTTGTTCTGGTGTTTTTGGTGCAGAAAACTCATGAACGGTACCGTGTTTTAGACACAAGTTATGAAACACATCATTTTCAAATTCTTTCATGTGATCACTTTGAATCCTTTCAATACTACCTTTTGTGTTTTTCAATTGTAAAAATAAGTAATGGAACATTTCAAAAGTATCAGTTTTTTCTCTAAAAAATTTAACCCATGTGTACCTTGAGAAGTCATCAACAACTACAAAGTTATACCTTTTTCCACCAAAGCTTTCTTTCCTCATTGGTCTCATCAAATCCATATGTACGAGTTCTAGTATCTTACCAGTCTTGACATCGGGCATTTGCTTGTGATGAACCTTAACTTGTTTTCCCAATTGACATGGTTTACAAATTTTAGTTCTATCAAGATTCAGTTTAGATATACCTCTGACAATGTTTGAACTTGATAGCCTCACAAGTGATCGATAATTGACATGTCCTAATCTTTGATGCCACAAAGATAGATTATCCTCTGTTTCTTTGATACATATCTTCTCTTAACTCCAAATATAGCAATTGCTTCACGATCGTGTACCTGTAAGAACACATTTATCATCAGAATTCATCACTTGATATTCCTTTTGATTAAACTGAACCCGATGATTGTTGTCACACAGTTGACTAATACTAATTAGATTAACCGTCAATCTAGCAACATATTGCACATTCTATAGAAAGGGTTGTCCATGTGAATTTATGTCTCCTTTTCCAAGAATTTTGCGTTTATTTCCATCTCCAAAGATAACACTTCCTGCATTCTTAATTTTGAGCAAAGTTTAACAGAAGCTCGTTTGAACCTGTCATGTGCCTAGAGCAACCACTATCAAAATATCAGAGGTTTAATTTTTCTTATGTGCAGAGATGTAAGCAACATTGCAA
The DNA here is from genome assembly GCA_036759665.1 of Gynandropsis gynandra. Lineage (NCBI taxonomy): Eukaryota > Viridiplantae > Streptophyta > Magnoliopsida > Brassicales > Cleomaceae > Gynandropsis > Gynandropsis gynandra. The sequence goes on from CM071863.1 coordinate 40,442,608, forward strand.
TACAAATCATTTTTTCTTATCCAAATTCATTTTATTTTTACAAGAACATACTTACCTGATTCAAACCTGAACTTTTTGTTGCACGTGATCTGTTTGTGTCCTCTTTTTCCTCAGAAATAACAGCTCACTAAATTTTTCTTTTGATACGGAAACCGAGACTGTCCTCTAGAGTTATACCCATGATGATTATGATGCCCATAATATCCATGATGTCTAATATTTGAGTAAAAAACTCTTTGATTTGTATTCTTCTTGGATGAATAGCTCTGTATTTGTTTTCCTTGTGTCGTAGAAGAAGACTCTTCCAATTTCCCTCCTCAAACAAATCTGCTTTAGATGTTCCTTTAATTCCCGTATAACCAATTCTATGATTATTACCTTTTTGTTTTCCTAAACAGAGTAGATGATCAAGTTTTTCAGTACCATTTGAAAGCATTTTCAATTGCTTATTGGTTTCTTCAAGTTGAATCTTAACAAAACACACTTCTTCGTCCTTCCGAGCTACTTCCTGTTTCATTTCTTGAATTTGAGCTTCTAGTTTTTCATTAGTCTTGACCAGTTGTATGTTCAACTTGCTCATTTTCAGCCACTCATTGTAGATAATTTCCACATCTACTTCATGTTCTTCTTCAATTCCAATCTCATCAACTTTGTTACCTTCTATTCTTCCTTTTCATTTTCTTCTATTATTCCAATGAATGCAACAAAACTTGAAATGTCTTCTTCATTACCGTCTTCAGAATCTGAACTTGATTCTCTAAACGTAATTAATGACTTTCCTTTGATCACAGTAATGTCTGCATATTCATTTTTTGTATGCTGAAAACCTTTGCATTTGTAACATTATGTTTCTCGCAGCCCCTTCAAAACACTTTCTCTCTTTGATATACTTGGACAGTCAGATTTAAAATGTCTGAATCCTTTTGATGTGGTTAATCTCAAGTAATAATTACCTAGACTAACGCTTCCGCACGAATACGGATCATATAGAACCAGGGTCGAACACAAGGAATCGATGCAACTCTAAAGCTAGTAACTAATGAATAGAACGTGTAAAATCAATAGGTGAATGGAATACGAATGAAGATAAACTATCTAACTAACTAACGAATTAAACTCAATAGACTAGACACCACAGGTTTCGAGAGATGCACGATGATGCAATGAAGTTCTAACAAGATCATGGTCTCAGATATTATCACGAGTTCAGGGAATTCAAGCTCTAATATAGGAACTGACTGGCGTAGACTTGTCCACTATCTAGCATGTGTATACCAATTTCCCAATTGTGTATCTCACCTACTAGACGCATTAAGACCGCTATCCTAATCCCTAGATTCAATCGATCGATGTGACGTAGATTCTAAACCGATTAAATCCTAAATCATGGCTAAGTTCCAAAGTCTAATCCCCTGGCGTAGATTCATTAAACTTCTATGATCATTCATTCGAGTGGCGTACAAGAACGAAAGCATTAAGAACAACCAATCAATCTGAAAACGATCAAATACCAAAATCATTCATTCAACTGGCGTTTGAGAACAAAAGCATTAAGAACCACCAAGCATTAAGAACAAGACTTCGCTACATATCGGCCAAGCTCTCTAACCTATGCCTATGGACCTACTCGGACATGAATTTAGAAAATGAAACACAAAAGATAACTATATTCAACATGGATAAAGAATGAGATCCCTCC
>CM071863.1:40452095-40473508 GCA_036759665.1 Gynandropsis gynandra
GCACCTGTCTAACACTTTACACAAATTTGTTAGACAAACATCAAAGGAAGGTCCATGAACCGAGAAATCGTCCATGAAAACTTCCATAGTTTCACCATTTACATCGGAAAAGATAGAGGTCATGCACCGCTGAAAAGTAGCAGGTGCATTACACAAACCAAAGGGCATCCGACGATAGGCGAATGTACCGAAGGGACACGTGAACGTCGTCTTTTCTTGATCATTCGGATGGATTGGTATCTGAAAGAAACCTGAATAACCATCAAGAAAACAAAAATAGGAGTGAAGAGCTAAACGTTCAAGCATTTGATCAATGAAAGGTAACGGGAAGTGATCTTTCCGTGTGTTGGCATTCAGCTTGCGGTAGTCGATGCACATGCGCCATCCCGTGACCGTTCTTGTTGGAATCAGTTCGTTGTTCGCGTTTGGGACGAAGGTGATGCCTCCTTTCTTCGGAACTACCTGTACAGGACTCACCCACGCACTATCCGAAATAGGATATATAACTCCAGCATCTAACAACTTAAGAACCTCTTTCTTAACACTTCCATCATGTTCGGGTTTAATCTACGTTGATGTTCAATGGAGGTCTTAGTGTCGTCTTCTAGGTGAATCATATGCATGCAAAGGGCTGGAATAAGTCCCCTAATATCCTCTAATGTATAACCTATGGCATCTCTATAATTCCTAAGAGCTTCTAGCAATCGTGCCTTTTGGGATTCGTCTAGGTCATCATTCACTATCACCGGATAAGTAGATTCGAGTCCAAGAAATTCATACCTCAACCCTTGTGGCAAGGGCTTCAACTCAACTTTTGGAGCTTTGTCAACACTCCAGTCAGGCTGTGGACGCTTGATTTGGCTATTAGGCATATCGGAAGTGGTCGATTCTTGTCCTGTTTGTGCCGTGATGATCCTCGATGTTTGCACTTTGTCTTGGCACGTTCCTTAGCTCCAAAATGACTGAAAACGAGATGATAATGATGCTTAAAGCTTGGTAAAATCGAATGAATGATGAAACTAACTATGAAAAATAGATGAAAGTACTAGAACAAAATAGACGTTATCACCTTTGCATTCATGACCTTGAACTCCATACTTGCTATCTTTCTTGCTTCCTTGTTCATCATTTGTCGATCGTCTAACTCCTGTATTTTTTTATAAATTTTCCAAACTTTCTGGTTAGAAGAACAATGTTTTCTTCAAGATTATCCAATCTAGAATTTTCATCCGTGACTTGAAGAACCACTCCTTTACTTCCTTCTTTCATAGTGTTGCCTTGTTCAAGTTGAATCTTTAATTCATAAACAGCTAGAATCCCAACAATCTCTTTAGAACTTGTGATATTAGTATTTAAAGACATATTCATAGCAACTTTCTGAGCATGAAATGTTTTAGGCAAACATCTAAACGACTTCTTTACCAACTTCTTATCATCAAAAGTTTGTCCAAGTACACTTACTTTATTTGCAATTGCATTCATTCTACCGCTGAACTCTTTGACACTTTCATATTCTCCCATTTCCAGTTTATCGAATTGATATTCCAAAATATCAAGTTGAGTTCTTTGACACTTACAATTCCTTCATGTATAGTTTCCAGAGTATCCCATGCATCTTTAGCATATTCATATCCTTGAATTTGCTTAAATTCATTTATGTCTACAGAAGAACAAATTGCAGTTAGAGCTTTTACATTAAAGGTTGAATTTCTTTTCTCACTTGGTGTCTATTGGTCTCAAGGTTTCTCCTTAACATTTCCATTTTCATCTATTACTGTTGGTGAATTCCACCCATTCGTCACAGCACTCCAAGCGTCTTCATCAATGCCTCTTATACTTGCTCTCGTTTTTATCTTCCAATATCTATAATTTGAAGCATCAAGCATGATTGGTTTTCCAAACGAATATAGGTCTTTTGGTCCTTCCATGTTGTCTTCTAGGATCTCAAACCAGTAGTTAGATTTACTCTAAACTTAGCTTACCAGCTCTGATACCAATTGAAAATAATAGAACGACAACATTAACCAATAATAAGAATCAAAAGAACAAAATATCTGAAACAATACCAGCTTTATTTACGAATCAATCTTTTAAGTACACTTGTCTTTCATTACAGTGCACTTAAGACTTCCGCGGATAACTCCCCATGAGTTAGATGTAAATAAACACTAATTGTTTCTCTCAACTTCTCACCGTATCATTCTAATTACACTTCCATAACTTATTGGTCTACTTTCACTTGTTTGTCGTACTTCCTAGATACATGAACCTAGATGCGTTAACTACTTTTTATAGTATATTAACCCACCCAATCTTCTCATGTGACCAGGTACACCCTCCGGTTATCCAGCCTCACATGCTCGCTCTTTTTGCGTTTCTAGCTTGACTCCCCTTTCTTCTCATCGTTTTTCTCTTTGAATCTTTCTTCTCCTTTAATTGCTCAACAACCTGATTTTTCAAAAGATTTCACGTGTCCCAAAAATATTGCATTAATAGATAGGACCCACTGGAGTATACTCGGCATGAACCTCCTCAGAAAAACCAACGTCAGTATTTGCATAAAATTACTTCATTCATTAGACTCATCGCTCATTACATTCATGCGACCCTTGTGACCCTTACGACCCATGGGACCTATGTGACCCATGCGACCCTATGACTTATGAAACCGTTGCGATCCATGCGACCATTGTAACCATACCGACTCTCGCTGAAAATTGACTCAAAGACCTTTTTCACTAAATATTACTTACTTGATGGAACTTCATCAGGAGCAACCGCTGCAGTAACCTCTTCGAAAATTTATTCAGTTAGAGGAATGTTGGCGGTAGATGTGAGATTTTCAACTAATCTCAAAATGTTTGTCAAATCCTCTTCTTCTGAGCTATCTCTAGAGTAATTTTCAGCCTCTAACTCAAGCGGCTCTTCGCTTGGCTCTTTTCTTGACACTGGATATGGATGTCGAAAGGAATTCAAAATCATCATCTCTCATAGTGCTGGAAGGTTGGTGTCTGATGTTCGCATCTTTCTTGGCAGACTTTGATTTTGCCTTTTCAACACCTTTGGGATTTGCGCCTTTGATTTTGGATTAGGCAAATGAAACCCGACATGACTTAGAAGGTCTCTTACGGTGTTGATGATTCTTTTCTCCGACTTCTTTATTTTCTTTATTAATTTATGCTCTAGTGTTAGAGGGACTGTAGCTTCCTCTCCTTCAATTTCAGCTTTATCATCACCTTCTCCTTCAGCTGGAGCCTCAGCATCACCTTCAGCAACACCAACCCATCCTTCGTCAGTTTCAGATATGGGTGGAGCATCTACAACCTCTATTGTTTTTTCACCCACGTTCTGTTTCCTCTTAGTCTAATTTCCTTTCCCTTTTTTTATCACCAAGAGCTGTTTTTCGCGTCAATAGTTCTTGCTTACGGATGTCCTACCAACAAACATCCTTCGGATTTCAACGTAGATGTTCCATCCATATTTGAACATCATGATCGTGGCATCCCTTGTAATGCTCCAGATCAAAAAGTAAAGCTTCCTCTTCGTGTTCAACATGAAGAATACTTCGAATTTCCTGCAAAAAACAAAACATAACAACTATTATGGCCCTTTGTGACCCTTGTTACCCTTGTGACCATTGTGTAATTGTTACATTAGAATCTCCGATCTACCTTATCATGTCTACATACTTCGGGTTAAAGTTGGATTTAACCCTCTTCTTGCACATCCTTGGGCATGATGAATCCGCATCCATAACATCAACATATCATCCCTTTCCAAAACTAAGGATGATTTCGAATGGAAGTAACTGAAACATTAAAACAAAATGATAAGAATGCAAAAAGTACGAAAAAATTCAAGTTATTCGAATTTACATCTTACCATTAGTTGAATCATGAAACCACCACAATACCATTTTGGTTTTGATTCCCTGCTAACGTGCTTGTGACAAGTATCCACAATCTTCTCGAATGTGTAAAGTCTCCATGGAAAGTCTTCACAAAATTCTAAGTCATCCACCATGTCAATGAGATCATGGCTGATAAAGTTTTTTGATGAAGTCTTGTGATCCGTAACTTGCACCAACAACATCAAAGTTTCCAACCTCGTCGAGTCGTCGAAAATATTCGCCTTCATAACTTTTACTTACTTGTACGGGGATCACCTTTCCACGGTCGAAATTCTTCAGCCTGAATGTATCACCCCTTTTGGACTCCCATTCTTTGGGATATGGTCTGTATTTCAATCCGGAAATTATTGCATACTCCACTATAGAGTACCACATGGGAGCACCGTTTAAGATGAACCACAGCCCCTTCTTGTCCTGTACAATCACAGAGTGATTCAGTAGGACACACATTTGAACCTTTGTCAATATGGACTCACATTGGAAATGGAATAAATGTCTAAATTTTGAATCCTTCTCGAAGTAATGCAACTCATATTCATATAAGATTCCTTGGTGGTGATTTTGGTATTATGTCCATGTGCTTGAATTCATACACAAACTTCGACTTTGGGGGCACCTACAAAATGACCAATTAAGAATACATTAGACTTCTACCGACTCAAGCGACCCATGAGACTCAAGCGACCCTTGCGACTCAATTGAACCATGCGACTCAAACGACCCTTACGACTCAATGACACTCAAGCGACCCATACGACTCAAACGATCCTTGTGACTCAATGACACTCAAGCGACCATTGCGACCATTGAGACCCAATGAGTTGCTTGAGTCGAAGATGGTCATGCAACTCCTGAGACCCTTGCGGCTCAATGAAACTTGATCAACCCTTGCGACTCATTTGCCTTACTGAGACTCAACCAACTCACTGAGACTCATGCGACTCACTTAGACTCAACCGACTCACTTGACACATACCCATTTCATATCAACAAACAATTTTGCGACTCAACAGCCTACAAAACCCTGGAAATCGATCTACTTACCCTTATTCACACCATTGAAGATTGACTCGTGTTCTTCTTCACTACTGATTCTAGCCATTTCTTTCTCATTTCAAAATTTCCTTGGTCTCAACTTGAATTTTTGCTTCTTGCCAACTTCAAATCGATCCATCTCAAGTTAAAAATCCCCTCGTATTTGATGTGTTATCAAAGTTAAACAAATAACACAAAATACCCGCAAGTGCACGGCACGTGTGTAGTACTTTAGGTGTCGATCCCACACAGACTATGCAACACAACCTAAACTCAAACTACGAATCAAACTTGCTAATGAACGAAATATGGTTTTGAAATACTAAAAAAAATAAACAAACTAGTTTTTAAGAATGAGACAAACATTCCAGGAAATCGGTTTCACCACAAGACTACCGAAACCAACAATCAACCTATCTATCATGCAATCCCTGTCAAGTTATCTAAGGCAGACAATCCTAATATGATATCTACCCTATCTCGAGGCATAGACACGTCATCTAGTCAAGTTACCCCCTACTTTCGTGGCTGACACCTTGAACTAAACCCATGAGTCATGTGATTCATCCGTTTTACCCTCAACCGCTTCTACCCTACTTTCATGGCCTAACCTCGGTTGTTCTAAACCTGATATTCTAGGACTAGAATTCTCCTTTCGGTCCTTCTCGTAATCCCTAACACATGCATCTACGTGGTCATCGCAAACACAAATAAATTAAGCACTCAGATAAAGAATAGATAAACGAAAACGAGAATATGCATTCAAAGATAAATCAAAAGTGGTTCCAGGATAGCCATGGGCTAATCCCTTCTCCTAGAACAAACAAACTACTCGCTCATGCGTCCATAAATAAACATAAACGAAATAGAAGGTCTAAGGGACATGAAAACCAAACGAAACTGAAGTGTGGGTTGATCTACAATGCTCCTTGTAAGTCTCCTTCGCAAGAACCTCCTCCTTCTCTCTACTCTCCCTCCTAGATCAAGAAGTGAAAAATGAGTCAATGAGCTTGACCTCTCACTCCTCTCTTATTCTTTCCTTCCTAATTTCTTTCCTTTTCTCCCATCTTTCCCTTTCGGGTCATTCAGTTCTTTGTTTTGTTGCAGCAGCCACCGATTGTTGTCTTTCCATGAATTTCCATTCTTGAATAAGTTGGGCGATGTTTCCATTACTTTCTCCATCAAAATATCACTTATTCCTCTTCTCTAAAGTCATTTTACTTATTGTATAAGTCCCCAACAAACTCCTATTTGTTTTAAGATAAATTAACTTATTTGGAATTGCAGGTGACGGACACGACCCATGCGGGCTGGGTAAGTGACCCGCTCGGGTGCGGCGCGGATGATCACGCAAAAACGCAATGGAAAATGGGCGACCCGCTCGGGCTAGAAGGTGCCCCGGTCGGGCTGTGCGGTTGCCCACTCAGGCTGTGCTGTACCGCTAAAGCGAACCTAACCGATCAACTAGCACGTCGAGAGAAAATTCGGCCTAATTAAGTTTTCAGTCTTCATCCTAGGTTCACCAAGGCTACTCACGAGAAAGTAATTCAAAGAAAAACTAAACAAGTCACCGTAACTCTCTCCACCAAACAAGACTTCAGACAAACGCTAAACCTAAAACAACCGAGTATACTTGTTTCTTTTCTGAGCTTCTTTCTTTCTTTATTCCCTTTTTTTCTTTCTTTTTCTTTCCTTCTGCTTTTATGTCTTCTGTTTTTTCTTGTTTTTTCTTTTCCTTTTTCTTTTCTCCTTTTTTTTCTTTGCATACACACAAGGCTTCTAGGACGTCGGATTTGAAGGGATCCAACCTCTACTTAGACCAAGACTACCGATGACAGTATACTCATGCATCTCGTTCCAGAGTGCAGCGGAGTAGGCGGCGTTTTATTTGTACCATGCCCTTAGGACGTAGAAAGATGATCGCCAACCCACCACTTAGACCCGAGCCATCGAAGGAGTATCATGGTCGATGCACTCATATCGATTTTAGATCATACTTTTAGGCATTATTTCTATCGACAACGGAGTGCGCTCTTAATCTGCAAAATAAGCTCAATCTCATACGATATAGTAATCCTCTTAGAAAAGTGAAGTAAAGCATCGTCTACACGAAGTATGGCCATCTGGATAGAGAGAATAAACGATAAACTAGCCTAGCAACCTCGTCTAAACCCCTACAAGCAACACTAGGATTCCCAAAGAACTACGACCTATTGTTTTTCAGCCGACTAATAAGCTCTAATGCTTAGGAAAAACCTAGCTCAAACATGCAAAATCTCACGGAAAAGGCCAACTTCTTAAGTATCCTAGGTTCAGGGTTCATCTCAAAACGTGGCACCGGACAAGTGCTTGGGACGACTCTGACTCAAGAAAGCAAAAACAAACTAAAAAGTACAAAATCAAAGAGAAAGTGAAAGAAAATGAAATGAAATCACCTGAAAAACGTGAGCTGCTCCCCTAGACTTGAATTTAACGACGTCTTCGACGTGAAGCTCCGATGGAGTGTAAGGGAAGTGAAGTCACGTTTGTGGTGCTATTTTTTGTGTTTTTTGTTTTTTTAATGAAAACGATTAACCGAGTCTTACACTAAAAACTATGAAAAATTAAAAAGAAATAGCTGGGCTGCCTCCCAGAAAGTGCTTACTTAACATCTTTAAGCTTTCATGTCTCCATTCCCCATGCGTGCGCGACGGATTGATCGGAAATGGAAATGGAGTTTCCACTTTCGATCGGTTGAGTAGCTTGGTAGAGCTTTAGCCGTTGTCCATTAGCTTTGAATGTCCCACTCGAATCGCTCCATAGTTTCACGTCTCCATGTGTGAAGACTTCTCGTACCTGAAAATGACCAGACCAACAAGACAGTAGGTTGCCCGAGAAAATATTAGGACGAGAATTGAAGAGTAGAACTAAGTCACCTAGTTGGATCTCATGAGGTAGGATCTTTTTGTCGTGCCATCCCTTAGTCACTGCATCTTTCTTTGGCACATCATGCACGAGATTCACTCGTTTGCTGCCCGAGGTTGGATAAATGGTATCTGTATTGAAAAGTTTTATGACGTCTTTTTCCATTACCTCTTGCAAGTGCGAGTGCAGCCTCTTTCGAGTTTCGATGGAAGGTTCGTGGCTGTCTTCCGTACATACTGAAGAGCTGACTCTTCTACGCTTCTTGACGCGTGTGGGTTGTTTTCTCATCTCATCTGCACTCAAGTTAGCATTCATAACAGCAGGATATATTTTATCGCATTCAACGTACTCATACCAAAAAGAAGACGGAGGTGGCTCGGGCTCAAGTTTAGACATCTTCTCCACTGCGAAACCAGCATGCATTTCGTGTGGTATCTCCTCACATGTGGCGTCTCCTAGTGCTGTAATAGCATTCATGAATTTCGTGTACAGCTTGGCTCCTTCGTCCGTAATCTTGCATTATCGCAAACTCGTGTTAAATATCGTATAAGAGGGTCGGAAGCACTTACTTGATCAAGCGTGTCTTTTGATAACTCATCCAGCAAATCAACTCTAAGGCAAGACTCCTTGGATAAGGGTCCGTTCATGGGGCTGGACAAGTTGAACTTTATCGTCTCATCTCCAACACGTAAGGAAAGGTTTCCTTGTTGTACGTCTATCATGGCACCTGCAGTAGTACGTCTATCCCTGCAGTAGTTAAGAACGGTCTACCAAGAATAATAGGTACCCTAGCATCTTCCTTTATCTGAAGTACAATAAAATAAGTGGGAATGCAAAGCTTACCTACCATGGTGGGGACGTTTTCAACAATTCCCATCGGATATCTTACCGAATGATCCGCGAGGCGTAGAGACATCTTTGTAGGTTTGAGATTCCCGAAGTCCATCCACGTGAAAACCGAGTGTGGCATGATGCTCACGTTTGCACCTAAATCACACAAAGCATTTTCAATGTCGATATTACCTATTATGCATGGAATGGAGAAGCTTCCGGGGTCCTTCAAGTTTGGTGGCAGCTTGTTTTGAATGATAGCCCTGCATTCCTCGGTGAGTGCTACCGTCTCGTTCTCTTCGATATGCTTCTCTTTGGAAGGAACCTCGTTGATGAGTTTGGCATGATTAGGCATCTTTTGGAGGGCTTCCACGAATGGGATGTTGATGTCAAGCTTCTTGAGACCCTCTACGAATCTGCCCACTCGTTCTTCATTCTTACTGCTCACCAACCGTTGAGGAACAGTATTTGAGGTTTATACGCCGGTGGAGCTACATATGGTTTGTCTAAATCTGGTTCAACTCCTTCCATAATCGCAATCTTACATTTGCCTCTTTTCATGGACGTACCAGCAGCTTGCTCTGGCGAATGCTCGATCATATCACTGTTGCACATGGAAATAGCTTTCACGTATTCTCTCGGGTTCAATTCGGGTTTACCTGGAAGCTGTCCGGGATTCCGAGAGGATGAGATAGCTTGTTGTGCTACGGAGTTCTCTAAGCTCTTCACATGGTTTCTCAAGGATTCCATCTGAGTTTGAGCTCGTTGATCGCTGCCCCCACATCCGCATTGAATTTGGTTTGAGTTGAATGTTGCTGCCTTTACTCCTTGATAAATTCGAGCAACACTCCCTCAAGGTTTGACGAAGGGGCTTGAGGAGCTTGCGGAACTTGCTGAGCATGCTGAACTTGCTGGTAATTTTGTTGGTATGTTTGCTATTGATAACACAAAAAGTGTATCAAATTTAGGCTAGGTTTTAGTGTCATTTTCGTATACATTTCATAGTTAGATTTACATTTCCGATACGATTCTTGTTTATATACGCCCGTTTTGTTGGTTTTCAGGTTTTAAGGCGACAAGGCCTAAACGAGCGTAAAAAGACGAATTTATGAGTAAAACCACACATTCTGAAGATAAATTCACTCGGAGCCGAAATCAAGCCTCAGAACTCAAAGGAACACCCGAGCAACGAGCGGAAAAGAGCAAAAACAAGGATAGAGCAGTGCCCGATCGGGCACTGAGGTCTACCCGCTCGGGTAAAACCTACGGGGTTTAATTGCACACCTTGCACGACCCGGGCATGAAGATTACATGATCGGGTAGTGATACCCGATCGGGCGCAATCAAGGTACCCGCTCGGGCGTTAATTGTTCCTGAACATCCCCGAGAGTTTACACAACTCGGGCCGCTCAACCACGCGATCGGGTGCTGATGCCCGATCGGGCATGAAGGAGTACACGACCGAGCGCGCCTCTGCCCGACCAGGTAAAAGTGGTGCCTGAGCCGGCCACCTTTCTCGCAACAAACTAGATCTTGCATTCAAACGAGCTAATTAATAGACCAGAACGGATCTAGAGCAAGGGGGCGATGCCTAGGGCAAAGGAAGGCTGGGAAAACATTAGGAAAGGCTCGAGAGACGTTGGAGAAGGAGAGAAGCATCAATCCATACATCGGTAACACAATAGAGAAGACCGAGGCATCAGGTTTCCTAGGGTTTATCTTGTTTAGGGTTATGTCATCTTCTTCGATAGCAAACTCCATGAGTGAGTAGAGTCCCAACTATGGGTTAGGGATATCGGTTTAGTAACGGATGTACAATTTATGCATTAATGCTAGATTTATCTTATTCATCTTGATATTCGGTTCTACAATCAACATCATCACTCTTATACTAGTGATGCATGCTCAGTAACATAGGAATTCATACTTTGCTGAAGGTTAGAGTGTGAATCCGGAACTGTTGAGTTGTAGGTTAAGTTCGATTAATAAGAATCTGACTGGTCGGTTAATCGACTTAGGAATTAGGATTGCGTTCGTAAAGCTGCCATAGTACGGATTAATCACTGCTGGAAGGTAGGGTTGCACGTACTCATGGTTAGGAGGTTTAGGCTCGGAAGAATCACTCCTCACCTTAGAGCATGAATTTCCCGTTATCAGGATAATTCGATAGGTTTATGCTCTTTAGTTGTTACATCCATACGATTCCCGGTATCCCGACACCCGTAGTGTTCGTCATATCCAAGTTTTCCCCAACCTTCTATCGTTGCCACCATTAGTTTAGTTCTTTTAGATATTTTGCACCACCCCTTCATCTACTTCCCTTTGTCTTAGTTTAGTGATATTATTAGGATAAGGCTGCTTTAGTCCCTAGAGTTCGACCCTGGTACTACACGATCCGTATACTTGCGGTGAAGTGGTCTAGGAAATATATTGCTTGAGATTTCCACACATCAAGTTTTTGGTGCCGTTGCCGGGGACTAATAACGGCCTAGACTAGGAATTAGCTAGATTAAGATCTAGTCCTTTTCGGAGTCTTCTTTTGTTTTTCGTATTTTTGTTTTTTGCTTTTTTTTTCTTTAATGGAGTCAAAAATTTCTTTACCTGATAGAGCTTAATCGAGTTTGATGTCCTTTATCTTGCGAGGTAACATGGACGACTTCAACTCTTCGGGTGCCGACATAGCTGAATTGAGGCATCAACTTTCCGAGATTCGTCGTAAACTCTCCGACTTATACCATCCGCAATACTCAGAGCGATCATGAGAACAAAACACTTGGGGTATGAAGAGGAGATCTACGACACCTACACTCATCCTTAGGGAAATACGTACAATCACGAATGGAGCGATCACGCATACGTCCCGTACAGGAACACCGAGAGTATGGTGAATGCACAACAATCGTTTGGGAATTTCCAGCCATGGACGGAACCCCAAACCCAGAGCTATCAGTCATATGTGCCTCAGCCATACCCAACACAATTTGTAGCAGCCCCTGAGTAATTCGCCACGTACACTTACCTCCTAGAATTTCTTGAGAATCGAAACAACTCGTTTATGGGAGTGGAAGCGGAACAAGAAAGCGCAAATGAGCAGATAGGCAATTTATTTGGATAATTGGGCACGCAAGCTTCAGATCTTGCACAAGGGGCATTGCAACCACAAGAGGTTGCATCGGAAAGTTCGGAAATAAATCCTCGTGAATATGTCAGCGAAGTTTACCTAAGGGATTTTGAGACGGTAGATCAGCCAAGTCCATCATTGATTGAAAGAGAAGATGAATCTAACACGGCAATGGATGAGGCTATAGACATTGATGAGCACATGAAGAGACCCGAGGTAGAAGTAGAATTCAGCTTAGTGAACACGATTGAGCAACCATGCCCTATCGACTTCGTGTTCCCCGAAGGCATCTTCGAAGATTTAGCCGAGGAAACTTGTGAGGAAGTTCAGACTAAGGATTCCTTAGATATGGATCGCATAGCAGTTTGGGAAGGTAACTACAAGGTACCGAACGAGCTGCTTAACAATGAAAAGAAGGCGGAATCCCCCGTCCATGACTTCCACACAACCTGAGCTAATTGCGGTGCAAGGTAGTACACAAATGATCCTAAGATGTCGAGATGCTGCACCAAACGTCCAACTCACAATTGGGACATCGATAAAGCTCCCAAGGTAAAGATGAAGCCTTCACCCGAAAGGCTCACACATACAACATCTCTAGAGAAGCTGAAGGAAACGAACGACAAACGCCTAACCGGTTACATGGAGCACTCAACCGGACTTATCGACAGCTCAACTAGAATGTTTGGACAGCACGATCTAGCACCCAACATAGAGAGAATCATGACCGATCTTAGGGACGACAATATCGATCGTGCAAGGAATCCGGCAAATTCGCGTGCCGCACCTTATTGAGCACATATTTCACGCGAAACGCTACGGACAAGACAACGTCGAGGACATCCACCTGATGAGTAGCACACTTTGGTCAGGCTCGCGACCTTAAACAAGCGCTTCTCGGGAGGCAACCCGAGCCCCATATCCTTTTTAGTTGTTTTAGTTTTATTTCTAAATTTTTGAACTCTTTTACTCTTTTTAGAACTTAGGGAATTATTTTTAGGATTTAGGAATTTAGTGGTCTATCGAATTTATGCTGCATGGTTTTCCTCGTATAATTTTTCTGTTTGCAGCATTACCCGATCGGGCAAATACCTCTACCCGAGTGGGCAACGTTAGATTCAAGGCAACCCGATCGGGCAGCATCAGAAGACCCGAGCGGGTAGGTCAACACGAGAGATGCCCGATCGGGCGACACAGGGTACCCGATCGGGCACCGTAAAATCTGCAAGGTAAGTTATATTTCGAGTAACCCGAGCGACCACCCTCACTTCACACATTCAACCTGAGCGTGCTCCCAGAATTTTCAGCCCCTCACGCTGCAATCTCACCACCGGAGTCGCTCGTGCGCCGCCGTCGTTCACCACCGTCACCAGTTACTCGAAATACCCTTCTTCCTCCCCTCTCTTGAAAAACCCAAAAAGTCCTCAATCTTCTCTCGAATTCCACGTATATCTATAAAATATTTTGAGATTTGGACTGTTATGGGTTAGATCTAGGTCTGATTAGGAAAGATTTAGGGCAAAATTGTCGATTGAATCATGAAACGCGAACTGCAGGTCGCGATTTCGTGATTCTACCCGACCGGGCTAGGTTTAGCACCCCGTCGGGCATTCTGGATTTCTACCCGATCGGGCGGTTGGTTCGCCCGAGTCGGGCAGTGTCTACGGGGGTGATTTTACGATTTTCCACACGACCGGGCTACCTCTTATACCCGATCGGGCATCATGCAAAACCGTGCATATCACTTATTTTTATTCTTCGTTTGTTTTGCAGATGGCCCCGAAGATCTTTCAGAGCTCAAAGAAACGTCGATCTGACGCATATGACCTAGAACACGGATGGCCAGTGAGGTCGGATGCAATCACGGAGTTGACGCCCTACATGCCGATCACCACATCCCACCAACAGTACAACTACCGGATGACCACTTTCTTGTCCGGTCAGAAGTCGAGGTTCACGGAGCTTCAGCCGCGGATTTTCCCGTCCCGCTTCTTATCCTCCAAAGCGATGAGTGCTCTCCATACCAAGGAGCACATAGATGCCATCTTCAACACCTTGGGACGGACGGGACTGAGGGACACGCAGGAATACACATACCGCAACCTCACGGCAGAGTTCTTCGCATCGTACGCAGCATTCTTTCCTGAGTCTGGAGATCGGGAGAGAGCCTTCTTGGAGTTCCGTCTGCTGGGACAGAACTACCGGCTCATCGCACGACAACTCGCAATCATTCTTGACGCTCCACATTGCAACTTCACGAAGATGCCTGAGCACAACCAGAGCCGTCAAGCACAATTCTGGGCTCAGATTGCATACAGAGATTACTCGACGAGGTCGAAGGCCAGCCATATACGCCACCCCCACTAAGGTACTTTCATTACTTCCTAGTCTCTTCAATACTAGGAAAGGGAGCGCAAGGTGGAGTCAACCACACAGAGTTGGCGTACCTTAGGCGGGTGGTGCAGTCAGGCTTTGCGCCAGACGAGTGGGAAATCCAAGACGTCGACTTGGCGTCGCTAGTTATGCGGCACTTCCACGACATAGCCACCGAGAAGTGTAGCACGGATACGAAGATCATGTGCGGTGGCATCGTCACGATGATAGCACGAAGAGTCGGGATCAACCTTGGTATCCTGACTGAGGACAAGATCGACGAGGAGCCCGAGCTGAACCTCCAGAACTTGCGCAACCGAAGGGCGATTACGATAGAGAGGTACAACGTCATCTGGAGCTACAAGGACGAGCACGGTCGCAACTTGGAAGTCGACCTACGAGAGATTCAGATGCCAGGTCTAGACGAGGAGGGATCACGATTCAGGATTGATCCAGCCATCGGGCACATCGGCCCGAGACTAGCTGAGATGGATCCACCTCCAGCCGCTGCACCAGGACCGTCCATCCGCCCAGAGTACCCTCACCACCACTCCGACTTTCCTTCCATGGAATGAGTCTCCGATGCTCTCAGGTATGTCGCGGAGGAGACCAGGTACCAATCTTTTATGGAAGAGCAGAGGTACGATCTGGAGGCGGCGAGGCATGACATCGAGGTTGCGAGGTATGCGGAGCAGCAGCAGTTCAAGGAGCAGTCGATCCAACATACGTATTACCTCACGGAGTCCGTCCGTAGGTTCCAGCAGCTCAATATGCAGCATTACCAGAAGCCATACGTGCCGATCCCTCAGGACTATCATACTGGCGCTATCACGTACCGCCCGCACATCCCCTACGAGTTGCAGTCTTTCTACTTCCCACCTGGGGAAAGGGCACCCGCGGAGCCAGCAGACCTTCCGGCCACCCGCGGTGGAGAGGATGAGGATTAGACCACTCTTCCCTTTTTCCTTCTTTTTCTTTTTCATCTTTTATGGACCTATTTTTCTTATTTTTCTTGCTTTTTAGTTTTAGCGATTATGTACGCTCTTTCAGACTAATTGATGTAGTGATCTTTGCTCTATCTCTTGCATTGCATGATTTTCGTCTCAGGTCCTTCACGCTAACACATGCATTAGAGCAAAAGAGTGTCACAAATTCCGGATGTATCACAATTCGAGAAAGCCACACACATCAGGTGTACTCGTTATCCTTTTTATATTTTCTCGGATTTTTGGCATGCGGGTATCCCTCATAGGTCTCGAACACCGGGACTGTGTTCTGTTCAGGTCTGGGGGTACTCTTCGTTTAGTGATACGGATTTTTATTTAGAGCGACATATTTGCGCTTAGGATTAGGTTTAGGATTAGGATTAGGAATAAGATAGGATACTTAGTAAAAAAAATTTCGAGCTTTAGTCATCTATGCGACTTTGTCGAATCGTGGATAATGGTCTAGGTTTGCTTAGAAGCCTTTTTTATACCGATAGTCGAGTAGTTGTGTTTCAAGCCACGATCGATAGTTGAATTCACTCCTTAGGTTTCGGTACCAAGTAGTCATATCTCCGTTTATACCGTCTAGCCTTTGCTTAGTTGATATTTTTAGCGTTCATAAGTTATTAGATTCCACACGCTTATACTCTGTTGTCATCTAGGATAAGTTTATGATTATTCTGAGTTAGGATTGACATGAGTACATCGATGATCGATGGTTCGGGTCTAAGTGGTGGGTAGAGGCGCTTTTCTACATCCTAAGGTTAGAGTGTTGTGTAATCTAGAAAAGAAAAAAACCGAGAAAAAAATAAGATCTTCAATAACGCACCTCTTCACTCCGCTAAGGTCACACGACCTTATGAGTGTGCCATAGGCAGCCTGGGGATAAGTAGAAAGCCATCCCTCTTCGACTTCGACGTCCTAGGAACAAAGCGTGGATCTAAGTGTCGAAAAGAAAAAAATGAATAAGAACGAGAAGAAGCGATTTTAATGATATCAAAAGCTTAGAGATTAGGTATGGAGATTGCTTGGACGTAGTCTAGGGTTGTGAAGTAGACTTAGATTTTTGGTAGGATTTCATGGCTCAGCGCTTTCGATAGATATAAGGCTATACTCGGTACGGTTAGACCTTTGTTCATGTGACGCGTTGATTTGCGGAATGACTAACTCTTCGAACTTTTTGTGCTAGTATCCATCGTTATTAGATTCTTCTTGTACTTGGCTTTAGTTTTGTTTGAGGACAAACAAAGGTTTAGGTCTGGGGGAGTTTGATAACACAAAAAGTGTATCAAATTTAGGCTAGATTTTAGTGTCATTTCGCATACATTTATAGTTAGATTTACATTTCCGATACGATTCTTGTTTATATACGCCCGTTTTGTTGGTTTTTAGGTTTTAAGGCGACAAGGCTTAAACGAGCGTAAAAAAGCAAAAACAAGGATAGAGCAGTGCCCGATCGGGCACTGAGGTCTACCCGCTCGGGTAAAACCTACAGGGTTTAATTCCACACCTTGCACGACCCGGGCACAAAGACTACATGATCGGGTAGTGATACCCAATGGGGCGTAATCAAGGTATCCGCTCGGACGTCAATTGTTCCTGAAAATCCCCAAGAGTTTACACGACCCGGGCCGCTTAACCACGCGATTGGGTGCTGATGCCCGATCGGGCATGAAGGAGTACACGACCGGGCGCGCCTCTGCCCGACCGGGTAAAAGTGGTGCCCGAGCGGGCCGCCTTTCTCGCAACAAACTAGATCTTGCATTCAAACGAGCTAATTAATAGACTAGAACGGATCTAGAGCAAGGGGGCGACGCCTAGGGCAAAAAAAGGTTGGGAAAACATCAGGAAAGGTTCGGAAGACGCTGGAGAAGGAGAGAAGCATCAATCACACAATAAGGAAAACTCTATTAAAAGATTAAATTTTATTAAATAAAAATATAATAAAAAATCATATTTTATAAAAAAAAACATTTAAAACGTCTAGATAAATAATTAAATTGTATAGAAAAACGTATACCCAAGCGAACACCTAAACCACGTTTTAGAACAACTGTTATAAGATTTATAGAGAAGTTGCAGATTCTCTGCGGGATACAACTAAAAGACGGAGGACGGACTACAACTGCAGCGAGAGATACATGCTACAATTTCTCAGACATTGATAGAATGGTAATTATAATCAAACTTTAAAAAACCAAATTTCAATTCATTATCTCAAACTAAACTATCTGCTGAGCGCCACAAGCTGAAAGCGTACGATACATGCTAAGATTTCTCATACATTCATAGAGTTTTGGGGTTCAAAAGTCAGAGGGTCTACAACTGCAGCTGCAGATTACATCTCTCCTCTGTAGCCACCGGAACCAAAATAGTCTTTTCTTGAATTTGAAATGGCCATACTCTTCTGGTGCTCCAGCTTCGGACAATCTCGGATACGATGTCCAAGACCACCACAATAAGCACAGCCCTTGACACCACTGGCACTGGCAATGGCCTCCGCTTCTTCCATCGGATCATCCAGCTCTGCCAACACAGGTGGAATCCTCTGCTTAGCTTCTTGCAACAAGTGTTTCAAGTCGAGCAATGTAGTTTCGCTCTGGTTCTTGTTTATGAATGTTGTTGCTATCCCAGTCTTACCACAACGTCCAGTTCTTCCAATCCTATGCACATAGTTCTCGATCTCTGCAGGCATGTCGTAGTTGATCACATGTTGTATATCGGGGAAATCCAAACCCTTTGAAGCTACATCAGTGGCAACCAGGACATCTTTTTTCCCAGCTTTAAACGACGAAATGGCATATTCTCTCTCTTCTTGATCTTTTCCTCCATGGACAGCAACAGCTTCAACTCCTTTCAGTAACAAGTACTCATGGATATCATCCACATCAGCTTTGTTCTCACAGAAGATCAAAACAGGGGGCGGAGTTTTCTGCAGGCACTCGAGGAGGTAAACAATCTTTGCTTCTTGTTTGACGTACTCAACCTCCTGGATCACATCGAGATTGGCAGCTCCAGCTCTTCCTACGTTCACAGTCACGGGTTTAACCAGGGCACTTCTAGCAAAGTTCTGAATTTTTGTGGGCATTGTGGCAGAAAACAGCAGTGTTTGACGCTGCGCCTTAAAGTGGTCAAAGACTTCTCTTATGTCATCTTCAAAGCCCAAATCTACGAGCCTATCTGCCTCATCCAATGTCAGATACCTATATCAGAGAAAACAACAGTGAACATCATCGTAGTTGTATCGCGAGCATGATTACCATCCCGCAAGTGACATTGTAAGGCACAGTCTCAAGATTCCCAAAAAGAAGAAAGAAAGAAAGATGCATTCAACTGCAGAAAACCCACGTTAGGAGAAAAAACAAAACAATCATGAAGCACATGATGTAGCATATAGAACCCGAGTAGAACGCAAATGAATAAGCAAATCAGGCAAACAAAATCCTATAGATCTCTTTTGTATACCAGATTTGATAAAAGAAACATAAACCAGGAATAAAAAGACATCTCAAGAGTTCAGCTATTTACATAATATCTCAAGCAGGGAGATAAGAAACACTAGGCACTGCCACGACGACCACCCAAATTGATACATCAAACTGATGAGAAATGATCGTTTATCTCATACCTGCATGCGTCTAAGTTCATCTTTTTCTTGGCAAGCATATCCTTCAACCTCCCTGGGGTTGCCACAACGATATGCACACCTTTCTTCACGACCTCCAACTGGGATCGCATATCTACGCCACCAATACATAGCAATGTCCTCAAAGCCGGGTATCCAGCTTCCCTCAAAGGAACCAGAAACTGTTCAACCACTTCATAGGTTTGCCTAGCAAGTTCCCTCGAGGGGCAGACAATCAAACCAATGGGACCTTCTCCGGCAACAATAGGCATCATCATCTCCTCCTGCAGAGCTATCATAATCATGGGAAGCACAAAGACTAATGTCTTCCCCGAACCAGTGAATGCAATCCCGATCATATCTCTCCCGGAGAGAATCACAGGAAGACCCTGAACTTGAATTGGAGTGGGTTGCACAATCCCTTTCTCTTTGAGCTTATCAAGAACAGGTCTAGGGAACTTCATATCCTTGAAGTTCTTGATTGGTGGAGGTATATCATCACCATCAACAATGATATGCCACTGCTTTCGGATCAAGTCCCTCTGTTTCCTCGACATACGACGAATATGCAAAGGGGGTTTCCAACCCGTCAAAAGAGGCTCTTTATAAATGATACCTTTGGCCAGTTCACGAACAGACATAAGCGTCTTCCTATCAGATAAGTGCTCTATCATCTCCTTCTCTTGTTGTACAATCTGCTCAGTGGGACTAACTTCGGGGACATCTCGCTTCAGCTGTGACGCTTTGACGAGCAAGCTCGGTTTTGCTTCAGCGAGTTTCGCCTTCTCAGCTTCTTCCTCAAGCTCCGAGGCCTTGCCCTTTCTCTGAAGTATCTTCTGCGCTTCTAATGCTCTACGCTTCGCCACCGGCACATACTCCACATAATCATCGTCTTCCTCCATGATTCAGATTCACTGCTGTAGCTTCGGTTCCCTCCAATCAAAGAGCTTAAATCTAAAATTGATATAAAGAAAACCCAATTGAATTTAACCCCAACCAAGTCGCAAAATCGGGAATTTTGTACAACTTGTCAAAAGGGCAAAGCAAATTCGCGGGTCGTCCCTTGAAATTGAAGAGAAAAATATAGGAACAATCATAAAAGAGAAGATTGAAGAATTGCTTCTACCTTCAGAATCTCTGCTGAGTCGATCAAGCTTGAGCTCGTCTCTAGTGGCGCTTATGGAGAAGGGGTCACCGACCGAACACTTGAAGGCGGTGTTGGGGTTGGGTTCCGACGAACACAAGAACACGTACCAATTAAACGACGTCGTTCAGGCCAACCGCTTAACTCTGTTTTCTTTTCAATGAGAAGAAAAAATTATTCCTAAATTTTTCCTTTCATTTTATTCCCCATCAACCAGGGTACACAAATAGCGAATATCCGTAGATATTCGACCATTCGTATTCGTATTCGTCGAATATTCGATTTTATTATTTGTATTCGTATTCGTAAATACGAATATTCGTAAATTCGAATATACGCAAATATTTGGATATTCGTCGGATATCCGTATCCGTAATAAAATATTTTTTTTAAAAATAATATAAAATTCTAAATAATTTACATTTAAGTCTTTAAATTAGGGTTAAAACTTTTATAATTTACATTTTAGTCCTTAAATTTTAAATATAATAACTATTTCTTTATATATTTTATATTTGATCTGAAAATCAATTATAATAATATTTTTTATTTATAATTTGATCCTTAAAATTAATTTTATTATATATATCTATATATTAAATAAATTATCTATTTAGTACTTACGGATACGAATATTTACGAATAATTGACTATACTATTTGTATTTGTATTTGTCGAATATCTAAATCCTGTTATTTGTATTTGTATTTGTTCCTACGGATATTTGCTTTTTCAGATCGAATACGGTTCGAATACGAATCGGATATGAATACTTCGGATATTTTGTCTAGCCCTACTATCAACTGTAATTATTAATTTTACTCCCTGAACTTCAAAAATACGAGTTCAAGTGCTTCAAAAATATCATTCGCTGAAAAAAAGTTTCAATTTCAAATCTACCTTTAAAATATTGATAATCTCATATTAATTTTTGTCGACAATTTTTCTCTCTCCTCTAGAGCACTTCTATTTCTCTCTCTCTCTTGTGGCGCGAAAATTACTGTTCCCCCACACCACAACAGATTCGGCGAGTAGCTTGAAATCGACATCAGATTCAGTGCCAATAGGTTGAAATAGTTTGTTGTCAACAAAGAAGCTTGCAATTAAGCACGTTCCGCAGAAAAACCAGGTATCTATAGTGAGTTTTTTGTGTTTCTCTTGTGTTTATTGCAATTATTGAAAATGAGTCTAAACGAGTCATATTTATTGCAATGTCAAAGGTGACAGAGTGGGTCACAGAGTCGTACGGTCGCACTGAGTCACAGAGTCTCATCGAGGGGTCAAAGGGATCAAAGGTCGTCGCAGGGGTCCAAAGGTAAAGGGGTCGCAAAGGGTCAAAGGGTCGCAGGGATCCAAGGGTCGGATGGGAAAGGGGTTGCAAAAGGTCGCATGGGTCCAAGGGTCACATGGGAAAGGGGTCGTGCGATTGCCACGTAGATGCATGTGTTAGGGATTAGGAGAAGGACCGAAAGGAGAATTCTAGT
>CM071863.1:40481945-40554674 GCA_036759665.1 Gynandropsis gynandra
ATGTACAGGCATTTGTAAGGAAGGGTTCAATCGAAGCTTCGTTGAGATATACAACATTGAGATCTGATACGAAACTGTGGAAAGTACAATGCAAGTTTGCCGAAAGTGGTTGTAAATGGAAATTACGCGTGGCAGCAATCCCGAATTCCAAACGGTTTAGTGTGAGAACACACCATCCCATTCATAATTGTTGACCTATATCTAAACGAATTATGCCGAAAATTATGAAACACCTCCAGCAAAAGAATTAATGGCTCGTGTAAAAGCAAAATACGGTGCCAATGTATCGTATTTGATGGCATTAAGAGGAAAATGCGGTGCTCAAAAGGATATTCGTGGTGATGACTTTGAACATTATAGGAGGCTTCCAGGGTGGTCGCACATGTTTATACAAAGAAATCCCAGATCTGTCGCAGATCTTCAGTTCGACATTGATGGGAAAAGCTTCAAATACCTTTTTATGGCTGTCGGAGCCGCTATAAAGGGATGAAAATACATGCGTAAAGTGGTTGTTGTGGATGCGACATTTCTGAAAAGAGTGTACACGGGATCATTGATTATGGCGACCGCGCAAGATGGTGAACATCACCAATATCCTCTTGCATGGGGAATAGTCGACAGAGAGAAGGACGAATCATGGACGTGGTTTATGTCAAGATTGAAAGAGGTGATACCGGACGGACGTGATGTAGTTGAGATATTTGATCGCCATAAAAGCTTGATCAAAGCAGTCAAACAAGTGTATAAAGAAGCTGATCATCGTTTTTGTGCGCATCATATATCACAAAATATAAAGAGCTACGTCAATAAAGGCCATCGTAGAAAGACTTCAAAGGGTGATACTGTGCCGGAAATATTCTTCAAATGTGCAGCAGCATACACTGAGAACGAATTTGAAGTGCTATTGAATGATTTGAAGGCCAGGTACAAAAATGACTTTTGTGACTTTTGTGACCTTTACGACCCTTGTACCCTTTGCGACCCTTGCACCTCTGCCACCCTTGTACCCTTTGCGACCCTTAGACCCTTGCGACCCTTGTGCCACTGCGACCCTTGTGCCCTTGCAACCCTGGTACCCTTGCAACCCTGGTACCCCTGTGACCCTCATACCCCTGCGACCCTGGTACCCCCTGTGACCCTTGTACCCCTGCGACCCTCGTACCTTTGCAACCCTCGTACCCCTACGACCCTCGTACCACTGCGACCCTCGTACCCCTACAACCCTCATACATATGCGACCTTTTGACCCCTGCGACCCTTATGCCACTGCGACCCTTGTGCCCCTGTGACCCTGGTACCCCTGCGACCCTCGTACCCCTGCGACTCTCGTACCCCCTGTGACCCTTGTACCCCCTGCGACCCTCGTACCCCTGTGACCTTCGTACCCCTACAACCCTTGTACCCCTACGACCTTTGTACCCCTTGCCACCCTTGTGACTGTTGTGACCTTTGTGGCCATTTTTTACCTGTCTGACCTTTGCGCAGGTATCCTAATGTTGCAAAGTATTTGGAGAAAGAGGAACTTAATCCCGTTAAGTGGGAAAGATGCAAATTTAAGAGGGAAAGGTACAACGTATTAACCAATAATGGCGCCGAGTCAATAAATTCGTCGATTTCACATGTATTGATCCTTATATGTGACAGTGCGATCAATGCGACCCATGCGACCCTCCATTGGCATTAATTAGTTTGACTTTTAAAATGTATTGTTTTGATTGTTTTTTGAAATTTTATCATTGTTTATACTTAAATTCGTCGATTTCGCATATATTGATCCTTATATGCGACCATGCGACCATGCGACCCTCAATTGGAATTAATTAGTTTGACCCTCAATCCCGCTGAACTTTTCTTCATATTTGAAAATTTTTTAAAAAATAACATCTGCAGGTCATGTCTTTTCGAATTCCATCTAATTGGGATTCGATATCCAGGTCATGTCTTTTCGAATTATAGTCGTTTCCTTTTTTAAAATAACGACACACACTCTCTCTCTCTCTAACTCTCTTTCCATCAATTTTTCCGAAAATGTTACATTTATCTTCTTTCTTCAGAGAGATTTTTCCGTGCTATCTGGAAGAGAACTACATTGTAATCTTCTTCATCAGTCTCTCTGTCGGTATGTTACATGTAAAGAATGTAAAAATTTGACTTGTTTTTTTCATTTTTTGTTACAGGGCATCCTGAAGATAATCTTTGATGATTATATTTACGGGAAAACGAGGGATAACAACACGGCAACGCTTAAATCAAATGGGTCTAACAGAAGATGGGAAGTCAAGTTGGATGGCTCTAGATTCACTGATGGGTGGAAAGATTTCTCCAACGACCTCGACCTAAGTATTGGGGATTACTTACTTTTAACTCACGAAGGTGACATGGTCTTTCACGTCACCTTCACCACTCTTGCTCCGAGGATTTTACGAGAAACTGTGGTACCAGTCACTCGTTCGAATCTGGACGCAGATGCATTGCTAAGTGGCATGGGTAAGGATTTTCACGATTTTTATTCCTTTCTACGGATGTCGCAGACACTTCCGATAGGGTTTGCGAGGTCGAGCGGTCATTGCCATAGACGATGTAAGATATATCTGATGTTAGGATACTCCACACCGTGGGAGGCAGATCTAAGGCCCGTGGCACGTGGTGGCGCTTCCATCAGAAAGGGTTGGAGAAAGTTTTGTCTCGGCCATCGACAGACCGATGGTTGTACCCTCGTTGTCCAAATATATGAGAATAGACCAATACATGTGCTTCAATTTTTCCCTAACAATAACAGTGTTTGATTTTCAGTTTTTGTTTTGTATTTGGATGGTTTTCATTTGACAATGATTCAGTCGTAATTATTATTGTTAGTATCGTTGTTTTGTGGATTTACTACTCTTGTAACAAGGGTCGCAAGGAACAAGGGTGGTAGAGGGACAAGGGTCGCAGAGGAACAAGGGCCGCACGGGTCCAAGGGTCGCAGAGGGACAAGGGTCGCAGAGAGACAAGGTCGCACGAGTCCAAGGGTCGCAGATGGACAAGAAATAATAAATTATTCATATTATTTGTAAATAATTATATTTGTAAATCATAAATAACAATTTTTTCATATGATTTGTAAATAATTGTAAATAATAACAATAAAATTATTCATATTATTTGTAAATAATATTGTATTTGTAAATAATATTGTATTTGTAAATAATAAATTATTTATATTATTTGCAAATAATTGTATTTGTAAATATAAGGGGTCCGAGGGTCGCAGAGATACAAGGGTCGCAGAGGTATAAGGGTCGGAAAGGGTACAAGGGTCGCAGGGGTACAAGGATCGTAGGGGGTACAAGGGTCGTATGGGTACGAGGGTCGCAGAGATACCAGGGTCGCATAGGTACAAGGGTCACATAGATACAAGGGTCGCAGAGGTACAAGGGTCGCGGGATCCAAGGGTCGCGACCCTTGAACCTCTGCGACCCTTGAACCTCTACGACCCTTGAACCTCTACGACCCTCGGATCCCTGCGACCCTCGGACCACTGTACCCGTTCGACCTTGACCCTGCGACCCTTTTACCAAATATTTGAAAATAACAATGTACCAAATATTTAAAAAATAACAATGTACCAAATATCAAGTTAATCTCAGGGTGGAGGGATACATTTTCCATTACTAAATACATCAGCCGCAATCTTCTCACGCATGGAAATAATATTTTCGTCGCAAATGCAGTGCAAATCATTACGTACTTTCATTACCGAGGCTTCTAAGTATTTGTAGGAGTAAATATCACAGTCATTCCCGCTTTCGTTCTGTACACCTTCATAATACTCATATTTCCATTTACCTTATCCAGAATCCAAAGAAGGAAATCCTCCGAGAATGAACATCTGGGGTATAGCTTTTCTTAGATTCTCAATCACCGGATCGATATGTGTCTTCTTAAGCCTCATCTGGCAGTCGTATACCGTGATGCATCGGGTTTTGAAATCCGCTTTGATTGCTACCCAATGACATCCTACATATATACTACTGATCGATGTAATGTTTAGAACCGCGACAAACCCTTCGAAAGCACTAATTGGTTCCGTACTTCTTAATGGATACTTGCCATTCAAACAATCACTAAGAATTTCGGCAAAGTGTCCATATTCTTGTACGACCAATGCTTGAGGATCTCTATGAAAAACATAGGACAAACGTAAAGTTTCTTAAATATCGCGGACATTCTTGCGACAATACTGCATCAACAACGCCTCCTCCAATTTCTGCAAAAAATAAAAAAATAATTAGCACACATGAATACATATGACACAAAATGGCCTTTGTGACTTCGGGTTTAAAATAACTTACATCATCTTCAAGCCATACGTCGGGTGTTAATATAATCTTCAAAAACTCTAGCCCCTGGGGAGTATCTAGATCAGATTTTCTAATCCCTTGGACTGTTTGCGTCAATGAACGAAGGTTCTCGGGTCATCGAGCCATTTTCTAATCCCTTGGGCATCCACCAGAACGAAGGTTCGTCATCCACCTTTTTATCGGGTTCTTGAACAACCTTTTTTTCGGGTTCTTGGACTCCACCAACATCTTTCCCGCGCCCTCTCCCTCGCACTGTTCTTGCTCTTTTCGCCGATGGAGGTTCAACATATGCCTTCCGTGGTCTTAAAACTCGTTTATGTACCGGTGCAGGTTCAACATATGGCGTAGAATCCTTCGATAAAGGTCCAGCACCTGCATAAAATTTACTTCATTAAACATATGGCGACCAATGCGACCCTGCGACCCATGCGACCTATGCAGACCCATACGACCCATTCGACCTTTTGTGACCCATTCGACCCATACGATCAATGCGACTTTTATGACTCAAAACACCGTACTTACTTGGTGGAACCTCCTTATCCTTAGAGGGGGCCTCTTTGAGAGGATCCATTGTAGTATCCTCGGAAGGAACCTCCTTATCCTTAGAGGGGGCCTCTTTGACAGGACCGACTGTAGGTTCCTCGGAAGGAACCTCCTTAGGGGCGCCCTCTTCGACACGACCGACTGTAGGTTCCTCGGAAAGAACCTCCTTAGGAGCGCCCTGTTCGACAGGACCGACTGTAGGTTCCCCGAAAAGGAACCTCCTTAGGGGCACCCTCTTTGACTGGACCGACTGTAGGTTCCTCGGAAGGAACCTCCTTAAAGGCACCCTCTTCGACAGGACCGACTGTAGGTTTCTCGGAAGGAACCTCCTTAGGGGCGCCCTCTTCAACTGGACCGACTGTAGTTTCCTCAGAAGGAACCTCCTTAGGGGCACCCTCTTCGACTGGACCGACTGCAGTTTCCTCGTCAGCGACTTCATCGACAGTAACCACTGGAGCATCTGCATAAAATTACTTCATTCATTAGATGCAACCCTTCTACTTATACGAGCGTCTCTAGAGTCATTTTCAGACTCTGACTCAACTGGCTCTTTGTTTGGCACTGGATATGAACGTTGAAGGAATTTATCATCTCTAACACTGCCAGAAGATTGGTTTGCGGTGCTCGCATCTATCTCGGGTAGATTTTGATTTTGCCTTTTCAGCACCTTTGGGATTTGCCGCCTCTGCTTTTCTATTAGGAAAATGAAACCCGACATCCCTTAGAAGATGTCTGACAATGTTGATGATTCTTTTCTCCGACTTCTTTATTTCCTTCACTTATTTCTGCTCCAGTGTCAGATGGATTGCAGCTTCTTTTCCTTCAGCTTCATCTTCATCCTCACCTTCTCTTTCAGCTTCAGCTTCAGCATCAGCTTCAACATCACCATCTCTTTCTTCATCACCTTCAGTATCAGATTCAACATCAGCTTCATCATCTTTAATCTCTATCATTTTTTCACCCACTCTTTTTCCTCTTAGTCCCCTTCCCTTTCCCCTTCTTTTGATCACCAAGAACTGCTTTTCGCGTCAGCAGTTCTTGCTCACAGATGTCTTCCCAACAAATACCCTTCAGATTGCTACGAATATGTTCCATCCATATCTAAACATCGGAATCGTGGCATCCGTCATAGTCATCCAGATCAAATACTAAACCTACCTCTTCGTGTTCAGCACAAAGAGTACTTCGAATATCCTGAAAAACAAAAAATAACCATTATTACCCTCTGTGACCCTTGTTTTCCTTGTGACCCTTGTGTAAATTGTTACCTTAGAATCTCCGATAAGCCTTATCACGTCTACATACTTCAGTTTAATACTGGATTTAACATGTTCTTGCACATTCTTGGGCATGATGGATCCGCATCCATAACATCAACATGCCATCCCTTTCTGCCCAAACTAAGAATGGTTTCGAAAGGAAGTAACTGTAACATTAAAACAAAATGATAAGAATGCAAAAAGTACGAAATCATTCAAGTTATTCGAATAATATATACAACTTACCATTAGTGGGATCATGAAACCGTCACAATACCATTTTGGTTTCTGTGATTCCCAGCTAACGTGCTTGCGGAAAGTATCCACAATCTTCTCGAATGTGTAACACCCCCATAGAAAGCGTCACAAAATTCCAAGTCATCAACCATGTCAATGAGATAATGGCTGATAGAGTTGTCTAATGAAGGCTTGTGAGCCATAACTTGCGCCAACAACATCAAAGTTGCCAACCTCTTCCGGTCCTCGACATTTTCCGTCTTCACAAGTTTTCCAATGATTTTTGCGGGGTTCACATTTCCACGGCCGAAATTCTTCTGCCTGAATGTATCATCCCTTTTGGACTCCCATCCTTTGAGATATGGTCCACGGTTCAATCCGGAAATTAGTGTGTGCTCCACTATAGAGTACCGGATGGGAACACCATTTAAGACGAACCACAACTCCTTCTTGTCTCGTACTATCACGGAGTGATTTAGGAGGATAGACATTTGAACCTTAGTCAATGTGGAGTCACATTGGAAATGGAATAAATGCTTAAATTGTGATTCCTTGTCGAAGTAATGCAACTCGTATTAATCTAAGATTCCTCTCAGCTTCGTTATTGTCTCGTAAGGATAACACTTGGTGGTGATCTTTGGGATTCTGTCCATGTGCTTGAATTCATACACAAACTTCGGCTTTGGCGCCACCTGCAAAATGACCAATTAATTAAGAGTACATTATACTTCTACCGACTCAAGCGACCCATGCAACTCAACCGACCAATGCGACTCAAGTGACCCATGCGACTCAACCGACCCATGCGACCCAAACCGACTCACTGAGACTACCGAATCAAACGACCCTTAGACCCCCTACGACGCTCAAGCGACCATTGCGACCCAAACCGACTCACTGAGATAACCGACTCAAACGACCTTTAGACCCACTGCGACGTTCAAGCGACTATTGCGACCCAAATCGACTCACTGAGACAACCGACTCATTGAGACTCAACAGACTCACAGACACTCACACTCATTTCAAATCAATAAACCATTTTGGGACTCGACAGCCTAAAAACCCTAGAAATCGACGCTCAACCGACCATTGTGACCCAAACCGACTCATAATTGAGACAACCGACTCTTGCGACTCAATCGACTCACTGAGACTCAACAGACTCATTGACACTCACATCCATTTCAAATCAATAAACCATTTTGGGACTCGACAACCTACAAAATACTTACACTTATTGACGCCATTGAAGATTGACTCGTGCTCTCTTCTTCACTACTGCTGCTACTGTTGATTCTAGCCATTTCCTTCTTGCCAACTTCGAATCGATCCCTCTCAAGTTTGAAATCACTTGTTCTTTCTTGCTTTTGACACAGTTTGACAGTTTTTCACGTCGAAAAACTGCAGAACGTGGGTTTTTTCATGTTCGAAAATTAAGGGTAAATTTGTCTTTTCTCTAGTTTTTTTCCCGATTAAATAATTATTTTAGGGAAGGGTATTTTTGAAGCGTTTTACCCCTATGGGGGCATATCTGATATTCTCTCATTTAAAATATTCATTATATTTCTCTTTTCGTAAAATATCTATTAATTTTTCTATTACGTTTTTTAAAACAGTCTATTTTCCTCCGAACTATATAACTTCTAGCTTATTCTCCCCGAACTATATGACTTCTAATTTATTCCTTCAAACTATATATTTTCTAGTCTATTACTTCTAAATATCATACATTGGCCTATTACATCAAAGATTATACATTCAGCCTATTCCCACGAAAAGATTTACATTCAACGTATTTTTAAATTTTGATTACTATATTTACATTTTGATGATTGATAAAAAAATAAAAAAATAATTTAATAGTAAATTTTGGTTATTATATTTATATTTCAATAATAGTAACATCTGTTTCCGCCTGATTTCTTCCAAAACTTTGCACCAGAAGGTGGAGAAATGTTTCTCCTATAAGTTTCTTGCCATTTACTCACCATAGGTCTGCGTCTAGTAGGAACAATATTGTTGTTGAATGATTCGATCATATTATTGTGAACATCATTACAACAACAAAAAGAGTTAAAGAATGCGCGACATCAGTGACGTGGATGAGTCTTCATCGAATCATCAAAATCAGACTTATTGAATTTCTTTAGTTTCTTATAGCTAGAAATAAAATCAGGCTCATTATAACTCGAAACAATATTCCAAACTAAATGTTTCATACCTTTCGTCTTATGATTTTCTTGAGGTTTGAAATACTATTTCTCAAACACATACGATGTTTCACATTAGACAATTCTTGTTTCGTCACATTCAATAAACCCTCCATCAAATTGTACAATTGTTAATCCTTCCCCTGAAAAGTTTTGTTATAAACCAATACCAATTCTCGTTTGTGCAATGGCCCAAGCAATAAGGTATATTTGGTTATTTAATCTTGACCAACGACAACCAAAATCTGACCTATATTAGAAACAACCATCCGCCCCAATTATAGGTCTACAATTTTATTTCCATGACGTTTTTAAAACTTCAAACACATATAGAAGCGATCAGATATCTCATGCCCTCCACTATCCTCAATGTTTTACACTTCCACTGATGAACCCAAATTTGAATTCTTAATTTCAGCCTCATAATCCCGTAACCTAACAAATTGTTAATCTCTTACTTTCTGAATATACTCTTATGTTGCCTTCTTCGCCTTTTGACACTTGTTTATTGACGCTATCAACTTGTATTTCTTTTTTTATCAGCCGTTGCATCTTTAACTTATTATGTAGTTGGACATCATGTTATATTTTTTTATCGTTTTATAATCGTTAGAATTGTATGTTTTCATTCACGCTGAAGATACTTTAGTATAATTTAAAGTATTTTTATTTTAATATATTTTTTTATAAATAATCAAAATATAAATATAATAACCAAAATTTAAAATATGTTACTGTTAAAGAAAATATGTTATGTTTATAATAACCAAAATCTAAAAATACTTTACTATTAAAGTATTAAAGAAAATATGTTACATTTATAATAACCAAAATTTAAAAATACTTTCATCATTTTTCTGCAAGATCTTCATTTTGGAATTATTTTCATAGTCTTTGGCATTATTTTCTTCTTCGTGGGAATCAAATTCTTCTTCAATGTCTTCTTTGTTTTAAGGTTTTAGGGCTTAACCATTGTTGAGGTTCATTCTTAATGTTTAGCTCTGTCGATTTCATAATGTTATCTATGAGTTTTGTGGGTTTAGGTTCACCCATGAGGTTCATTATGTAGTTTTTGATGTAAGGGTTCGATGTTCGACCATTGGTCGATTTCATGATGTTGAATTTTCTAGAGGTTCATTCTAGCTATATGGATTTTGGTTCATGTCTGGCAGATGGCTTACAATAAATTTGGATTTTGTAATGTGTTTATGGATTTCAGATGGCTTAAAATGATGAATCATCGAGCACGGTAAACACGAGAACTTCGTATACAATACTTAGAATGTCGTTGTGATAATCTGGTCATATTACGTCGATCGTTGCCGAAGGATAATCCGAGAAAATGTTTGTTTAGGTGTCTGATATATAATGATGAAAAGTTATGTGAATTTTTACAATGGTATGACCCATACAAGTTTTATGGATGGCCGAAAATCGCATTGGCGATAACGTATGACAAAATAATTACAAAAAATATATGAGACAAAAAATCTTAAAGATAAAATCTAAAAGCTAAAGAATCAAATTGAAGAAAAGCAACTCAACACAACAAACAATGATATAACTTGTTCATACACAAAGACAAAATGACGAAATATCGTTTGAAGATTATCACACTAATGAAAAGAATAATCAACTTAGAAACCATAATAGTAGTTCCTGGTATTGTATCGTTAGAAGATTGTCATGCAAAAAAATCATCATCAATTTTGAAACAATTATAGTAGTTCTTGGTATTGCTCTAATTGTATTGTGGATCTTTATAAATAAGTATTATTAACATTGTGTTTTATAAGCAATACTCGTAATGTATTAGATCCAACCATTGTGTTTTGTAAGTAACAACCGGAACATATTGTGTTCAACCGTTGTATTTTGAAAGCAATAATCATAATTTTTTATGTTGACCATTGTGTTTTGTAAGAAATACTCATAATGCTTTATGTTCGACCACTGTGTTTTGTAATCTATTGACATGTTTCACAAACTATTTTCCAAAATACAAATACATAAATAAAAAGGTTTAAAATACATCGAAATAAGTTCCAAAATACATTAAAATAGTTTAAAAAATACATCGAAAAACATAACCATGTTTTAGAATATCATGTTTTTAATCACATGACTGTGATAACAAGATCGTGAATAACCATCAAATCAACTTGCAATGATTGTGTAACACCAATACTCGACTCTATAGCCTTTGTAGCTATAGAAAATCACATTGTTTTATTTGAAACTAAACAAATTTAGAAATATAAAAAAACAGCCTCTTTGCGTGGTCGTTCATCAATCCTTTTAGGAGGTTGTTGCGTATTTTCTTTTGGATTCTTACAAGCTTTGATATTGTGGCCCTATTATGACAGTTACTGTATGTCAGTATTTTACCATCTTCTGTAACTTTTTTTTTCAATGACTCATGGATAGATATCTCACAGTTAAATTTCTTTGGTCTTTCATGCATTGCCCTAATCTCTGATGCGATAATGTCTCTGATGCGATAATATCGGGGTTCAAGCATCTATTTTGTAATCATTGTTCAGGGATAGGTTTTATCTAAATTTGATATGTTTTGCGATATTTTGAAGTATGAAAAAAAGTAAAGACATAAAATTCTATGTTGGACTTTGCCTCATTTAATACATGTTGGTTCCTCACAACTAAAAAAACAATGTGTTGTGAATTACTTTTTCCAACAATAAAATTGTGTTGACTACTACACCATTGGTAAACGATAAATGTCGATCTGATGCCATTCCCTTTTTAAAATTACATTGACCAATAAATATTGCGTTACAATTGGTGATGCAATTGTGATGCAAATTTGAGTTACCGTTTCAAGCTGTAATGTAACAGAGTTGCGTAAAAGATTGTAAAGCAAATGCGGTAGAAACTATCGTTGGAAAAATTTTCTGGGTTTTCAAAAAATTTTACGTTACAAATTATAACACGATTGCAATGTTTGCATGATATTTTGCTACAGAGTTCAAGCGTTGTATGCGTTAAAAATACTAATGTGACCTCTACACAAGTTTCATTGGTATTTTCACTTTTGTTTTCTATTTTTTATTTTGTATAATATATTAAAGAAATTACAAAAAATAGTAATACAAAATCAGTTGTGTTTGATTGATCTTCTAATCCCACAATGTCAATTTGCACAACTAATTCTAGATTGGCTATCAACGCCCTGTAATCCACGGGCTTGATTTGTTGCACCTGCACACACGTTGTGAGATCATCAACACACGGCACGAGACTCACGACCTCGTGCATACTCATAGGTGTCCTTTCGCTCGAAGTTCTGATTATTTAGGATTTCAACGTCCCTAATCGAATATACGTCCATATAAGTAGGTTGGACGATTTTGAAATGTTTTTTTTGTTAAAGAAGAGTAAAAATAATGAAATGAAACCATGATACTTACATTCATATAAACTTATCGAGAATGTCTTGTGGAATTTCGATTGTCGTTGTCGCCTTGACTCGATAATCCCTCATTTTTTGGTCTCGTTGTTTGGAAAAAATGTAATTAGATTATAAAAAAAAGTTTATACATGTAAAATGTGTTTTCATATACGTACTTTCTTCTCGAATTCATCCGATACCTCTTTGGTCTTACAATGGACCCACGTCCCGTCAGTGATGGGTCTTCCGCATAAACTTCACTATGGTTGGTGGTCGCACGTATTCGTGTTGCTGGAAAGAAACATGTAAATAAAAATTATTATATTGAAAAATATTTAAGATTTAAAATATTTCAAAATAGCATATCAAGTTGTAATAGACTTTCGTGAACGGTTTCACATGAGATGTATGCATCAAACACACAATATCTTGTGCGACAGGGGTCTTTGGACTCCTCTTGGCTATCTCAGTCCTCTTGAGGAATTTCGAACTCGACCAATGCTTCCTAATTTATCCCTCGGGTATACTTTTATTTTTTTAGATTCCTTTTAATATGAAAAGATAACCATTTGAACAAATATAACCATCGAAATTATAGTGGACCATTCAACTCATCTTCATATGGAATATATGTATCATCAAATACTCCCTAACTTAAAAAATAAGGAAAAACCTTTTCCAAAGCACATAAGATGTGTGAAATATTATCTTTAAATATTCATATATCATTTACTTTTAATGTTCACGAGCTTTTATATACATGACATCAAGGTAATAATGATGGAGATGGTGCGACCAATAGGACAGATCCAAAAATACTACGTTTATACAAATTGTGGTAATCTCCAAATCATTTGCATTTATCATGCCATTTACATCACTATCAATTGTCTTTTGTAATCTGTCAATGGAATATCTCTCAAATAATATCTTATCTCCCATAAATATGCATGGTGCATGTCTATCCACTATATCATTTTTCTCAAAATTTCTTTTATTATGTCTCAATGGATGGTTTTACGGGAAAAATGATGATGATAATAAAACAAACATGGTTTTCTACCGTGTGGTAGTATGAATTGTTGATTTTGTAAATAAAGATGAATTAGCGGAAGCAAAATAGAAATATTAAGAGCGAATGAAAGATCGAGAGAATTAGAGAGAATAAGAATAAATATTTTCTTATGCATTTCGTTAGAAATAAAGGTAAATATTTATACAAGTAGAAAGGGAGAGAAACAAAGAAAATACAAATACAAATAAAAGGCACAAGCTTACATGTAACATGCATGAGCTGGAGCAGTCAACAAGGCATAGGAGACCGCAGAGCTCATAAATTGGCTTGACCATGTCGCGGGTCGCGGGACGCAGGACACCGGGATGCAAGACACAGTGGCACACAACCTGAGCGGGAAGAGTGGGATGATGTTTGAGCGGGACACGACGAGACGCAGCCTGAGCAAAGAGAGGGAGACGCGGCCATTTTTCTTAACATTCTCCCTCAAGATTAGGCGATCAAGAACAACATAAGTGGAGCCTGATTAATACCTTTTCGAGGAAAAACCCAATTGGGACAAAAAACCCGATAAAGGAAAAAGAGTAAAAACTACTTATGAGCTCGAGAGACGATCAACTAAGCTTGAATCCGATGCTCTGGGACTGAAGATATCTATGATGCCAATTCGATTATGGAGATCTTTGCATACTTTTTCACTTGTGGCTTTGGCAACAAAGACATCGTCCAACTGATCTGAGATTCTTGTGTATATGAATTCAATAACGCCATCTTCAAGCTTCTCTCGAACAAAATGACAGTCAACTTCAATATGTTTTATCCGTTTGTGGAATACCATTTTGGAGGCAATGTGAATTGCCGCCTGTTTTTCGCAATGAAGCACCGTGACCTACGAAGGTTCGAGGCAAGATCTTTGAGGAGAGCCCGGATCCAAATGAGCTCACATGCTGCATTTGCCATAGCTCGATACTCGGCCTCAGTGCTGGAACCAGAGACCACCGATTGCTTTTTGCTTTTCCAAGTGACGAGGTTCCTCTCGACAAAGGTACAAAACCCCGTCGTTGATTTCCGATCTTTGCGATCATCTGACCAATCTGCATCACAGTACCTAATTAGACTAGTATCGTTGTTTTTACTCATAAGTATACCTTTTCCTAGAGCGTTCTTGATGTATCGGAGGATTCGGTCCACCATTTTCCAATGTTGTTCCTTCGAGGCATGCATATGCTGCTTGACCTGATTTACAACATAACACAAGTCAAGTCTTGTTATCGTGAGGTATATTATCTTACCGACAAGGCATCTGTGTTGTTCTATATCATGAAATGGTTCCCCTTCACGCAAATCTTTGAATTTTTCTTCGATGGGGGTCTTAGCTGGCTTAGATCCGAGTTTATCTATTTCATTTAAAAGATCTAAAGCATATTTTCGTTGAGAAAGAAATAAATTTTCATTAGATTTAGTTACTTCAATTCCAAGAAGGTACTTAAGTTCACCTAGATCCTTTTTATATCAAAAGTTTCTTTTAGAAACGTTTAACACTTTCTATTCCTTTATTATCATCACTTGTTATGATGATATCATCAAAATAAACTAAGAGAACGATGATACCAGAATTGTTTCACATGATGAACATGGAATGATCAACCTCACTCCTCTTAAAACCATACTTTCGAACAACATCATAGAGCCTAGTGTACTAAGCTCGTGGGGATTGTTTAAGTCTATATAGAGATCCCTTTAGTTTGTATACGATTCTTTTTTCTATTTGGAGACCCGAGGGAGGTTTCATATAGATATCTTCCTTTATTTCCCCTTGAAGGAAAGCGTTTTTAACGTCCATCTTCCACAAACTCCAATTAAGGTTAATAGCACCAGAAAAATAACGCAAATAGAATGAAGTTTAGCAACAGGGGCAAAAGTCTTAGTATAATCTTCCCCATATTTTTTATTATACCCTTGCGCTACAAGGCAAGCCTTATAACGTTATGCATTACCATTAATCTTATATTTAATTTTGTATAACCATTTGCGTCATATGGGTTTCTTTCTTTAGGAAGAGAAACAAGGTCCCATGTTTTATTATTTTCTAAGGCTGCTAGCTCTTCGACCATGGATTCCTCCCATTCTGGCTTCCTTTCTCCTTCTCTGTAGGTTTGTGGCTCGATATCCCTGTCATTCTTACTAAGAAAAGCTTTGTGATCAGTAGAGAGAAATATCAAAGAGCAAAAGTTGTGAATAGGGTATTTAGTTGCCATGCCATTGAAATAGGGTGTTTGGTTGCCACGCCATTGAATAGGATTGTGAATCCAATCCGAGATTGGTCGCCTTATTCTAGTGCTTCTCTGAGGCACTATCTCATTTAGAATCCTTCATTTGACTTCATCGACGTTATGATTCTGATTTTGGTTGTGATCATGGTTTTGTTCTTTGTTCTCATGATTTGAGGCCCTAGTTTCCTCCTCATTATTTTGCTCAGAAGGTATGATCTCATCATGGCTTTCTTGTTCTTCATTTTCTGAGATTTCTTTGTCATTTTGGTCTTCATGATGCACATGTACACTTGGCGAGGGACCTATTTCATTGTTAGTTGTCGAAATAGTATTTACTAGGTTTTTAAGGGACAAGCCTATATCATTTGGTTATGAGATTTCTTTAATCTCTTCCCAGGAGATTTTATCATGAAAGCTCTTGTCTTCGAGGAACATAACATCTCGAGACACCATTCCATGTTGTTTTTTTTATCGAAACACTTGTAGGCTTTTTGATTTACTGAGTATCCGATGAACATGGATTTAGTGCTCATTGGTTCCAACTTGTTTCGCTGTGCGTCAGGAATAAGAACAAAACACACACAACCGAAAGTTCTAAAGTACTTATTTTGTAGAGTTTAATACCTCATAAAGTGATTTATCTTTTAGAACCTTTGTTGGAATTCTATTAATGATGTGACATACGGTCATGACCGCATCAGATCAAAACCTTTTAAGTTTAATACCTCATAAGGTGATTTATGTTTTAGAACCTTTGTTGGAATTCTATTAATGATGTGACATACGGTCATGACCGCATCAGATCAAAACCTTTTAGGAACATCTCGATCGAACATGATAGTTCTCGAGACTTCCATTAGGTGCATATTCTTCCTTTTGGCCACTCCGTTTTGTTGTGGAGTATAGAGACACGAGATTTTGTGTGTAATGTCTTGTTCTTGAAGGTACCTGTGAAACTGAAGACTAGTATACTCTCCCATATTGTCTTATTGTTGTTAAGATCTTTCCTTTCATAGCTCATTTCAAGAAATAACCATGTAATCCAATAATGGGTCTTCACATCACCAACCATGATTTCCGAATAGAGTCAAAATACACATTGATTCTTTATAATTCATGATGCTTGTTAACAAAATTAGTTTGTATATCAAATGTTTATCCTGGATTTGACATAATGAAATATTGTACACATTATTATAGCAACCAAATTATTCCGATTAAAACAAACAAATAATTTACATAATCATATTGAAATGGTGCAAAATGTATTCGTTGAAAGAAACGAAGATGAAAATATTGAAGAAGATCTGAATGAAGCAGAAATTGTTTCTTTAAATGTTAGAAAGTGTTAGTAATCCAGTTTATGATGGTTGTAGAAGTGGTCTTTCACGGTTGTCTCTATCTGCACGTTTGATAAATTTGAAGACTGAAAATAATCTTTCTGAGAATTTCATGGATTTTATATCACAATTTGTAAGAGATTATTTGCCTAAAGATAATAATGCAGTTGAGTCATATTATGAAACAAAGAATATGATGAGATCATTGGGTTTATTGCCATATCAAAAGATATGTTTGCCAAGACAACTATATGATTTTTTGGAAAGAAACTTCGGATTTGAGCAATTTTTCGATTTTATGGAAAAGATCGGTTTTATTTGACAAGGAATGAAAATCGGTTCTGTTTCGTTGTATGTGGTATTTACCAATTACAGACAGGATAAAAAGATTGTATCAATCTGAGAAGACCGCAAGCGACATGAGATGGCATGCTGAGCATTCAAGTCGTGACGGAGAAATGTGTCATCCCTCAGATGGTAAGACGTGGGAAAACTTTAACAAGGTATATCCTGATTTTACAGCTAAGATTCAAAACGTTTATTTAGGCATTTGCACTGATGGTTTTAATCCATTCGGAATGTCTGGGAGAAATTATTCGTTGTGGTCAGTTATTATGACACCGTACAATTTACCACCAGATATGTGTATGAATCGTAAGTTTTTGTTCTTAACAATATTGATTCCTGGGTCTAATCATCCGAAAAAAAGTTTGGATATATTTCTTCAACCAGTGATTGAAGAATTGAAAGAATGATGAGTATGAGGAAGAAGGCAATAAAAAAGAAGACAATTGTTATGATGAGGAATAATGGAGTGGTGAAGAAGGGGTTGACGTCGTATATGAACATGATGTCTTTAGAAATTTATTTAAAGAACGTCAACGTGATGAGAATTTCGAGATGGAAGACAATGATAATAATATTGAAATGAAAAATTAGAAGGAGGATGAGGAGGATGAGGATGAAGATGAAGATGATGGGATGAGGAGGAGGAGAAGGAGGACCATCTGTATGCTCCTTAACAACTTCCAAAATTACTCCAAAACCAATATATTCACCATTACCATGAAGAACAAATGGTATGGATAAACCTTAAGCAATGTAAATGTGTTTTTTCGATAACTTAATCATACCACAAAGTTTTGCCAAGTTTTTCTATGTATTGTAAACACGAATAACTCATTCTAAGCACTTAGATGGTAACATGTACTGAGAAGATTGTATTACGACATCAATGTTTAAGGATCTGACCAAATCTTCGAACATATCCCAATCGATATCTATAGGATCCAGATCATTCATGATAATATAACCGCCAGTGTAGGAAACATAATTGTCCACATTTATAAATTCACTAGCACAGTTAAAATTCATATTCAATTTAAACGAATTACTCCAAAATAAGTTTAAAAACCAAAATTAGGATTCCGAAAATATGTTAGAGAACTCGAAAACTAACCTTTTTGTGATAATATGGTCCACTAACAAATTATACCACTGCATACAAAACCCAAGGACCCATCAACATTGTTAACTCCAAAATAAAAAAAAAGAATAATTATTTTTCCCATAAAGACAACAAAATAAACGCAAAAAATAATACTTGAACATACGTACATTAAATATTTAGATTTCATCACATAAAAACGACAAACACATCCAAATATAAACCTCATTTCGACGAACCAATAATTTCTTTGATTTCCTCTTCTCTTTTAATGCAAACAAAAAGGATTTAGCGATATGAGAAAGACAAGTTCGAATTTTGGATTTAGAGGTGGAAGAAAATGAGATTCATCGAGAGGTTTAGAGTGGTTCGAAAAAAAATTTCTTGATCCCTTCAAATAAAGTTTTTTGGGTTTTTTTCTTTATTTTGCTAACCCGATTGGAATACCCGATTGTTTAACTGGTTTGATTAGCCAACTCAAAATTTTTACCTAAATCTAAATCCAAGTTTGATTAGATGTCACCCTCTAACTTCCTAACAAAGGTTTCTTGACGCCCATCTTAAAAAATACGAAAGATGTTAGATGGTCCATCAATCCAAAACGGTGCAAAGGGTTTCGGGGAAATCAAGATGTATTTTGGAAAATTGAAGATAATATTGTTTGGGTTCAAAGAGTTTTAGATATATTACACGATTGAGAGATATTTTGGCAAATCACGGGTGGTGGAAGAGTTATTAGATTATTTAGCCTGAAACATAGGAAATGTTTAAAGGTATAAAAAGGAAGAATAAATCTAAATAGGAACCTCACATGTAAGTAAGGTTGGTCATATCGGGTTTCAGTTCAAATTTAACGAGTATGAAGTATGAGATTTTTCGGGTTTTAATAAAAGGTATCCAAGCAATACTCAAAATAAAGTCTAAATTCAAATTATTTATTTATTATTTTTATCAATCCTCTTATTATATAAAATGGTAAATAAATTGTAAGATTTATACATTTTGAAATTATCAATATGTTATAAAAAGTAAAATACATACAACATGTCATCATGATTTATGTTTAATCCTAGAGTATTAACATACAAGATAAATATTCTTTTGGTTAATCTCATTCAATAGATTTTAAACGTCTTTTGAAATGAAAGAACGATTATCCGTGATTATTCGGTTAATAACTAAACTAAGCCGAATTCGACCGATTTTTAAAGTTTAACATACCATTATTCGGTTCGATTTAGTTCTATTTTAAAAAACCAAAAAAATGTCCACTACTTTTCTAAGTGTGAAAAACAGAAGACTATACCACATCTCAAGAGTGAGAGTAAATCATCTTAAGAGAGCATTGCATAAGGTCGTCATATTGTGCATTAAAAAGTGCACTAAAAACAAAGGGTGAGATTCATCCACTTGTCCACATAGTGGAATCATGAGTTATCCCCCAACAAGAAATGCGATCTCTTCTAGAAATCGCACCTTTGAACTTGGTAGGGAATTTTAGATTTCGTCAGGATTTCTCGGGTTAGATTCAATCTGAGTTGTTCTGGGTTTAGAAAATTATACTTGAATTGGACCCAAATGTGTTACGATTCACATTCATTTTGTTCAGATTCTAGTGTAATGAACTAAAAAACCTGAATTCTTTTGGGTTTTTTTGATAATTCGAGTTATTTAGGTTGAGTTATTTAGATAATTTGAAAATTTAAATTCTAGTTGTAATGGGTATTTGGGTTCTACAATGATTTCTCACTTTAATGGGTCATTATGGTTTTAGTTTGGGTCAGATAATTTGGGTAATGATTTTTTTAATTCGGATTGTTCTATTTGTTTGAGTTCTATCAAACCTGAACCAACTGAACAATATCAGAACGGATTTTTTATATTGAACCAGAACGGGTTATAGAGGTAACCAATATTGAGTATAGTTCGATGTTTTGATAGATTTAGTTTGGATTGGGTCGAATAACCTGAAATGTTCACCTTTACTTTGAACCATATGTAGGGTTGCTATATGAACAACGAAAATAGGTTTTAATAATCCAACATTTTAAAAATTTCAGTTTCATGCATTTTTTTTCTTAAACAAAAAATAATGGGTTCGAATCCACAAACATTTAGAGGATTAATGATGAATATGCATGTATCTTCAATGATGTGAAACCTCCAAAAGTGATCCACACCGGTTCAAAACTCGTTGTGAATGCCTTGACATGATTGGAACCGTGTAGAGATTTTTCTCTATTTGTTTTTCTCTATAGAACTCGAGAACTATTTTGGATTCTTTTTTATGTGTTTGGTGGCTCAACCTTAACTATATATTTATAATATGATTGGCACCTAAGTTAATCATATTAACCTAAATAATTAACTTTTAATTATTTTCAAATTTAACCATAATTATTTGATAATTATATTTAGGAAACAATAATTATTCAATAATTTTTCGCTTGCCCCAAGTGTTATTTCGTCTAATAGTTATATTAGTATACATATCCCCATACATATATCGTTATGCATATCACATATAAAAATCTCATAGAGGTGCACGTTCTCAATGGTTCGATTCTTATATCAATTATATTGCAAGAAAATAATTGACTGTCGAATGATCTACTTCTTTCATCATTCTACTACTTTGGCCAAGACTTAATCAATCATTACGATCAATGAAAAAGTAGAAATGAAACTCTTACAATTGTTGAAAAGTTCCATGCATATCAAACATAAACTACAAAAACATCTGAGAATTCACAGTATCCTTTTAACAAGTATTCTAGAGCACATGGTATTAAAAAATAACTTATCAAGTACACTATTTATCTCAAGTCTTACAAAAATCTTACATTCAAATCTTTCAAAGACATATACACCATGTTGCAAATAACCATTTTCAACTAATGCATCATTATGAAAATAGAACAAATGTTATTAAAGAAAATATAGTTTGAAATCCACATATGTCCAACAAAAAAATTAGAATTATGTTCAAAAATAATTTAGGAACATAATAAACATCTTCCAACAATATGGTCTTGCAGATAGACATACGTAGAGAAATTAGTTTTACATCTAATTACACAACACTTGCACCATTTTCTATTGGTCCATTTCTTGCCTTACTTCTTCTTGGAAGAGGAGAAAACAACCATCATAGCTCTAGATCCCTTGAACATATGCGATACTATTTGATTCTCTTAATGAATCAGAAGATTCAACATCTCATGCAAAACATAATTCATCTGGCTCATATTATAGTTAACAATGAACAATGAAAATATTCGTGGGAGTGATTGCAAGGTAAGATCTTGTGACAACTACTTGCCAATGAGCAACCCTGCTTCTCAAGATGTTTTATAAGATCACTTCAAAATGTGGGGTTCCACCAGAGAGTTGACAACGAATTTGGACT
Source organism: Gynandropsis gynandra (assembly GCA_036759665.1). Taxonomy (NCBI): domain Eukaryota; kingdom Viridiplantae; phylum Streptophyta; class Magnoliopsida; order Brassicales; family Cleomaceae; genus Gynandropsis; species Gynandropsis gynandra. The sequence continues at coordinate 40,503,437 of CM071863.1, forward strand.
TGACAAAGACTTGGAAAACTAATTTCTTGTCGTCCTAACCAAGCATCTTTTTAAATTACTCGATTATCTATGTCAAATCCATATCTTGCTATTGTTGTTGGAATTCTAAACTCATCGATGCCAGTATGATACACTTAGAATGGTCATATCCTTTAAATGCCTAAAGTAAGCATTGGTGGCATCAACATATTCGAAGGGGGTGCCTGCCCAACTGGCTTATCGATCGTATCAATAAGTTTTTTGTGTGTCTTCTTTGATGGGAAAATCACTAGCCAAAACTATTTTGATAATTTGAAACTCAATAATTCAATAATGGTGTGCTTCTTTAACATATTGTTCAGTCACACTACTAAACTAGAATTTTTATCACAGAGAAACATTCGGCTCAAGTGGTCACACTACTCTACCCAAGTAACTATTGCAAAGAAAATTATAGGGTCAAACAACATTTTTTCGAACCGATAAAATTATGAATTTGAAACTCAATATTTCAGTAACGAATATGTCCATCGAAAATGACCTATTTTTTTTGTAGTGAATTTGTTCGGTCTGAATAACCTATTGATCGGTCAAGCAATCCTCACAAAGGAACCACTCGACCCGAGTAACAATTGTTAAGTCGAACGTTTTTCAAACATATATTTTGTTCAGTTCGAGCAACATTTGCTTGGTCGATAGGTTTCTAACTTGTGCAACAAAAATGCTCAATCAAATAATTATTCAATTTCTCAATCGAGTGCACAATCTCTAATAAAACAGTTGAGCATTCACTCATCCAACTCTTTTATATAGATATTTTGTTCGGTAGAAGCATCACATTGCTCAACCGAACTAAGGTATTGTCGTGTTCAATCATCAAGATTGAGCACTATCACTACTAGAAAATTGGAAATTAGGGACGGAATTTAGGAACCGACATTTCCGTCCCTAAATTTAGAAACGGATTAGACACGGATTAGGGACGAACGATGAAATCCGTCACTAATCCGTCCCCAAATTTGGGTACCGAGGAGTCGTGTCTAATCCGTTTCTAAATGGGAACCGATTAGACACGGCATACCATTCGTCTCCAAATTTGGAGACGGATGACATGTCCGTCTCCAAATTTGGAGACGGATTTGAAACCGTCCCTAAATTTAGGGCTTCAAAAACAGATTTAGAGACGGTTTAGGGACGATTTTTCGGAAAATTAATCTCTTAGTCCCTAATCCGTTCCTAATCCGTGTATAAATAATCTATTTAACCCCTCAACCATTGATCCGTTTTTCATAAGCTACTCTCATATTTTTCACCCCATAACTTCTATAGTGTTTGCGATATAATGGCATCTTCATCAAGATCGAAAATTTTCGATTCTAGACAATGGATGTACAGAAGAATTGATCCAGAATCTCAAAGCGTATCGAAAGAGTTCATAGAAGGCGTCACACATTTATGACAATGGCGACGAATCAACAAGTTTACAAAGAAACGGGTACGTTGTTCGTCCATGTGTCAAATGCAAGAATGAAAAATTTGTTAATGAGAGAACTGTTTGGAAGCATATTTATTTAAGAGGATTTACCCCAAATTATTTCATGTGGTTATGTCATGGAGAAAAATTTGCACCACGATCTAGTAATGTTGTGGAAAACTTTAGGGGCACTATACATCATGATGAATTTGAGTCTTCTCAAGATGTAGAAATGAACCCCTATGTGGAAATGGTGCAAAATGTATTCCGTGAAAGAAACGAAAATATTGAAGAAGATCCGAATGAAGAAGCAAAAAGTTTTTTTGAAATGCTAGAAAGTGCTAGGAATCCACTTTATGATGGTTGTAGGAGTGGTTTATCACAGTTATCTCTGTCTGCACGTTTGATGAATTTGAAGACTGAAAATAATTTGTCTGAGAATTGCATGGATTCGATATTGCAATTAGTAAGAGATTATTTGCCAGAAGATAATAATGCAGTAGACTCCTATTATGAGACAAAGAAGATGATGCGATCTTTGGGTTTATTGCCATATCAAAAGATTGATGTTTGTCAAGACAATTGCATGATTTTTTGGAGAGAGACATCGGAGATGAGTAATTGTCTATTTTGTGGAAAAGATCGGTTTTATTTAACAAAGAATGGAAAATCGGTTCCATATCGTCGTATGTGGTACTTACCAATTACAGACAGATTAAAAAGATTGTATCAATCTGTGGAGACCGCAAGCGACATGAGATGGCATGCTGAGCATTCAAGTCAGGAAGGAGAGATGTGTCATCCCTCAGATGGTGAGGCGTGGAAACACTTTAACAAGGTATACCCTGATTTTGCGGCTGAGAGTCGAAATGTCTATTTAGGTCTTTGTACCGATGGTTTTAATCCATTTGGGATGTCTGGAAAGAATTATTCATTGTGGCCAGTTATAGTGACACCTTACAACTTACCACCGGATATGTGCATGAAACGGGAATTTTTGTTTTTAACAATAATGATTCCCGGGCCTAATCATCCGAAAAGAAGTTTGGATATATTTCTTCAACCACTTATTGAAGAATTAAAAGAATTATGGAATGGAGTTCAAGCGTACGATGTCTCGAGGAAACAAAATTTTATGTTACGAGGTGCTCTCATGTGGACAATAAGTGATTTTCCAGCTTATAGTATGTTATCTGGATGGACAACGCATGGTCGATTGGCTTGTCCAACCAGATTTTTATGGGATTTTAAAGGAAATTTTGCAATTGGAATATCCAGGTATAGAAAACAAGTTTAAAACAATGTTATCCTTACCACATATGTCATTTTGAATATTGACTCATATTTTGATATTTTTTTTAGGTTATGTCGGTTTAAAAGTGATGTTATTTCGATGTGTTTGGTTCGATCCAGTAATCGGTCGCTGAACAAGAGTAAACAAACTAGGCGTTGTAGAAGTTAACTCCACACGAAGATATGCAAAATACGAGCCTTTTATTATTGCGTCACAAGCTGATCAAATTTGTTACGTTTCCTATCCGCATATTAGAAGATCTTCAGGTTGGCGTGTCGCAATGAAGATACTTCCGAGGGGCAAATTTATCGACAACACAGAACAACAACAATTGCCAATGCAACAACAAATGACCGAGATTATTGCTAGTGACGATGTACGCGTTGAAGAACTTACGCATGGTGAAATGGAGGAGCTCGAAAGAAACGGAGATGATATTCATGAAGATATAGAAGAAGATGTAGAATTTGAATCAGATACGGAAGATTCGACGGAACAATTGTGTGACTCTGATGATGAATCATGTTAAAACGTTTACGAATTGTTTTTCATATACTTTTTAATGATTGTTTCTATTTTCTCATGTTAAAACGTCTCGATCTATCGTCCCGATTTAATTTTTTTTTATAACGATCCACATATATACGAGGAACCGATTTGTTTATAACGATCCACATATATACGAGGAACCGATTTGTTTATAACGATCCACATATATACGAGGAACCGATTTGTTTATAACGATCCACATATCCACATATATATGATTGTTTCTATTTTCTCAAGTCAAAATTTCACCAAAACCGATTTAAATTTTTTTTATAAAAAAAAAATTGGAAACGTGCTTTGCCGTCTCCAATTGGGAACTGATTCTGCCGTCTCCAATTGGAGACGGAAATTCGGTGCCCGTTTCCAACTTTTAATCAGGTTCGAGCTAATCCCCTTCCTCCTCACGCTGCAATCCAATCTAAAAGATGACTCCTTTGGATTCCTAGCCATTCAAAACAAGAACAACCATCCCTAACTTTCTGATCATAAACTATAGGCTCGACTGGTGGAGTCGCAGCCAAACGCAAACGCGGCGACTGCGTTTTCTGACGACTCCGAGCGATATTAAAACCGATTGGTGGAGTCGCAGTCGCCCGCAAACGCCACGAAACGCGGAATTTAAAAATCCAGAATTATGTTGCGTTACGTTTGCGTTTTGGTGCGTTTTGAATAAAATTACCAAAATACCCTCGTATCTTTCTCTTATCGTTTCTCTATTTCTATTATAATTTATATTAATCATAAAATATATATATATATACATATATGTATATGTATTGTATATTTAAATATTTTTTAATTTTTAAATTTATTTCAAATATTTAAAAATTATAATTAAAAATACACACTAAAAAATTTAAATAAATTCTTTTCTCAATAATTGTCTATTTTGGTAATTTGGTTCAAAAAGCAATCGCAACAGTTTTCTACCATTCGCTTCTAGTCGCAGTCGCCCGCAAACGCAGCGATTCCACCATTCAGACAAAATGAAACAAAACGCCGCCAATCGCCGACAGAAACGCTGTCAAGCACAAAAGCTGCGTTTCCACCAGTCAAGCCCTATATACATTCATGTTCTTCCATTTTTCACACTTCTTTCAAGATTTGCAAATAAAACCCAATTGTTTTGACCTAATTTCAAGAATTACAAGTAGATACATACCTCACCAACACCTATACGGAACGATAGAGGCTTCCCACGGTTATAGCTGCTATCAAAAACTTTCCCATTTTCCAATTTCCCCACATAATGTGCCTGCAGATGTTTAAGATCACTAACATAATCAAGAATGATCACAAGAAAAGACTGAAACTTTTGTTGTTTTTCGACATGTTAGATACCTTAATCAATTGCCCTTTGACAGCTTCAGGACCATATCCAATTACTTTGTCGCAGAAAGCAAGACCAGAGGAAGAAACAGAGAACTCACACGAAGTTGTCTCAGCAGCTAAAGATCCTTTTGTCTTTAACACAACATTGAGAAGACTGATACAAAATCCGAGACCAATTGCTTCTCTTCTCCTATATGAAGCTGTATGCACAGAACTTAAACCCTTCTGGTTTTCACTTACCTCCACCATTGCCGAGGTTGTTTCTATTCTGTTCAAGCTTTTTGTAAGATGTCTGTAATTGTGTTTCCATAGCTCTTTTGGTGAGAAATTACCAACAGAGAATGCCAAAGAGTTCATTTCCTCGTATCTACAATGTTTTGCTAAGAGATGACCATGAATGACGTTAACCAGAGCATCTGCAAGAACAAATATCAGCCATACAAATTGATGATGACAAGAAAACTTTTGGGCCTTCTATTCTTTAGACTTCAAGCCCAATATAAGCACCACCACAAAGGAAAATACTTCACTTTTCTTTTCTCAAGTGAACCCTATTGAGTGTTAATGAAACTTGATCCCCTAATTTTCCTTGCACGGGACTCAATCATAAGCTCTGTCATCTTTTCTGCTGCATCCCATTTCTGGTTCATTTTATAGATATCTGATATAAGAAAGTAAACCCCTCCATCTTTTTTGGGGTTTATATTCCTTAGGACATCCTCAATTACTCTCTCGGCCATCTCGGGCTTGTTGTGTTCTTTACAAGCTGTCAAGAACGAACCCCAGATGACAATGTTAGGTTCATATTTCATTGATCTAATAAACTCATAAGCTTCCTCCAAAAGCCCTGCATTTCCCAACAAGTCAATTATGCAAGCGATATGATGAATGTTTGGCTCTAAGTCATACTCTTCAATCATTTTAAAGTATATGCGTCCCTCATGAACTAATCCTGAATTTGCACAAGCCTTAAGAATTCCTGTGAAAGTTAACTCATTTGCTCTTACACTTGACTCTCGCATTTTCTCAAACAAAGCCATTGTTTCTTTGGCAGTACTGTATTGGGCTGAACCACAGATGAGTGCTGTCCAAGTCACTACATTCTTTTCTTCCATCAAATCGAAAACTTGATTAGCATACTTCATGTAACCACATCTGGCATACATGTCAACCAATGCTGTGCCTGTTTTCACATGTACATTCTTCACATACTTCACTATAAACCCGTGAACTGACCTACCAAGCAATAAACCCATTGAAACCAATCGAGAACAACCCGATAAGACTGAATTCAATGTCATTTGATCGGGTTTATGCTTGTTCTTGAACATCATATCCCGGAAAATGTCCAATCCAGTAACCCATCTCCCATGTTTGACATTATCAGAAATAAAAGTAGACCATGAAGCAATATTCCTGTAAGGCATAATCTTGAACATATAAGAGGCAGTCTTCACATTCCCAATTCTCAAATACCCAGATATCATCGTATTCCAAGCAACAGTATTTCTCTCAGGCATTTCGTCGAACAGTTCACATGCGTCCATCATCGAAACCATAGCATACCCATTAAGTAGCGATGTAGCAACGTAGACGTTCTCAGATAAGCCGACCTTGAGGGAGAAACAATGGAGATGCCGGATTTGGAGGATATTATGCAGAGACGCAGCGGATTTGAGTGCGTAGACTTGAGAAAAGCTTCCCAAAGGCATGCCTTGGCGATGCATCGAGACGAACATGGCCAAGGATTTGTAGGGACATGATTCGTTTCTTGTGGCTTGACCTATTGAGTCGATGGTTAGAATTAAAATTAAAATTAAAATTTTTTTTATTTAAAAAAAAAATTGGAAACGGCTCCTCGTGTCGTCTCCAAATTTGGAGACGGTTTGTTGTCCGTTTCCAAATCCAGGGACCGATTGGGGACTACTTTTCCGGGTCCCTAATAGGGACGGATTGGGGACTAAAATTTCCATCCCTAATTCGTAACGAATTGGAGACTGAAAAAAATTAGAGTCGCGCGATTGGATACTACCACTGGTCGTCTCTAATCCGTCTCTAAACTGGTTTAGGGACGGATTGGGAACCGATTTTTCAGTTCCTAAAACCTGTTTTTCTTGTAGTGTATAATTGGCTCAAGCAACCACTTATTCGGTCAAGCACCGCACGTAAAAAACCCTAAAACAGAAAATTTCGAGTGAATTTTCATCTGAATTTACCGAAACTTTTATCATAAACGACCAGATGCTATGATATAACTGTAGGGTTGCTAGTTGGAGAACGAAAACACCTTTTTAATAACTCAAATTGAGAAATAGTATGTTTTATAAATTTTGGTTTCAAGAAGTTGGTTTCTCAAATAAGCAATAATGAGACTAAACCTGTTAACCTTCAAAGGATTGAGGATGAATATGAATGTAGCTTCAATAACATAAAACCTTCACTAGTGATCCACACCGACATCAAATCTGTTGTCAACGTTTTTACATGATCGAAATTTGTAGAGAACTATTTTGGATTTTTTTAATGTTTTTGGTGGCTGAAAATTAACATTACATTAATAATACTTTTATAAACTAAATTGATCATTTATAAAATCAAACAAATAGAATATAGTTTTCTACTATAATTCAATAATCTAGAATTTAGATGTTTTAATCAATTTTTGAATTATTTAATTAAAAATAAAAACTGAAAAAAAAATTGTCAAAGATCTAGAAAACTAAAGCAATTGATACATTGATACATATTGATCGAATTTGGTTTCTAATGCAATTAGTAGTACCTCTAGAATACAATCAGTAGAACCTCTAGAATCCAAATTTTTCCCGTACTACAAGGGGGAGGGAAAATGAAAGATAACCATTAAAACAACCAATGCGAGTCGATTAGAGTTGTATAGTATATTCGATTTTAATATGTCAAATAATTCGCTTTTATTTTATTGATAATATTAAATAAAATGAGTTTGAATTAACTCAATCTCAAATATAATTTCAGAAGTTAAAGGTCATTCTAATTATATATATATATATATAAAGTTCATTTTTATCTAATATGATATTATAATTAAACATAATATTTTCTTTTCACGTCCAAATGATAATAAATTGTATTGTCTCATATCGACTATTGATATAATCATAAAGTAATATATATATATATATGAATAGGTAATCATAAATTTTTAAACTGTCTTTTATTTAGTTAAATCTAAATTTATATATCTGAAACCACATTTGATTCTAAGAACATCACAAATAAGAATCTAAACCCAATATCTGCATACACAAATCAAAACAAAATATCTCATGATATCATGTGAAATGAATTTAAAACGTAGTTAAACATAAAAAATGAACTCATAGGGTTTCCAATAACTAATATATATATATATATATATATATATATATATATATATTAATTCTGTTCTAGTCCATGTGCCAACATAAAATATATAAATTTGAGTTTAAATTAGTATAGATCATTGTAGTTCTTTTAATTAGTAGAAATGTATGATATAAGAATTTCTATGATACACCTTTTCACCAAGTCATTTGCTAACGAGAACAACGTAGGAGGCTCCAAGTATGTTCCGAGGATTATTCACTTTTAAAGTAGCTGAATTATACTTCCAAACATAACTATCTGGATCAGTAGAGGGTCCATTGTGAGAAGAAACGAGTGAACCTGAAATTTAGGCTCCGAACGAGTCACTCACCATCACGACAAGATTTTGCAACCGAAGCTTCCAAGTATTCAACGACCTATGATCACAATAGTTTTTTTTTTCTTTCTTGTGTATCCATTGAATATAATGCATAACAACGACATATTTTAGCATTAGACCGTTTCGATTTATAAAAATATTGACAAATGTAAAAACTAATGCCGAAATTCATAAGATATTAGGATAGCGAAGAGTATCCATATATCAATATGTCACAAGTATTGAATCGTCTCCCAATCAAATCAAAGACAAAAGACATAATCTTGCTTTCCGACATAATGTAAGATTCTCAAAGACAAAAGATGCTTTTATGACGATGATGATAGTTCTTATGGAAAACCCGAAATAGAGTCCACGAATCCAAGAGAAGAACTTATAAATAGAGATTCAAAACTCCAAGAGGTGCAACCTTTTATGCATCCTTCCTTTCGGAATCGGGATTGGGATTGGGATTGGGACTGGGAGAGTCTTTCACCTTCTCATCCTTCTTTTCATCGATAACGTCATCGTCCGCGAAATCATCCTCAAAACCATATTCATATGCGATCTCATAATCCGAGTAATAATCTTCTTCTGAATCCTCTTCGGTACTTGTTTCCTCTTCATAATCAAAATCATCGTCATCATCCTCAATCATCATATGATCATAATAATTTGGCTTATGGTCCGACCCATCATCGATAGCAATGCCTTTACCCTTATCCTTAGCGCTCAAGATCCCGCTTCCACTTCTACTTCCACCCGATCCTTCGTTAGCGCTCGGAGCTCCCATCACTCTACTCGAGAATTAAATGTTCAAACAAGAAAATATTGTAATAATCATGAAAAACCCCCCAAGAGTTGCAACGAGAAGAGGCGGATAAAGAGAAAACGAATAACGTATGTACCCTTTCCCTTTGTTAGTGCGGTATGCTGTAGGATCCTTCTCCTGGTTGGGATCAAATGGCGGCATCATCTGTACAAAGACATATATTATGTATATATACACATCAAGATCATCCATTGAAATCAACACGTTCATACCCACCAAACAATTTCATCATTTCTACATCATATTGACATGATCAGATCTCTTGAAGAAATTACGACCAAAAGCGACACGAACCCACGTAGATTTTACCATAGATAAAACACAAAGAAGCCAACTGAAAAACTATGATATGTTATTATATATCTATATATGTGTGTGTGTCTCTGTGTGTGTGTGCAGAGATTTGCTGTACCATGAAGAGAAGAGCAAGGAAGGAGTCGAGATAAGCCATATGGAAGATCTGAGGAAGAAGGAGTTGGGAGGGAGTGTTCTCTTGAGCCGACAATGATGAGGTTTTATTACGAGTGTGATAGATTCGGTTTATATAGTGAAAATATTTTAAGGGTTTTATTTTATTTTTCTATTTATTTATTTTTTATTTGTGTTTTGAAGTTGGTAAGAAGAAGAAATGCGTCATGAATTTAATTGTCGTTTGACCCTTTTCTGAATTGAAAATATGCATCTTTAAATATATTGAAGTTTTTTCGCTTGTCAAGTGTTGACGTCTTAAATTAACTTAACAAAAAATAATAATAATTAACTTTAGTTTCTTTTCTTCTCTTCTCTCTCTTACAAATTGAGCACAATGAAGATCTCCATGGTGATATAATATGTGTTACATAGTTTCATAACTACAATGATTTAAATTTATATTCCTACTACGCATGAGAATTATATAAGTGTTTACGAAACAATATACTATTTCAAGAATATTAGATTACGTAACAGTAACAGTAACGATAACAACAACAATAATAATAACGACATACCAAAATTACGTAATACTATCATAATAAAAAAAGGCGCGAATTTTTTAGACTACGTAATAATAACACAATAAAAAAGACGTTCATAACTAAAAAACTTTCTAGATTACGTATCATCATAAAAAAATAGATCTTTCAAATTTTATCCGGATAAAAAAATAAAAAACTATTGAAATTATCGAACTATATATATGTATATATATTAAATTTAACATGAATGAAAAACAAAAATTTCTAATCATTTTTCAAAATTTAACGTGTTACATCTGAATAGAGAGATACTTTTATTAGTTATATTTTTGTTAGTTATTTCTTATATTTGATGTCATATAAAAGAATATTTGGATTGAAAGGTGATTACTTTTATTTACTATAAATTTCAGTATTTTTCAACAATTTAGAAAGCAAAACAAATGCATTTTAATATATTTTCATTTGCTTTTCATTTGTAAGTTCATGATTATTAGATCCTTATATTTATTTTAAAATTATTTAAAGACGGTTATATTAACTTGGATTTTCAGTTTCTTGTAAACTTTTCGATTCTATCAACTTAAATTTTTCCAAGGAAAAAAGAATTTCCTACAATGATTTGAATATGTAATGATGAGGAATAATATCAAACAATAGAATTATATATATATACACATATATATATATAAGGAAAACAACGAAAGCCTATCTAATATGGCCTTAAGATATTCAACTCGCTGAGTTAATTTTACCTTTTATTCTTGCTAAGGTAAATGGAAACAAATCCTACAAGTCATAGAAACAGACTTAAGAAGAAAAAAGCACAATTATCATCATATTATTATTATTATTATTATTATTATTATTATTATTATTATTATTATTATTATTATTATTATTATTATTATTATTATTATTATTATTATTATTATTATTATTATTATTATTATTATTATTATTATTATTATTATTATTATTATTATTATTATTATTATTATTATTATTATTATTATTATTATTGTTATTATTATTGTTATTATTATTGTTATTATTAAAAGGATTAAAAGGAAGTAATCAGAATTAGCATGTTATTCTCCCCATAATAAGAAAAAAATCAGGCAGAAATTGGAATTGAATGTCAAATCAAGCATGTTTTAAAACCCTTCTCTAATTCTTCCCTATTTAGATTCTTGCCGATGAACACAACCTTGTTGATTCTTGCTTCGTCTTGTCTCCATAACCTGTCCGGTGACCCTTGGAATATGGCATGTACTCCCTGTCCCACCCAAACCAACATCATCACTTCTTGTAATCTAATTGTAGAATGACAATATAATCTTTGAAAAACACCCTTTTAATATTTAAACGGTATTTGATTCCAATAAAAGATAAACTGTTAAACATTTTCAATATAATGTGGTGATCACTCGCCTGAAATACGAATCTCTCGTCCATCCCGTGGACAGAGATCAGACCCTTCATTCTGTAGATATCCTCGCTGCGATCCAGCAGCAGCGTCCCGAGCCACATGTTGGCCTGAAGGATTGCGTAAACTGAGGTTAGGCAGTATAGTTCATGGAGGAAACAAGGGTATTTCATAATCACTTCTCAACACTTTGCATGCTGCATCTTGAGAGTGATAAGTTTGTGTAAAAGCCACATCGAATACTACCTTTTCGAGGTCTAAGCTTCCTTCGCAAACTAAGCTGACGGAAGAAACGCCAGGGTCATGAGTATGATCATGATCATGAGAGTGGTGATCACTCTGATGTTCTGCACTTTCAAAAGCAGATTAATTAAATAATGTGATATGAGGCTTGAACCAGAACCAAATTGGTCAACTCGATGCAGTTGATACGCGTAATTATTACGACATTCTCTTAGGTCACCAGGCAGTTCTTGAAAAACTTACCATGTTCATGGTGGTGGTCATGATTGTGATCATGGTGATCGTGATGGTGATGATGATCATGAGACTCGTGATCCTCCTTCTCATCGTCATTTACAGAGCTCTCAATTCTGAGTAGATTTTGGAAATCAGTTGTGGACACAGAAACACCGGGAATATAAAAATGTTAGCTAGTACCATTGTTATAATAAAATCATCCCAAAAGCATGACATGTATAACAATGCAAGAACTACGTAAGACAACAGGGAAAAGATCATAGAAGGAAGAAGAAGTGTACCTTTCCAAATCGAAACCTCCAATTCCAAGAACATAATCCAAGTCAACTTTCCCGAACTTTGTACGCTTCATGTGTGCCATGCCGTTGATAGACTGCAAAAAACCATAGCAAGCAAATTAACGTGAACAGGAGAACAAAGAAATCGGAAATAGGAACGAGGAATCAAACCTTTATCCGCTGCACAACTGAAGTACTTTCTGATTCACCAACAAGATCGGTCTGTAACAAAAGTAGAAGCACTTTGTTGTTAGACAAGAGCAGCATATAAAATATCTCAACGAAGAACGATACATATGGGTCATAATATAACGATATGGGATGATGCTGGTGAAGCAAACTTTTATCATTGACCAATCATTGCCAATACCATCTGTGACAATGATATATTCATGAACACAAACTATGTAAAAGGATATTAATCCATATCTCATGGAAAGGTAAAACCTCTTTAGATTACTCAAACTTCCAACTGTGCTTACTGGCATTTATGTCAAATACGGCAGAAACAAAAAGTTTATGGTACCTTTTTGACGATAATACGATCTGCATAAGCTATTTGCTCCACTGCCTCATTGACAACACCTTTGGGTTTCACCTCATCTAGATGCAATCGAGCGTGTTTAGCATCAACCAAAGTGACAACACCATCCAGTTTGACGTCACTGAAAATTTCATCCTCCGCATAAAATGTCTGAATAATCGGGGCTGGATTGGCTAAGCCTGAAAAGGAACTTTATACATGTCACATTCACTCCAAGATCCTCTCACAAAATAAGACTATGTGACCAATCTAAGCTTTAAGGCTTTATGACGCTGAAATAAGATTACTCCAACCTAGAGATGTCACTGGGTTGGTTATACCCAACCCATTAAAATTAAATGGGCTTTATAGTTTAATTGGGTTGGGTTTAACCCGACCCATTTAATAATGGGTTATATAGGTCGGGTTAAACGGGCTAAACGGGTTTATTCATATAATTAACATTTTGTATATATATTTTTAACATTTAACATTTATGATATACTTATATATAATAGATATTATAATTAATGTATCAATATTTAAACGAATAATTTATGAAACCGATTTCACCTCATTTTAACTCGATTTCATATAACTTCACCAAATTTTAACCTGATTTCATCCAATTGTAACTCGATTTAACCCAAATTTTCCGAATTTTAACTTGATTTCACCGAATTCCAACCCAATTTCATCCAATTTTGACTCGATTTCATCTAATTTTAACCCAATTTCACCAAATTCTAACTCGATTTCACCCAATTTAACCTGGTTTCACCATATTTTAACTTGATTTCACTCATTATCACCGAATTTTAGCTCGATTTCACCTAATGTCATTGAATTACAACTCAATAAATTTGGATGAAATCTAGTTAAAATTGGGTGATATTTGGTGAAATTGAGTCAAAATTGGATGAAATCAGGTTGAAATTCGGCGAAATGTGATGAAATCGAGTTAAAATCGGGTTAAAATTGGGTGAAATAAATTTGAAATCCGGTGAAATTTGATGAAATCGAGTTAAAATTGGGTGAAATTGAGCGAGTTAAAAGGGTTAAAATTGGGTGAAATAAATTTGAAATCCGGTGAAATTTGATGAAATCGAGTTAAAATTGGGTGAAATTGAGTCAAATTGGATGAAATCAGGTTGAAGTTCGGTAAAATGTGATGAAATCGAGTTAAAAACGGATTAAAATTGGATGAAATAAATTTGAAATCCGGTGAAATTGGGCGAAATTAAGTTAAAATTGGGTGAAATTGAGTCAAAATTAGATGAAATCAGGTTGAAATTCGGTGAAATGTGATGAAATCGAGTTAAAATCCGGTTAAAATTAGGTGAGCTAAATTTGAAATTCGGTGAAATTAGATGAAATCGAGTTAAAATTGGGTGAAATTGAGTCAAAATTGGATGAAATCATGTTGAAATTCGTAAAATGTGATGAAATCGAGTTAAAAACGGATTAAAATTGGATGAAATAAATTTGAAATCCGGTGAAATTGGAATTCAGTGAAATGTGAAGAAATTGAGTAGAAATTGGGTTAAAATTGTGTGAAATAAATTTGAAATCCGGTGAAATTGGATGAAATCGAATTAAAATTGGGTGAAATCGGATTAAAATCGGTGAAATCGAGCTAAAATTGGGTGGAACCAGTTTAAAATTGGGTTGAGATTCGGTGAAATTGAGTTAAAATTAGGTGAAATCGGGTTACAATTAGGTGAAATCGAGTTAAAATTAGGTTAAATATGGTTGAAAGTAGGGTGAAATCGAGTAATTAGATGAAATCGGGAGAAATTGAGCGAAATCGAGTTAAAATTGGGTGAAATCGAATTACAGTTGATGACAATTTGAAATTCGATGAAATTGGGTGAAATCGGGTTAAAATTTAGACAAATCGAGTAAAATAGAGATCAAAATCGGATATTCGGAATGACGGTGAATTTGAAGTGAAGGATAAACGGATTTAATGGACTAAATGGTTAAAACCCATTAAAATGAATGTAAATGGGTTTTAAACTCATTAAACCCACATAAATTTATGCCACATAAATTTATGCCCATTTATCAAAAATTCATTTATATTCTACTCCAACCTGTGGTCTCTATGACTATATGGTCGAACCTTCCCTTCTTCGTCTTCACCAACTCCGAAATCATCCTCACAAGATCACCTCTGACTGTGCAACAGAGGCAGCCATTGTTGAGCATTACTATATCCTCTGCTCCCGCAGCTTTAGCTGCGACAAGCGACCCATCAATGTCAACTTCACCGAACTGTGAATCCACATTCAGCATAAATGAAACATGAAGGGTTAAGGCATCATCTCTATGCGGTTTGTTAAGCAGTCGAATGGAAATTTAGACATCATACCTCGTTCTCAATCACAGCTATGCGCTTCCCATGCTCTGCTGTCAATATATGGTTTAGCAATGTTGTCTGTCCATTCCAAAAAGCTTAAGCATAATCAGCACTACTAAACAAACCGTATTTTCTCAGTTAAATTTGTAAAAGTTATAACTCATTCTCTTACAACACACTGGTTGAATTATCATTGAATACGCCATATTCATCTTTAAACAAGAAATTTAACGACCCAATTCAAGTTTCCATTTTGGGCACAACACTCCGTTAAAGCATCAGAATTTCAGGAACCCAATAGTCATATCAACTGTTAGACTTCACCTTTCCGGAGCCCAGAAAGCCCGTAATTATAGTCGCCGGAATCCGGTTATCGGGAGGTATCTTTGTGACAACACCGGAATTTTCGGCCTCCGGCATCGCCGGCGAGGAGGCAGAGGCCGAGGCAGAAAAAAATCTATCGAGACGACCGGAATAGACCACCGCTGAATAGGACCGCGACGGTGTCGTTTTAACGGTAACGGTGACTCCCCAGCACCGGCAGAAGGCGGGACGGCGGCGGAATAGAAAGGACGGTTGACGGCGCGGCGAGAAGTGAACGTGATGAAGGTCGTGGTTATGTCTAGCCTTGAGAGAGTCGCCATTTCTGTTAGGGTTTAAGGTCTGGATGCTTCGAGCTTCATATATGATATGAGACTTCCGGAGTTGTGGATACCATACCACGCATAAAACCTGTGTTAACTTTTTTGGGTGAAATTTTTTACATTTTGGTGCGATGCTCTTTTTTATTAGTACTAATCTACATACCATATAACATAAATTGATCATTTCATTTTTATATACGATTCTCGTATGATTTTAAAGATGTTCATGACGATAGCTGTGATGTTTACGTATAATTTTGTATCTGTTTTATTTGTTTTCGTGTTTTCATATTTTCATGTTCTTATAGGTTTTAATGTGTATTTGGTTTGTTCCGGAGCTAAAGAAACACGTGATAAAGTACGAGCATTAGAGATCACAACGGAGCAGACGAGACGAGAAACAGACAAGGAATGGACTGGACATAGACACACGGCCTGGGCATGAATATAGTACGGTAGGACGTTTGAAGAAGTTGTTCTACAAACAAGGGCATGACTTGGTCAACCGTCCTACGTCTCTTTCGGGACAGGTTCCTCGGGTTCTAAAAAATTGAACAAAAAAAAAACTCATTTGGTTTTTGGGACGGGTTCCTCGGGTTTCGGGTTGGGTTCGGGTTGTCCGGGTTTTGAAACATTGAACCCAAAAAAACCCGAACCCGAATTGTATCGGGTTCTCCGGTTCTTGGCGTTTAGGGTTAAACAAATCGCAAGCTGAAAGTCATTGAAAATCCGAAAGACAATACAAAAATCCGAAAGACATTGAAAATGAGGGGATTAGTTTTTTTTTTGCCTCTAACGCATTGCAAATCGCAGGACATTCGGTTTCTAATAGAAGGCGACAGTGCAAGTGAAATCAACAAGCCATTAAAGGACACGACAAAAGACGACCTCCTCAAATCGACGAAGAACGCGACGACAGAGAAGACGGTGAGGTGAACACAGTGACATGGAGGGCGGATAAGACGCGATTTGAGAATGAGAGCGAGAGAGTGAGAGAGTGTGAGAGTCGACGGACAAGTTAGGTTAGGGGAGGGTTTTTTTTCCGGGTTCCTCGAGTTCTCTCGAACCCAACCCGAACTCGTTCGGGTTTCAGATTCTGAACCCATATGGAATTTCTACAAAACTCGTTTATCTCATGGGTTGGGTTTTTCGGATAACCCGAAACGCCCACCCCTATTTTGAATCACAGCACGTCAAGGGCACATAACATAATTTATGAATTGACGTCGGGTATGACTTGGTAAAACTCTGCAACGTCTGTTTTGAGTGGAGATAAGCACGTGAATGATTAAAATTTTGAATCAGAAGACGTCAAGGGCACATAACATAATTCATTTTAAATTTGAGACGGATTCATTCAACAATTCACCATTCATCATATGAGAGAGTCCTCTTGACGGGAGACACGCAAGAAGACGGAAGATCAAATCGGGACGACACCTCGTTTGATTTCTATTCTCCTTAGACATTCTATTTCATTTATGTTGTCTAGTTTCAGAACTCATGACTGAGTAGGTGTCTTGTTCTAGGAGAAGGGATTAGCCCATGGCTATCCCGGAACCTATTTCGATTTATTCAGGAACGCAATTTCCCATTTTGCTAATCTATTCTTTGTCTGAGCATTGAATGTCTTGTATTTATCAAGGCCACGTAGATGCATGTGTTAGGGATTAGGAGAAGGACCGAAAGGAGAATTCTAGTCCTAGAAGATCAAGCTTAGAACAACCGAGACTAGGTCACGAACGTAGAGTAGTAACGATTGAGGGTTAATCAGATGAATCATAGATCATATGAGTTTAGTTTGGGGTATAAGCCACGAAAATAGGAGATAACTCGATTGAATCACGTTCCCATGCCTTGAGAGAGGTTACGAATTACATTAGGATCGTCTGCCTTAGATAACTTGATTGAGAATGCATGATTAGATATATCGATAGTTGGTTCCGAAAGTTTTGCAGTGAAACCGTATCCTAGAACGTTTGTCTCATTGTTAAGAACTCATTAGTTTACTGCATTTTCATTATTTCATCCTAGAAACCATCTTTTATCGTAGCAAGTTTGATCCTAACTTGAGTTTAGTTCGTGTTGCATAGTCCATGTGGGATCGACACCTAGAGTACTACACACGTAGTGCGATTGCAGATAGTTTAGGTTAATTGGTTTAACTTGAATCACATCAATCTAAACTAAAGCAAAAACTTCACTCAACATTGCAAGTTGCGACCTGCCACTTCCTTTTGCGTTTGATTTGTTTTTTGGTTTTTGTTGGGCAATTTTTAGCCGTCGGATGCATCTAGGTTATTGTTTAGAGGGGGTGTGTTTTTAACCATTGGATTAACCTGTAAATTCGATCTTGACCCTTCATTTTTATTATCGATTTCATGACTAACATTACATGTTGTTTTCAATTGATTTGGGGATCTAGGGTTTCTCAGGATAGATTGGCGATTTTTCCGTTTCATTGCTTCCTTTGTTTGCTTTGCCGATGATTTTCGTTTGAGTTTACATAATCACATGTTGTTTTCGATTGATTTAGGATCTTTGGTATCTTAGTGGGATAGATTGGCGATTTTTCCTTCCGTTGTTTCCTTTGCTTGCTTTGTTAATGGTTTTCGTTTGGGTTTGCTAAGTTATTATAGATCATTTGTGTGGGAATAAGGTTCATCTTTAGGCGGCGATGCATCATGTGGTGGTGCTGAGGCGGGCCGCGTCGAGTGGGTTTGTGATTTTTTAGGTTGGTTTGGAAATTTAGGGTTTCTAAGTTCTATCGGCGTTTCAACCATTCATTTCTAACACTTTTTCTATGCTTATCATTGTATCGTTTGTGGTATATGATCGATTTGGGAATTTAGGTTTTTTTGGGTAGGATAGACTTTCGTTTTGTTACTTCAATGAGTTCTTTGGTTTACTTTGTGGATGATTTATGTTTGGATTTGCTCTGTCATTATCAATTGCTCCTTTGTGTTTATTTTGTTCTTTAGGCATTGGTCGATTCAAACGTCGTGGTAGATGATATTGATTCAGACAGAATGCTCATCTCTTTCTCTTCGGTGTATAGGTCGACCTGTTACTAGAATTGATAGAAGGTTCATTTGTTGGTGCGGTAAGAGTTCTTTTCTTTGGTTATTCATATGATTTGTATCTGAAGGTTTGAAATTTTTTCTTGAACGTGTACTCAGGCTAGGGATCTAACGAAAGAAAATGAATATTGAGAAGGCTATCGGAGTAATACTTCTAACAAGGTGTTGTGATTTTATTCTCTTTTACCATTCCATTCGTAAGTGTTATAGGTTTGGTTCCAATTTGAAAAAATTCTGCAAGTAACTTATAGTTTTGAAGGTTTTTAACAGACTTTTATATGCTTGATTGTGTATTGAGCCTAGGAATCTATCGAAGGGATGTCGATTGGAGACTCTGCCAATGAAGGTAAGATTGAAGACAATGGAGATTTGCTCTCTGGAAGGTTAGACTGTTTGTTCTATGTTGTCAATGTTTGAATAGTTTGACGATCTTTATTTATATCTATCTAGTATGTATATGTATAATTGCATTTTTTCTACATTAGGTTTTATATATGTATGGATGCTTATATATTTTTATCTGTTTGTGGTGTCTCTATCTGTTTGGTTTGTTTTGCGGTTGTTCTTTTTGTTATGAACATATCCTTGGTGACTTGTTATCCATGTATCAATTGTTTGTTTTGTTGTTGTGCTTTGGTGTCATCTTCTTTATTTGCTTCCTTTTTTACATGTTGCGTATCTTCTCTTTAATTTCCATATATTTGAATTCTTTATAATTTCTATATATTTTATTTCTATTATATATATGTGTGATGACTTATAGTTTACTACTATGAACTTTCTTTATTATCTTACCATGTATACTCTTTTATGTGATATTATTTATTTCCAAGAAGTATCCTATACAGTTAGAGTCAGAATTGTTCATTTGTGGATTTTTTTATATGAATTTATACGTGATCCAACAACCACTCGAGAAATGGTGGTCTGCGATGAATGGGTATGAATCAAACTTTGCTATATTGTGCTGTATACTGTTGGTTAATATCGGTTGTTCTTGGTTTTTATTTTTTTGGAACATATTCATGGTTTTGTTTACTGACTTGATTGTGTTGTTTCATTTGCAGGGTAATACAATGGAAATATCTTTGAGGTCTATTTACTAAACTAAACATCAACGATATCTACGTGAAGATAACTGTTGTGTAATTGTTAACTTTGGTGTTTGTCGTAGCTATGGTGATTATAAGACTATTGCAGCAGATATAAAAATTATGTTCAATTCGACAACCATTGTATGATCTTCCAAAGATTTGTCTAATCATGATAAGCACTTCAACTTTGTTAACTTTTCTGATATCACTACGGGGTTGCTGGATGAAAAAGTGTTGATTGGTTAGTTTTATAATGATTTGAATGTAAATATATCATTTTCTATTATTGTTTAGTGATTTCGCTCATTCTTTTGTAGATTGTATCGAAGAAATCAGATTTGGTGAGAGTTTGTAGGATACAACCTATGCTAGTCGGATGTCAAAACGTTTGTTGATAGTCTTACGCGATGATAGGTATATCAATATCTCATCATCTAAACGTGTTTTAGAAATATATTATCTTTGTCATAACTATGTTTTGTTGTCTGATTATTGATGTTTTTTATGACAATGGCAAACTTTTAGAATGTACGTTGTGGAAGAAAATCGCTCAAGAACTTTATGACTGCGTGTACAATCATAAGAGAGGCCCGTTGGTCATTATATACCAGCTATTTAAAATTTGTTCTTGGAATGGTGAGTGATATTGATATTTATATATCAAAATTTTTATACATTTACTTACTGTTATTACACTTTTAAATTTTTTTTTTCATTTTTTATAATTGTTTCTTAGACTCTCGGATTATAAGAAATGTTCAATACTCAAGTAAACCTGTGACAAACCAGAATGTGTCGTCGATCATCACGTTTGAACAACAATAATCTACATTATGTTCTTATATTACTCATTTATTGTATTATTTTGGTTTACATTCACAACTATTAGTATTTAGGAGACATGTCTGTTATTTAAATATTTTTTATTTATGATTGTAACAGTTTGCCAGAACATGTCATCGATATTCCAGCGATGATTAGTTACGTTGGTCCTCGACTTGCTGCAAAAGACACATTGGAATATTGAAATGGTTTCCCTTTGAATAAGTGACGTGTATCAAATCTCGAAGGTCTAGTTATCTTTCTTTTTCATATTATTATCGTTGCAATACTTGGAATTTTTATGGTACTTATATTTTAATGGATATGCTTAATGTTGTATAGTTTATTCTTGCAATAAACAACTTGTGTAATTGTTGCGACCATCATCGTTGTAATTACCAAGGACAGTTGGTATTACCTTGGCTGTCAACAATGTAGCAAAAAGGTCAATCCTATTACTGACGATGAGTCGAATTTGCCAGTAACGACATATTTCTTTTTTATGTTTACAAATCTGTGACGAATGATCCAATTCCAAAGTATATTTTGTTTTACTAAAGTATTCTTTAATTTAATTAGTGTTGTAAAAGTCGTTAGATGCTAGTCGGATGGTCCGTCAACGCCTAGCGACTAATCGAATTAGTCGGCGACTAGACGTTTTTTTAATTAGACATTTGTTGTTTTTCCACAAGAAACCATCTTTGCAATGACGATTCCTAGAGCTGCACCGACCATCACAAGAAGCGGAATTGACGATAACATGACGAGGGTCAGAAGCCATCCTTTTGAAAAAGCTATCGCAAATCCTCTAATAAACGTCAAAACCAATTGTATTGCCTTCCCTACCTGCAAAACTTCATTTCAGTGGCAATCTCGTAGAACAGAATTAAAAAAAGTATGAAAATTTTGTAACGTTTGATGCTTTACCTTCTCACCTATGGCTTCCTAAATAAGGACAGTGTCACCAGACATTCTCCGGACAACCTCGCATGTGTTGGTCTCGACGTCGAAGAAAGAAATGTCCTGTCTTAGTATGGTTTTCAGATAAAGACTCCTTATTCTTGTTGCTTATCTCCCATATATCTTCTAACTAGCAACCTCTTAACACATATCGAAAAAATAATCAAACTTTGTTCTTTTAGATCTTATTCCAAGTTCAGTCCTACCAAAGATTCAAAGAACTCAGTGCTTACAAAGAAACACAACCACAAGAGTTCTGATTCCAAGATATACAAACTTGAGAGCCACCTGCAGGTAAATTCATAACAATTTTTCAAAACATTGATCCAAATACCAGCTAAAACAAAAGCAGAACAAGATGGTCATAAGCGGGAAGCCTAAACCATTACCCATAGTGTCGAGCGCTCCGACTATCATCAAGAAGATATCAAACAAAATTTCAAAAGCAAACAACTTGTAAAATGGGTTTAAATCTACTGCGATGAGGGGAAGTTGACGCGACGAGGAGAATCCGTCGTGGTGAGGAGAAGCTAGTGCAAAGAGGAGAAGCCACCGTGACGAGGAGAATGCGAGGGGACAACGAGGAGACAACGATTCGTTGAATGAAGGCGTGAGGAGGAGAAGCTGGTTTGTGCAATGAGCTTCTTTCGAGAACGGAGATAAGGACTCGAACGAGGATAATTCGTTACAATGAGGAGAAGCTCGCGTGACGAGGAAAATTTGTTTCGATGAGGAGAAGTTGGCGCGAAGAGGAGAAGCCAGCACGACGAGGTGCATGCGAGGAGAAGGCGACCTGTCGGACGAAGGCGCAAGGAGGAGAAGCTGGCCAGCGTGATGAGCTTCGTTCGAGCATGGAGAAAGAGACCCGAATGAAGCTGCAAGTGAGAATAATGTGATGATTCGGTGAAAAAGGAGACCCGAACAAAGCTTGCCGATGCGAGAAGACAACGGCGAGCTTGCAAGAGGAGAACAACAAGCTTTTTAGTAGGAGAAGAACACGAGATGGGCGGAGGTTTTTGCATAGTCGGCCGCTCAAATGGTAATTCCAAGGCACCTAGATACAGACCAACTTTCAAGAATGATTTTAGGATTTTTGGGCGGTCTGTTGTCGCCGGGCGCCTGGACGGCGACTAGTCGACCGTCTAGAACGTCTTTTACATCAAAGTTGTCGACCACACTGTTTATATGTTTAATTTTGTTGATTGTAAATGTAGAGTTTACATCAAAGTTGTCGACCACACTGACAATTTGATGTTACTTTTTTTATAAAGAGGTTGTACAACTGATAAACAAATCTATCACTAATGTTCATTGATACGTTTCACAGATTATTGTATCACATAAACTTTTGTTAGATGTGCTTTTTAGTATGTTATTGGTTTTCTATCACATGATAAGTTTATAAAAATGCAAACTAAATAATACATCTCTAGGGTATATCAGAAGCTAATTATATCGAGAAAGTGCTGACATTGCATAATCAAAATTGTTTGTTTCTACTTTCCGCACCCCCATAGTTGCTTATTGCTTGAGTTTCATTGTCTCGTGCATACTATAAAAGAATCCCCGATAATAGATCATCATTGTTATTACTACGGTATGTATCATCTTTCTACAATCTTACTTTACGAGTTTTTAATAAATTGTTCAACTGATATGTTCTGCGTTTTTTCCAGGAAACGGTTTTTGGACCTTTTCACGCAGCATCATCTCACATTTCTATATCACCATTTTATTCGCTCAAAAAGCGACACATTGAGGATGTTGATAGTTACCTATCGTCTCAGTCCTCAAGCAAACAGATGCTGAAGGAGATGCAATCAAACCAATTGAAAACTAATCTGTCTGACCAGTTAACGTTTTTCCCACGTGTATAGTACGTTTGTGTGTTGTCGCGATAAACTTGAATCTCGTTGATACAATTTTTTGTGCGGATTCTCGTGTGGCTTATAACAAGTACCATCATACTCTAGTGGTGGCAGTATGATTTTTTGGCCCATGATGATGATTACCATGACAATGGAGATCCCAAATATTATTGCTCGTGTTGTAACACATCTATGTGGTTGACGAAAGAATGAACAAAAAACATTGCCTTTCAAATTTTCACTATGTTGTTTGCAAGGTAAAATATCCTTACCAAAGATGTGTGAATCCCCTAAATATCTTCAACATCTTATATTTAATAAAATACCTAACGCCAAACATTTTCGTCAATACATTAGAGCGTATAACACGATGTTTGCATTTAAATCAATGGATAGAAAGATTGATACTTCAGTAAAAAAATCTAGACCATTCACCTTCAAAATACATGGACAAAATTATCATCGAATAGGTGGTATATTACCTTTACCAGAAGATGCACCGAAATTTGCACAGATTTATATACATGACATTGAACCGAACTCAGAATAGAATTATTTCCATAAGGTAATACTTATCTTAACACCTTAATAAATTTTATAGTCATGTTCTACTCATTCATCAATTTTTTAGTGTTTTTCCTTTACCGTTGCAGCGGTACACAACGTACGACACGTGGGGAGAATACGATTAGACCTAATCTCGTGAAAGGTTTACAACAAATGCTTAACACGTATAACCCTTATGTCTAAATCTTTCGACAAACAAAATACATATTTAATTAAGAAGAAGAAATTAATATGAAATTTCGTTTAAGAGGTTCACGAAAAAAATAACGATAATACATACTCGATATCTCAAGTAGCTGAAGTTGTAGTGCTCTTAGTAGGTGATTTTGACGAATCATTAGAATCCTGTGATATTTTGTTACAAAAATATACAAATGAATTAATACGTATTATTGAAATCCATCTGCCTATTTACCGCTCTAGTATCCATTATTGTTTCCCCACAAGGAAGACAGTTATCATATCGATGTATAGTTACGTCACTCGGTATCCTCTTCAAAGAAACCATAGTTTTGAAAGTATCAGACAATATCTGGCTTATCGATTACCGGAATGACGCTCTGAAATTTGTATTTTACACTATGGCGAGAGAGTTTTCCAGCAATTTAACGTTGATGGTTTCTGCATAATTGAATTTGAACATATCTCTTATATTAGAAACGATCAAAACAAGCTTCGTTGTAAACATTATAATAATATATGCTCGGCTATAAATTTTGGAAACAATAATGCTTCTACAATTGGAAATCATGTTATTTTACATTCTTCATTTACAGAAAGTTCTCGATACATGAAACAAACATATATGGATGCGATGACCATATGTCGACATTTAAGATATCCAAACCTATTTATAACTTTTACATGTAACCCAAAATGGCATGAAATACCAATATTTCTTTCGAAACAGAATCTAGCCTCAGAAGATCGCCTAGATATCTTGACTCGCATATTTAAAATAAAACTTAAAAACATGCTAAACAATGTTAAAAAAAGAAGAAGTATTAGGCTGTGTATTATAAGGCAAACAATTACAAAGTTCCACATCATACATTTCCATGTGTTTCCTTTTATTTTAACTAAACTTTATATATTACCTAATTTGCAGTCATCTACACAATTGAATTCCAAAAACGAGGATTTCTTGATATGAACATGGACAGCGTCGAGGATCCCGAGCATGAAAAGGATGCCTTAACATTATAAGAAGGTGTCGTGATCTGTGCTAAGGTTATAAAGGAGGATACGACCCGTGCTGAGGCGAGGAAAGAGGACGCGACCCGTGCTAAGGTGAAAAAGGAGGACGTGACCCGTGCTGAGGCGAGAGAAGAGGACACCGGTCACGTAACCCGTCCTAAGAAGAGAAATGAGGATGCGGGTGTCATGACCCGTGCTAAAGCTAGAGAGGAGGACACCTTAATCATAACAGTAGGTCCCGTTGCCCGTGCTAAAGCTAGGACGCTCAAGGACGCTATCGTCGGATTATTTGCAGCCGTGCAAGTTCAAGACGAGTGCTCGAGTCCACAAGGAAGTTCCAACACCCGAGTCGTACTACATGTCGAAGCTCATCTTGCAATAGTCAACAATTAGGGCAAGTGTTTCGTGTGTGCTCTTTTCCGACCGTTGGTTTTTTCCCACGTGGTTTTCCAACGGTGGTTTTTTAACGAGGCCACGAATCACTTCCGTCCCCCTAATTGTTGACCCGAGACTTCATACGTCGATCGTATCAAATGTGCTCGTTACCGTTATGTTTATTGTTATTTTTATTTTTTTCCATTTAATTCACAAGCCTTCCATGGCTTGCATGCATTGATGGCGGCATTGAAGTCTTGCATGACTTCCTTCTTCTTAAAATGGTCGTCGACCCCCTTGTAAACATCACCCATCTTTTCAATTTGAATTTCAATCTTTCTCTTTGCGGAATCTCTATTGTTGGTGTGTAATATCCAACATTGTTGGTGTGTAATATCGAGAAACAAGTTAATTCTTCTTGGTGCATTATATCCACGAAGACGTTTTTCGGTATATCAAGAGCCTTCCGCAACTCTCGTGCGAACAATCATTCCACACGCCTTGTGTAGAGGAGACTTCCAGCTCCACTGCAGCAAGTATTATCCGTCACTACATTCGTTCTAGAGTGTCGATTCAGCAAGGTTCGCATCAAGTGGTATCAGAGCTCGCTCTAGAAAAGGTTGGTTCATCTTCTCGGATGGTTGGTTGTTCATAGGCCGGTAGCTTTATTACGTACCGTACGTTATTTGTTCGTTTGTGCTACGAGTATTGGCTGCTCTTGTGCTACGTACTGCTTCTTGGCTGCTCGTGTATATTACATGTGTAGGCTGTCAGTTTTGTGCGAGTGTTCATCAAGTGCAATGGATGAAAGCGGTGCAGAATCCAGCTAAGTAAACAAGCTATTGATTGAAGCTCTTGCGATTTGTTTGGAGCGAACTCTCAACACAAAGTTGGAGGAGTTTAGGCAGGAGATTCAGCAAGAAATCCAGGAACGACAAAGGATAGATCCTACTCTTAATCCACGAGAACGGATACAACAAGGAGAAGTGACTACAAACAAAGCAGTTTATCTTCTTCCCGAAATAGTCAAAGACGATGCCGAGGGGTTCGGTAACACAGGGACAATCCTAGGGACGATCTTGCTGGTCTTAAATTCAATATCCCTCCGTTCCATGGCAAGGCTGATCCGGACTCTTATTTGGAATGGGAGAAGAAAATCGAACTCGTGTTTGGTTGTCAGCACTACGCCGAGATCAAGAAGGTTAGGGTTGCTGCAACGG
This sequence comes from Gynandropsis gynandra, assembly GCA_036759665.1. Lineage (NCBI taxonomy): Eukaryota > Viridiplantae > Streptophyta > Magnoliopsida > Brassicales > Cleomaceae > Gynandropsis > Gynandropsis gynandra. Next base: position 40,530,458 of record CM071863.1, read on the forward strand.
AGTTCTACAATTACGCCTTGAGTTGGTGGGATCAGTTAGTAACTTCTAGGCGATGTAATGGAGAGGAACTGATAGAGACATGGTTGGAAATGAAGGCCATAATGCACAAGCGGTTTATCCTGAATCATTACCACCGAGAACTACATAGAAAGTTAAGAAACTCACTTAAGGGAATCGAATCGTAGAAGAGTACTATCAAGAGATGGAGTTGCTAATGTTGAGGGCTGATATTTCGGAGGATAGGAAGGCTCTCCTATCTCGATTCTTCGAAAGATTGAATCTAGAAATTCAGGATAGCTTGTAGATGCACCACTACGTAGAAATAGAAGAGATGCTCCACAAAGCAATTCTAATCGAGCAACAACTCAAACGGAAAAGGAACGCTCATTCTACCTTTAGGGCTGGAAAATTCAATCATCAACGGGAGGAAAATCCGAGTTATCATAGAAGTGACAAGTCTTTCCCAACAGCCAAAGACGAAGTAAAAGTGGTTCCAATGGCTCAAAGAGACAAAGGAAAAGCCGAGGCCACTACATCGAGAGCCCGAGACATAAAGTGCTTCAAGTGTCAAGGAAGGGGTCATTATGCGAACGAATGTACAAAAAAGAGAGTTATGATTGTTCATGAGGATGGTGAGTTCAAATCCGAGGACGAAGAATCTGAAACTTCGAACGAGGAATATGAAGAAGCACCGGTTAAAGGGGAGTTGTTGGTGGCGCGACGATCTTTAAGTGTGCGATCTTGGTCCGAAGAGCAAGAAGAACAGGAGAACTTGTTCTGTACCCACTGCCTTGTCCAAAGGAAGGTTTGTAGCTTGATTATAGACAGAGGAATTTGCATTAATGTCGCAAGTGCTACCATTGTTCGAAAACTCGGGGTTAAAGGTCAAAAAGCACCCGAGGCCTTATAAACTCCAGTGGCTCAATGAGATTGCCGAGATGAACGTCACCAACCAAGTGACAGTGCCTATCACCATTGACAAATACGAGGATGAGATCTTGTTTGACGTTCTTCCAGTGGAAGATAGCCATATCCTTCCCGATAGACCGTGCCAATCGGATCGTGAGGTAATACATGACGGTTTTACTAAAAAGCATTCGTTTGAGTTTAATGGCAGGAAAACCTTCCTTCATCCTTTGACGCCAAGAGAAGTGAAACAAGATGCGTCTAAAACAGAAAGAAGAACGTGCACTAAAGTCATCGAACTTCTACGTTAAATCAGGTGAGATCAAGAAATCTCTTCACTCTAGTCAATCAGTTTTATTGTTCGTATATAAGGAAGCTCTTTCGAGCTTGACTAAACTTGCATCAGTGCTGCCAAGTGAGATCACTTCTTTATTGCAGACTTATGAAGATGTTTTCCCCGAAGACAACCATTTGGGATTACCTCTGATACGTGACATCGAACATCAAATCGACTTCATACCCGGAGCAGTACTTCCAAATTGGTCAGCTTACCGTACCAACCCAGTGGAGACTAGGGAGCTGCGAAGGAAAGTGGAGGAACTCATGGAAAAGGGACACATTCGTGAGAGCATTAGTCTGTGCGCCGTCCCCATTTTACTCGTGCCAAAGAAGGATGGCAGGTGGCGTATGTGTGTTGATTGCTGCGCAATCAACAATATCACGGTGAACTATCGACACCCCATTCCTAGATTAGATGATATGCTTGATGAATTGCATGGGTATAGGATATTTTCTAAAATTGATCTTAAGAGCGGGTATCACCAAATTAGGATGAAAGAGGGTGACGAATGGAAAACTGCATTTAAAAATAAACAAGGATTATATGAATGGTTAGTGATGCCTTTTGGGTTGAGAAATGTACCTAGTACTTTCATGCGTCTAATGAACCACGTTCTTAGAGAGTTTATAAGTAGATTTGTAGTGGTCTACTTTGATGATGTATCGGTTCTAAAGGTACTTAGAAAGGAAGAGCTCTACACTAATATTAAGAAGTGTACTTTTTGTACGGATAATGTTGTGTTCCTAGGTTTTGTTATAAGTGTAGATAGAGTCAAGGTGGACGAAGAGAAGGTTAAAGCCATTCGGGTATTGCCGAGCCCAAAGACCGTCGGGAAAGTCCAGAGCTTCCATGGACTCCCGGGGTTCTATCGACGATTCATAAAAGACTTTAGCACTTTGGCAGCCCCTCTCACCGAAGTCATCAAGAAAAAAGTTGGATTCAAGTGGGGAGAAGCACAAGAAGAAGCGTTCCAAACGTTAAATGAGAAGCTTACTCATGAACCTCTACTAATGTTACCGAATTTCTTTAAGACAATTGGAATCGAGTGTGATGTGTTCGGTATAGAGATTGGTCCAGTTTTGATGTAGGAACGGAGACCAATTGCTTATTTCAGCGAGAAGCTTGGAGGCGCAACCCTCAACTATGCCACATACGATAAGGAGTTGTACATGCTTGTGAGAGCATTGCAAACATGGCAACACTACCTGTGGCCGAAGGAGTTCATTATACATATCGACCATGAATCGCTCAAGTACTTAAAGGGGCAGAATATACTCAGCAAGCGACATACGAGGTGGGTCGAATTCATTGAACATTTCCTTACGTCATCAAGTACAAGCAAGGTAACAAAAACGTCGTAGCGGACGCCCTATCTCGAAGGTATGCTTTGCTAACTACTTTAGATGCTAGGCTGCTAGGATTTGAACAACTTAAAGAGATATATGCATCTGATTTGGAGTTTGGAGAAGTGTACAAAACGTGTAAAAAGTTTGTGTCAGGTCATTACTTTAGGCAAGACGACTTTCTGTTTTATGATAACCGATTGTGCGTGTCTAACTGCTCTATGCGAGAATTGTTTGTTAGAGAAGCTCATGGGGGTGGTCTTATGGGTCATTTTGGAATTGCAAAGATGCTTAAGGTATTACAGGATCAGTTCTACTAAGCGCACATGAAGAGGGACGTTGAACGAACTTGCGAAAGGTGTGTCACGTGCAAACAAGCTAAGGCTAAGGTTCAACCTCACGGTTTGTATACCCCTCTACCTATCCCGGCTCACCCTTGGAATGATATATCTATGGATTTCGTGATTGGATTGCCTAAAACTAAGACTGGAAATGATTCAATCTTTAAGGTTATAGATAGATTTTCTATAAAATGTCACATTTCATAGCATTCCGCAAAATAGATGATGTATTTCACATAGCGAATATGCTCTTTAAGGAAGTAGTCAGGTCGCATGAGATGCTTAGACGATAGTTTCCGATAGAGATACGAAATTCCTAAGTCATTTTTGGAAAACTCTATGGTTTAAGCTAGGAAATAAGTTATTGTTTTCCACGATGTGTCATCCGCAAATTGATGGTCAAACCGAGGTAGTTAATCGAACTTTAGGAACTCTTTTGCATGAAATTTTTAAAAAGAACTTGAGAATGTGGAAAGAATGTTTACCACATGCTGAATTTGCATATAATCATGTTGTACATTCTACTTCCAAATATTCACCGTTTAAAATTGTTTACGGGTTCAATCCCGCCTCACCTTTGGATCTAATATCGTTATATTTGAGTGAACAGGTTAGTTTGGATGGAGAAAAGAAAGCAAAAATGGTACAACATACTATTTTCATTTGTATTATTATATGTTATAAATATTATCTAACTTTGTGTTGTTGATTTGCAGTTTTGATGTTGATGATGTACTGAAACACACAAACAACATCATTATCCAAGGGTCCTTGCCAGACGAATTATACTATTCCTGACAAGTTACGTTAGAAGTTGTGCGCCAGCGATGGTGGCGCACTTTATAGTAAGTTTTTTATTAAATTAAATTTCAACTTTTTAGTTATATATATATATATGTTATAAAACTTAAAAATTTATAACTTTGTTTGCAGCGCTCATACAGATGGAGGCGAAAGGATACGTTGCGCATCTACACAGCATGGATGCACGACATGCAGGCGCGGATGCGTCTGATGATGAACAGTGTGAAACGCAACTACTACGCCAAGAATCGCAAACCGAGATGGGCAATTGAAGCAGTCTTCAGTAAAATGATTCAGCATTGGAGTCCGCAGAATTAAAGGCCAAGAGCGAGAAAGCAAAAAAATGTTGCTACGGTGAGAAGGTTCCTGGAGATGGTCCGCATCGCCATACTTCGGGATCAAAAACCTTCCCGAAACGAAGAAAATAATTGGTAATTTTTTTATTTAAATTTCTTGTTTATTTAAATATTTATCTAACTAGCTTTATTTTATATTATAGATGCAATGGATAGGATGAGAACCGATTTTTCTTGAACTGGTATTAGAAACCCATGCGAAGAAGAAGCTGGTTGTCGGGGAAGAGGCTGATGAACCCGAACTCGTCGATCCTCGAGCGGAGCGAACCGTGAGAGCTGTGACGGAGAAGATCACACAACAATCTCAAGATTGCGGTTCAAGTCCCGACGAACTCAGTCCTTTTCAAAAGGACAAAATTTATTTAGAGGTAAAATTTCATAATTTTATTTTTCGATTATTAATATAATAATTTGTAAAAATCTAACGTTTTTTTTGTTTGTCTTGTAGTCGGTGAGACCGTATAAGGGACGTCTATACGGTCTCGGGTCTCTTCAAAAGGATATCGTCGAGGATGCCACGACGGTACCTCCCGTAATGCAAGAGAGTTTCACGCAACCACGGCGGATCGATGAGCTCGAAGCCAAAGTTCAGCACTTGGAGAGCGTCATCGAGTTGATGAGGCAATGGAGGGGATCAACGTCGCAGCAAGAACCGGGTCCCGATTCAGATGCAACGCCATCTAGAGGTGATGGCCAGAGAGACGATATCGACCCCGCCAAAATATCACGGGATTACGGGAGACGATATCGACCCTAATTTGCAGTCATCTACACAATTGAATTCCAAAAACGAGGATTTCTTGATATGAACATGGACAGCGTCGAGGATCCCGAGCATGAAAAGGATGCCTTAACATTATAAGAAGGTGTCGTGATCTGTGCTAAGGTTATAAAGGAGGATACGACCCGTGCTGAGGCGAGGAAAGAGGACGCGACCCGTGCTAAGGTGAAAAAGGAGGACGTGACCCGTGCTGAGGCGAGAGAAGAGGACACCGGTCACGTAACCCGTCCTAAGAAGAGAAATGAGGATGCGGGTGTCATGACCCGTGCTAAAGCTAGAGAGGAGGACACCTTAATCATAACAGTAGGTCCCGTTGCCCGTGCTAAAGCTAGGACGCTCAAGGACGCTATCGTCGGATTATTTGCAGCCGTGCAAGTTCAAGACGAGTGCTCGAGTCCACAAGGAAGTTCCAACACCCGAGTCGTACTACATGTCGAAGCTCAACTTGCAACAGTTAACAATTAGGGCAAGTGTTTCGTGTGTGCTCTTTTCCCACCGTTGGTTTTTTTCCACGTGGTTTTCCAACAGTGGTTTTTTAACGAGGCCACGAATCACTTCCGTCACCAATTTAAACGAAATGTAATAGGATAGATTGGCGTAGTTTTAGTTTTACTGTTTTTTTTTGAAAAATTTAATATTTTAATTAAAAACTTTTTATTTTTAAAAATATTTTTATTTTTAAAAATTATATTCTTTTTTATTATTTTACAAGAATTCCAACGGATGCCCGTTGGAATATCTAACGGGCATCCGTTTGACGCTATTTCCCGCCAAATGGTAACAGACGTCCGTTTTCCTTTCCCCCCACTTTGCAACGGACGTATGTTGCTATTTCCCGCCACTTTCCAACGGATGCCCATTGGTAAGCTAAATTCCCGCTCATTTTTCCCGCCTAGATGGCTCCGTTGCCCTTTTTTTAACGGTCGTCCGTTGCAAACTTGAAACGGGCATCCCTTACAAATATTTTCAACGGGCGTCCGTTACAACCTTTCCAACGGATAGTTCCGTTGGAAGTTCCGTTATAATTTTGCAACGGATATTATTCGTTGGAAGGCCGTTGCGAATTGCGACGGATCCGGATTTCCAATGAACGATTCCCAACAGACGGAAATCTTGCCATCCGTTGGAAAGTACCCTTTCCAACGGATTTTTGGCATTTTCCAACGGATATGTCCGTTGGAAATTGCCTGTTTTTTTGTAGTGCATGTGCGGGGCATGGAGAATGTGGGCAGCCCGTGCGGATTGCCTACCTAGCCCACGCGGGCCATGGCTGTAACAACTTCCCTAAAAGTTCTCCAACAGAAAATTTGTATAGAAAGGGACCCCAAATGTAGTTCAGAAGTAAGCAAACACAGAGAAAAACCTTAGGAGGGTACACAAAATCCATGAATCCATTCAAAAGCCCTATTTGGCGGGAGACACAACAAGAAGTCGAGAATTGATTCGGGATCATCTCTCGTTTGATATTTCTATGCTTCTTACTCTATTGTTTCGTTTATGTTGTTTAGACTCATGATAACCATCTTTGATTTGATTATGAATGCATTTCCTCATTTCGTTTACACTACAACAAAATTTAAAATTTCCAAAAGCAAAATCCCTCCCTAATTCGTCTGGAAAATGGTTTCCACACGTTTTCTGGATGGATTTTTTCGGTTTGTAAATGAACGTCGCTAATAAATGGGTTCCAGACGTTTTCTGGACGGATTTAGTCGTCCTTAAACCGTCCCTAAAAAAATTAAAAAAATTAAAAAAATTCAAAAAACTCAAAAAATTTAAAAATTTAGAAATTTAAAAATTTAAAAAAAATTCCGAACGGGTAATTCCGCCCGGAAATGTTTTCCAAAAATTAGAAAAAATTTCCGGACGGATATATTTTTCCGTCTCCGTCTTTTTTTTTCAAAAAAATAAAAAATAAAAAGAATAAAAAAATTAAAAAATTATCCTTTATCGCCTCCGTCGCCACCTCTTCTTCTCCCACCTTCGTTGTCGCCTCCTCATCGTTCGTTGTGGTTGTCTCCGCCTCCGTCTCCGCGACCGTCGCCACCTCCCCTCCGCCATCGCCACCGCCACCGCCATCACCTCCACCTTCGTCGTCGTCGTCTCACATTCCTTCTCCTCGATTTCAGTTTCTCTTTCTTCATTCTCTTCTTCTTTCTCTTCTTATTCCTTCTGACTGAATTTGTAAAATTAGATTTCCGGACGGATTAAAATAATTCGTCCCTAATTCAAAACGGATTAAATAATCCGTTCCTAATTTCGAAAATCCATCCCTAATTCCGGACGGATTAAACAAATCAGTCCTTAATTCCGGACGGATTAAAAAGTTCATCCCTAATTTCGGACGGATTAGAGACAATTTTTTAATTTTTTAATTTTATATTTTATATTTTATTATTTTTAAAATTTTTAATTTTATTCGTAAAAAACTTCCAGAAGGTTAGGTGTCCATCTGGAAATTTTCGAAAAAAGTAAAATATTTTTTTTTTATTTTTTAATAGAATTATTATTGTTGAATAAAAACTTAAGTTTAATTAAAAATAAATAATTTTTTTGAAAAATTTCCGGACAGACACCAGAGTGCCCGAAAAGTTTTTTACAAATTTTAAAAAATTAAAAAGTCAAATTTTATATATTTTTATATAAAAAAATTAAATATTATTTTTTCAAAAAGTTTTGGAATGGATATATTTTTCCGTTAGGATTTTTTTAAAAAAATATTTTTGGAATGTAACACATTTTTGCATTAAACTGGCTACGATTTTCGAATGTTAATTGCGTTAACACATAAAGAAAATTGCGTTGGTAGTTCTATAGTTTTCAATTAAAATTTTAAATATATAAAAAATATAAAAATAAATAAAATAAAAAATCTAATTCTCATTAAATAGATATTCTAATTTTAAATAGTCGATTTGCGGAGCATAAGAAGACAATGATCCAATAGCGAGAGCTAGAACGAGAACTACAAAGAGAGCGAGAGCGGAAGAGCTGATATAAGCAATCGAGTAATGGATGAGATCTATGGCCTCAGGCATACCCATGAGTATCCTATTGCCCGATGGCTCAATGATAAAAAACTACAATGAGCTTAAATTGAATATACGTCTTTATCGGTTTAGTTAGATGATCTAAAGAGTAATAAATATTTTAAAATAATCAAATGAAAGGATCAATAATTACATATATATAAAGCTCGTCGAGCATGATTTAGGTGATCTCTATCCCCGAACCCCGCCTTAAATGGACGGGTCTTCCACATAACCTCTAATAAATAGATTAAAAAATTAAAAATTAAAAATATTGTAAAATATATTACCAAGTTGTAGAAGACATTCGCGAAGGGTTCCATAGTATATGTATGCATCAAACGCACATGATTTGATGCATCTGGGTTCTTCTAGCTTCTCTTGGTTCTCTCACTCCGTTCAAAAAACTCTAGCCTAGACCAATGCCCCATAAATGCGTCCTAAATATCTAAATGTATGAAGTCCTGAGGGCACTTATTGGAGTGTGGATAGATGAACCTATTTTCCTTCTATCTCGTGATTAGTGACTTCATTCGCTTCGTTACTAAATCCTTTCACTGATTGTAGACTACATTATGGTATTACAGTTTTTAATACCATTCTCTTTTAAATATATAAATTAGAATCTTACTATTAACAAAATGAATAATAAATCAAAATTAAAATAAATATTACTTATCATGAAAACTCACTTTGCCCTTACGTTACAACTATGTATAAATGGTGTTCCAATTTTCAACTACATTGTAACATAAACTTTTCGTAACAATTGTGTTATATTTGCGTTAGAATTGTGTTGCAAAATCTTGTTGAACTTGAGATATTTGTGTTGTAAATTTTATGTTTTTTTATAGTGGTCAACATATATTTGCCTAGATCAATTTTTACGTAGACATTTCAAGATTATAAACAAAAGATGGACTTAAGATTCTAATACTTGTTGGAAAATCACGACTTTCCCGCTTCGTGAAGTTAAGATGGACATTTAGGATTAAAAGTAGAAATGGAAGCACAATAGTACAATTCTCGAAATGAAGATTCTTCTACTATATAGAATAATAGTAAAATTACAAAAACAACTCACACTCGGTGGCTCACCCAAAACTCTTCCCAAGCTTTTTCTCTTCTCTCACAAAGAGATTCTCTTAAGTTTCCTCACTATGAATGGTGTCTCTTGATCCTTGAGTTTTGGATTCAACTTTTAAGATAGAGTCTTCCCAAACTTCTTCTCTTCTTTCACAAAGAGGTTCTTTTAAGTTTCCCCACTCTAAGTGGTTTCTCTCTTGATCCTTATATTTAAGGATAATTAGAAATGAATGTCACTATCCCTATTTATACTACTCCACCTCCAAATGATTGGTGGAGATTACTTGCATCCAATAGTGGAGATTGATTCTCTGGAATTCTCTACACTCTTCTACCACCTTCTTCATCCTTCCATACTCGTTCGTAAGGTTCCGGAATGTTTAACACATTTCTAGAATATTCTAGAGGATTCCACAATTTTCTACACACTTTTGGAGAGTTCTACAATTCTCTAGAACTCTTCGCAACGATGGATTCCTCTAAAGATGGATTCCTTTATATATTTTTTTTAAAATGTCGAAAAAATTACTAAAGATGGATGCCAACAATACTAGATGAAGAAAAAAAACCAAACACGAAATGGATAATACCATATTCAAAGAAACTTTCACAACTTAGATAATTAAACATATAAAATCTGTTTGAAATGACTTGCAGATGCGAATGTAACTTTTTTAGATATTTAATTTAGAAAATGCAATCTCCTACATAATAAAACATTTTTTTTATTTCAAATTTGTTAACCTTACAAGTTAAAGGATAGGTTGTGGACGGCCATAAAGCCCAAACCCATTTTCGGAAGATCTTGGCTAAGACAATTATGTTGCATACAGAAGCTTTTCCTTGTTTTATTCATTTTTATTTTATAAGTGGTGGCGTAAATTATAAATCATGATTAAGATAACAACCCCAATGATATATGTTTAATTAATAAAGGTAATTAATTAATTAATTGCACCATTACGTAAGAGAACCGAATTCTTTCGTTTTATAAAACAAGAGAAGGGATAAATCCTTGCGTGTAACCTCTCTCAGTCATATTTCTGTTAGCAATAAATATCTTGTTTAGATAATATAAAATGTACACTATTTCGATATAATTCAAAAACATAATAAATTATAAAATTTATAAACGTTCTTAAAATCTTTTAAATATATAATTCAAAAAATACCTCCTTCAAACGAAAAGAATCGATGTTGATATAATTCTTTCATTAATACGATAGACATGTATCAGTGAATCGAAAAATCCAAAAATAAGTTTTAAATATTATAAAAATAATAAATAATAATGAAATGCTTCATAAAAAAATATCTATTAATCAAATAAGGCGCGGTGGGTCCACACACTGTAGGAGGACCCACAGTCCTCTTTATTCTTCCTTCTTATCTGAATACCCTTTTAATTTTCCGTACCTGACTCCGAACCTAACTAAGGATGATTCACACTGCACGTGTAATCTGACTGTTGGTTCGGACTCAGGTTCGGCTCACGTCCACTTTGCACCCCTCCATACTCTTCTCTTCTCTTGTTCTTCAGCTTCATCATCGTCTCTTTCGGAACAACCACCACAGGAAGAACAAAGAGAAACACTGTTGAAGAAAAAATAGTTTCCAGGGAAAATCTGGTGGGGATCGATCAACGATGAGCTGGTACGCATCGTCTAATTCTGTTCGTTTCTGAGAAAATCCATACTGTCAATAAAAACTGTTTCCTCTAACGCTTGTTCTCGAATGAATTTCACCTTTTTTTTTCTTTGGATTTCTTCATGGTTTCATGAAGATGTTTGAATTTTGCATAACTTTTCAGAAGAAAGAAAGATGGTTGCTTTTTTTTTTGACAATTGACTGTCTGAAAATTAAACCCATCCTGTACTGTGTCGATCCTCTCTAGGGCTTTTATATTTTCTTCTCTATGCGATCGAACTTGGAATTTTCTTTCGTCTCTACTGGATGATCATGAGTAGCTTGTGTTGCCTAAGAAATCCATAAGATGTCCATAAGATGAAGATAATTTCCTATTATGTATCCCTTTTTCCCTCGAAATCAGTATATATTGTAGCTTTTCTAAGAATTTTTTTTTCTTTCAGTTTCTAGAGAAGGTTTGTTGAATTTCCGTGTACTCCATCATGGGGGGAGCTTGTTCAAGGAAGAGAGATCAACAAGATGAGGAGATTTTAAACAGAGGAATCTCTGGAAAATACTGCAAAAGTTCTAGCTCGAAATGGTTAGCCACTTCGTTCTCTAGGCTTGGTTTGGATGTTCAAAGGAGAAATGGTGAATGTCCAACACTTATGGAGCTCTGTGTCCGCAAGATAAGGGAGGTACATTGCGTTCCACTTGTTATTTCAGGGCTTTATTCTTGGTCTGTTGTCTCGGGACTGACTGTTTGACTTCGTTGCTTTGCAGGACATTGATAGATACACCAATTTTTCTGAGCTACCGAGGGACATCAGTCAGCAGATCTTTGATGAACTGGTGTACTCCCAGCGGTTAACTTTAAAGTCTCTCGGGGCATTTCGAGACTGTGCAATTCAGGTGAAACTCCTTATAGATTCTTTTGTTAATGAGTTCCTTCACGTTCAAGTCCAGTTGGTGTGGCGGATGTATTTGGCTGACTTCTGATTTGTGCAAACAGGATCTTTACTTGGGAGAATACCCTGGTGTAAATGATGACTGGATGGATGTCATCTCCTCTCAATGTACATCGTTGCTTTCTGTTGATTTTTCTGGGTCTGATATCACAGACTCTGGGCTTGTGTATTTAAAAGGCTGCAGAAATTTGGAATCCTTAAACTTTAATTTCTGTGATCAGATATCAGACCAGGGGCTTGACCATCTCAGTGGTAAGCTTTGCTTGCTTTTCATTTTCAATGTACTGTATGCCTACACAAATTTTTGCTAGCTTTTTTTTTTTTTGTGGATGTTTCCCTGTTGATGCTTTGCTACCCGATAATCGTGTTTTAAGACTTTTGAAGTTACATTAGGAGCGAAAACTTTTCAAGGGATTCAAAGCATTTCTAAGTACTGTACTAATGGCCGCCCTGTCATTTCATTTGCTTGATGCCTTTGATTGTCAGCCATGTGATAACTATTTGGGAATGATTAAACCTTACAGGCCTCTCAAATCTGACAAGCTTGAGCTTCAGAAGAAATGCTGCAATCACTGCACAAGGCATGCGTGCTTTTTCCCGGTTAGTTAACTTGAAGAAATTGGATCTCGAGAAATGCCCTGGGATTCATGGTGGGCTGATTCACCTTCAAGGTGCAAAACTGCAATTTTTAAAAACTTTCAGGCTGTGTTTGTTTGCCATTTTTCTGGCTTGCGTTACCTGGGTTTTACATTCTAGTGCATACTGGTTGATCAAGTCAGATAGGTTATGGTTTGATTTTCTTGCACCACTTTAAAATTCTATAGGTCTAGAGGTCAGCAGTCAGACTTGACATTTGCTGATATCGATTATATATATATGTATCATTTTTTCCTAATTTTTTCTATTTGGCATGTATACATATTATTTAGCTAATGCTCATTTTTCTTTGTTTTCCAGGTTTAACTAAATTAGAATCTCTGAACATAAAATGGTGTAATTGCATAACAGATGCAGACATGGAGCCTCTCTCAGGTTGTAAGAAACTGCTCTCCTTCAGATGTTCTCTGAAATTCTGTCCCTTTTTTCTGCTTACCTTGTTTTATGTCAGGACTTACGAATCTCAGAAGCCTGCAGATCTGCTGCAGTAGGGTTACTGATTTTGGTATCAGCTTCCTTAAAGGTAGTCAAATACGAATTTTTATTCGTTGTTCCAAATTATCCATCCTGTTTGTTTCATGTTCCCTGTGACGCTTGTTTTAGGGTTAAACAAGCTTTCTTTGTTGAACCTGGAGGGTTGCCGCCTAATTTCTGCTGCATGCCTGGAGTCGCTTTCAGGTTGGTATAGTGTTCGTCCTTCTGCTGACTGTTGTTTCCATGTCTCTGTGATCGTAGCAATCTTTTTAATCTCCCCAAAATGCTTCAGTTTGTCGATATATATTCCAGAAATGATGTAATGATGAATTTCATAACCTCATATAGTTCTTTTTTTTCTTTGTGTTACAGCTCTCACTGGATTAATGTTTCTGAACCTCAATAGATGCAATTTTTCGGATGCTGGCTGTGAGAAGTTTGCTGGTTAGTGTATATTGCTCTTCAATCTTCATGATGGAAATACTATGTTTTGATTTTTGTTTTACACTTCTGCCATTCTTTGCGAGTAAATGACATCTGTTGGTTTTCCCATGCAGAGTTGATTAATCTGAAGATTTTAAACTTGGGTTTGAACAATATTACAAATTCATGCTTAGTACACCTGAAAGGTTGTCTCTTTTTCTATCTATTTCCTATAATGGGGGGATGCCTCTATTTATCGGACACCAATGTTTGAGAAATGGCTGCTAACCAAGATATAGCTTTTACGAGGACATACACTCGTAAATACTTTTCTTTATAGTAGAACGTTGTTTCATCATAGTAATGCATTATGTTAGTCCTCATATGAGAAATTTCATTATGAATACTATTTGTAATTACTCTGGATCAGGTTTGACAAATCTGGAGAGCTTGAACTTGGATTCCTGTAGAATTGGTGATGAAGGACTAGTTCACTTATCAGGTGATTGCTACAGAGTGTTTTTTCCCTGTCATGTATTATTATTTCTTTCACCAACATTAACGCAATCATTTGGTTCAGGTCTCGTGCGTTTGAAATGTCTGGAGCTATCAGATACTGAAGTTGGAAGCAACGGCCTTCGCCATATCTCTGGTCAGACATATCTTCTGTATATCCTCTCTACTGCAATTAGTTATTATAATATGTAGGGTGTTGGTAACATTTTATTCATGCGCATCTGTTTACGCCTCACTGTGTAGGTTTGTCCAGCCTGGAGAACATAAACTTGTCGTTCACCGTTGTAACTGATAGCGGTTTGCAAAAATTATCTGGATTGAAATCTCTTCGATCACTTAATCTGGATGCTCGTCATGTTACTGATGCTGGGCTTTCCGCGCTTACGAGTAAGTCTTCTTCTCTATATTCCAGGATTATTTTGTGCAAGACAGAGATGCTTATATTTTTTTTTTATTTCTGAGCATATTCTCTGTATAATTTTTTTAACTTGCATGCATATGTTAGACTTAGGATCTTCAGTGACTACAATAATGCCTTTCTTGCATGAGGCGAGCTATATAGGTTTTCTACTAGAAAAACGTAAGCTCATCCACGGCTGTTTTTGCTACAGGTTTGACTGGATTGACTCACCTGGATCTCTTTGGTGCACGAATCACAGATTCTGGAACAAATTATCTACGAAGTAAGTTTAAATATGCATGTGGATATGTTCCTTTAGATGAATATGGATTTCGTCATTTAGGATCGAAATCTTCTGGAGTCCTCTTATTCTACTTCCTTGTTTAGGAATGTCTCCATATGATTTAAATTTCTGGATTTCGATTCTGCCTCATGCGCAAAACATTTTTTTCTTAAAATGTTCGAAATAGACCTCAAGAAGTTGCAGTCCCTTGAGATATGTGGTGGTGGATTAACTGATGCTGGCGTGAAGAATATCAAAGATCTCTCATCCTTGACGCTCCTCAACCTATCACAGAACTCCAACCTCACAGACAGAACACTGGAGTTGATTTCAGGTGCAAACGCAATGAACTTTTCTCGACTCAGACCTTTTCAAGGCCTCGTATACATCTTTTCTTTTTCTTTCTTAAACCAGCATTCTGATGCAAATGTAGGATTGACCGGTCTGATATCTCTAAATGTGTCGAACTCCCGCATAACGAGCTCGGGGCTACGTCATCTTAAGCCATTGAAGAACCTGAGATCACTGACCCTGGAGTCCTGCAAGGTAACCGCTAATGACATCAGGAAGCTTCAGGCCACTGATCTCCCAAACTTAGTGAACTTCCGCCCTGAGTAATATCATCACCAAGGTGAGAAGATCCTCATCCTTGCCTGTAAATAAGCTCAACGGGTTACAAAAATTCCCGAGGTCTAGTGTATATAGGTACATAGTAGCGTTATGGTAAGTTTGGGGTCACGGTGTACATGTAAATGTGGGTTTCGAGGATGATAAAAATGGAAACCTCTATGGATCTGCAAAGCTCGAACTTTTGCGATAACGGCGGCAGGAACTGTAAATAAAGCCTTTCGGACGATGCAAAAGTCTCCAACTAAGACTGGTGTTAGTCTTAAAATTTGTGGTATGTAGGAACTCAACTATAGTTGGACTTCTATGGTTTTCATGATTTGGGATATCTTTGGTTCATTTAAAAAAGGAACAGAGAGAGGGGGGAGACTCGTATCGAATGATAGATACCTTCTCTCTATCGTCATCATATGATGTGTACATAAATATTTATTTATTTGTGATGGACTATGTTTTTGTTAAAACGCTAGATCGCCTATCTTCCTTTATGCGTGGAAAATGTCTATATATTTATACTAGATATTATTCCTGTATGTACGGATTTTAAAAATATTAAAATTAAAAATAATAAATAGTTAAAATTTAATATGAACTATATAATATTATCCCTGAATGTACGGATTTTAAAAATATTAAAATTAAAAATAATAAATAGTTAAAATTTAATATGAACTATATAATATTACGAAAGATATATAGTTATAGTGATTAATTATTTATTTTATAATAATTATATATTAATATTTAATATTAGATGAAAATAAAAATGAGTGTATTTAATGGTATAGTGTTTTTAAAATTATTAAAAATAAAGTTAATAAATAGTTTAAATATAATATAAAATGTATAATTGTGAAAAGTATATAATTGTAGTGGTTAATTATTTAGTTTATCGTGATAATATATTAATATCTAAATATTTATCTTTAGTTGAAAATAAAAATTGTATATATTTAAAGTTAGATTAAAATAAAAATTTAATAATTAAATAATTTTTAATAATTTTAAATTTATATTTATTTATTTTTATTACATTTTTTTTATGAAAATAAATAGCGCTGCACTTTTTAAAATATTGTTTCAATAAATTTTTTAAAAGTGATAGTGATTTAATGAACAAAAAAATGAACTGTTTATTGTGATATATGATAACGTCTTTTTCTATTAATTGATTAAATTAAAATAATAAATCAATTTAAATAATTAAAACATAACAATTTCATGGTTAATATATTAATTAATAATCTAATATAAAATTTAAATAAAAATAAAAAGTTAATAATTGAAGACATATACATAAAAAAACTATAATGAAGAATTTAATAAATAGAAATGAATAAAATTAATGGATAATATAAATAACAACATTGATAATTTACAACAAGTTTTGTACCTGAAAAATGAAAAAAATATCTATTTGTTATTAATAATAGTAATAGTAATAACACCAAATAATATAATTTATAATCTACAAAAATTAAATTAAAACACATATAAATGTGATGATACTTGATATATAAGAAATTTTATATGTTTTGAAAAATTTCTTTATAAACAACGTTAATAGTTTTTGATTGTCGTTGTTCATTGGCATTAGTAATAAGAATTTTGAGCCCAGATATACTTTTCACTCTTGATAAAGCAACATATAGTTGGCCATGTACAAAAACTGTATTTGGTAAATATAAATCAACATTCGACAAAGATTGATCTTGACTTTTGTTTATCGTCATGGCAAAGCACACTGTTAGAGGGGATTGTCTTCTTTGAAAATTGAAAGGCAATTTGATATTTGAAGGTATTAGAACCATTCTTGGTATAAAAACCTTATGTCCAATATTGGTTCCAGATATAATTTTTGCTTCTACAACACGAGAACCCAATTGAGTAATTTGTAACCTTGTTCCGTTGCATAAACCAGCGCGTTGATCAATGTTACGTAATAACATAACTGGTGCACCAATACACAATCTAAGATTATGATTAGGGAGTTCTGAACATTTTAACGAATTAAGAAAATCCGGAGTATAAATCCCTTGGTCATTTGATAATTCTCTATCTGTCAAACATATAGAAATTGAACTTAAATATTCTTTGATCTCTCCAGGAATAATTTTGAGTATATGTTCATTAACCACATCAACAACATCATTCGTAGGACATAAAATAGCTCTTTCATAAAAGTAATTATGATTTGACATGTTATCTAATAGATCAGGATACATGCTAGCAACAATTGAGTCAATCGGATGATTAGAATCCATCAATAATAAATCCGGTGGAATATCTATAATGCATTCTCCATCATTATGATCACCAAGTGTTCCATCTCCAACTTTAAGAATCCATTCAGAAAATTCACGCACAATGAATGCTTCTTCCACATTTCGATCTTGAAATAACCGCATGTTTTTTGTTAGTTGGTATACGGTGCATGTATTCCAAAGATAAGAGGAGTTTATGGTTGAATGTACTATTTCTTGTCTTCCTCCATTACATATAACAGGCAAAATTTGCCGAAAATCTCCACCAAGAACAACAACTTTTCCATCAAAAGGTTTATCACAATTCATTGAATTATTGAACCTAGAAATATCACGTAGACTTCGATCCAATGCTTCAAAACAGTAGCGATTTGTCATAGGTGCTTCATCCCAAATTATTAGTTTTGTCATCATTATTAGTTTAGCTAAATCAGTACCTGGTTTTATTGTGCACGTTGTGTTCTCTGTTATATTAATTGGAATTGCAAATCGCGAGTGTGCCGTTCTTCCTCCGAGCAAAAGTAAAGCAGCAATACCACTTGAAGCAACATTTATGATAATTTCACGTCTTAAACGTATAGTTGCAGATAACGTTTTCCATATAAATGTCTTTCCAGTCCCATCAAATCCATAAACAAAATACATTCCCCCTTTGTTATTATTTACAGAATTCATAATTTGCTGATAAGTTATCCTTTGTTCATTTGTAAGTTTAGCAATAAGATTATCGTAATGATTTCTTAAATCAATAACATCATATGATAATTCATCGTGTATCAATCTGTTATAGTTTGAATTTTTCTCAAAATTTGTTGGATAAGGCATTGAAGGATATCTGCGAAGACTGTAACCATTACTTCTCATCAATTTTTCAATCTCTATCAAAGCATAATTACTAATCTGAACATCCGACATTTGTAGATCTGCAAAATTTAAAAAGGTAAATAGTAATGAAGTTAGTAACTAATATATTATATACATATTAAATAAAATAAATAATTACAAAATATTTTATACCGTAAATTTTCAAAATTCTCCTTTGTTGGTATTGGATATCATCAGATAAAAGTTTTCATGTTTCGTTCCAAATTTTTTCAGGCCGAGAAAGACTTTCAGAAATTAATAGACTAACAAATAGTTTACCTAGATAGTTAGGTGTTCCCCAATTACTTACTTCAATTATAACATCAATGTACTCTTTATCATCATCCTAAAGTCCAAATTCATAACATGTATCTGTAAATGTTGGATATTGGACCCCATTTATTGTTCGTAAATCTTCATAGCATGTAGGACCTTTAACTTTGTTTAACAAAATACGTAAAAAATATGCTTCACCGAGTGAAGGGGAAACATGATGAATTCTTCCGATGAAAAAGCCTTTTTTTCTTAAACTCCATAACTTTTGATCTTTCTTCCAAACAAATTTGGTTGGAAACTCAATATAAGTTAAGGATCGAGCCTCAGGGTATATTTTGTTACATTCCATCCATGCTAGAAATTTTGCTGACTGACATTCTGCTTTTTCAATAACCTCATTTATAGGATCGTCATCGCAATAAATTATGTTTTGCTCACCTGGAAGATGGAATGGTAAACGTTCAACCGATAAACTTCTGTAATGTACTTCAAAACCAAATGTCCTCCAACTTGCTTCACAAGGTGAAATATATCTATAAGGTATATTAAAAACAAAAATTAACGATACATATTTACTACATCTAATTTTTTAATATGTAAATTTACGAAAATGTTTAATATATAAAACTATAGCTTTACCTGCAATCATAATATGATTTAATTTCATCATTATTAATATTTTCTCCATTTTCATCTAAACTTAATGTGGCGGTAACTCGATCATTTCCTTTATGTATATATTTAAATAAATATTTGATGGCTCTACTTTGATTACACCATTCAACGTTTATATGAGCCTGATATTTAAGCAACAATTTTTCATTATAAGGGACAACATAACGATTATCCAAATTAGTGCCATTTTTAACGACAATGGTTTCTTGATCTCTCCTTCTATATATGGGATAACCATCATCATTAAATGTAGTGATATCCGAAAACTTTTTTGGATAAAACTTTGAGCATGAACCATTTTTCATGCATGGAGAGTTTGGATTTGCAGAACCACATGGTCCATGTATCATAATTTCTTGTACTATTTCATATAACTCTGGTGAAATTATCTTATCTGGAATTTCAGCACTGATTATATTGTCTATATCATCTGCGGTTGGTAATTTTATCTAGCGATGAAGAAATAATAAGATATGTGCATGTGGTAGTCCTCTTTTCTGGAACTCGATTGTATAAATTACTGAAAAGCAAAAAAAAATAGTATATCTACAATGTATATCATTGATTAATTAAAAAAATATTTTTTTCATTTATAACTAAATAGTATAGTTCTATATTAAAAATAATTTAATATATAGATTGCGAAAAAAAACAATTACCTGCTTTGCATGGTCCTAAAATATTTTTTTTCGTAAATCATAAATGAGATTATTGAGCTTTATATGAAATATTCGAGAAAGAATATCAGGACGATCTTCAGTTTTAAGTTGGCGTTGTGCAAGAAATCTTGAAATTTCTGGCCAATTTTGGTTACATGTAAATGTTATGAAAAGGTCAGGAAATCCCATAAATTTGCATATAGCCATTGCATCCAAATAATTTTCCCGCATATATCGTGTTCCAGATGTAAATGATGAAGGCAATTTAATACGCTTTCCAATCGAAGATCCATTAATTTCTTCTCGTTGAACAACATCATGCAAAAAATTAAAATTTTCTGCCCGAAAGTTTTGCTGATTATGTCTAATAAAGGACAACCTCTCGGCTTCCATCATAGTGTATCCATCAACCAAAAATTGTTGGTATAATCTTCTAGATATGTGAAGTATACTTTTTTCGTTTATCCTCTCTAGAATCCGGAAAGCAAAAAATTCACGTATACTTATTTTAGATCTCGTGTATTTAATAGTTCTTGACTTAATTTTTAACATGAGATCAATATGATAGCCATCTTCTCTATTTGGGAAAAGTAAAGGATATTGTACAGGAAGATATGCAGGATGCAATTCATTGATTCGTTTCAATTTCTTACTTTGAGTTTCGACTATAATATCTCGTTCCTCAATCGACTCATCAAAATCACCAACAAAAAGCGCTGCAACTTCAGATGACGTTGGTACATTATAGGTGTGCCCGTCATAACCACGTTTTCCTATTAATCGTAATTTAATTTTTGATCCATTCTCTTGTTGAAAACGATCTTTGGCCATTCGTAGTACACGTGCATATGAATTATTTATATACATCATTTCCTTTAAAGCATCAATAATTTATATGCATAGTTTTTCTTGTCCTGATGTTGCCATTGTTTTTCCATTTCTGTATTGAATATATATATATATATATGTTACAATACGTTCGAATAATATCAATTTTATAATATTTTATTGATAAAGATTAATAATTGATAAAGATTTTATAAAAAAAATCAAATAAACTATATAACGGTTTAAAGAATTCTAGCTTTGAAACTTTTTCACTTTGATAATAAATGTGAAAAGTTACTATTTAACTATAATAATTAAAATCAATTTTTGATAAAATGTGTAACTGAAGACCTGTGAACGTGGAAATTGTTTTTAAACTTTCCTTAATGATATTTTAAATTATAATAATTAAAAAACTTATTTGATTATAATAATAAAATAAATTTTTATTATATAAATATTTAAATTTTCATCCGTTTAAAATAAAATTTACAACAGTCAATTTGAATGAAATTTTATATAATTTATTAGATTCCATATTTTTTATAATAAAAATAATTCTATTTATGATTTTTTATTAATTAATAGATATAACATATAACATAATAAAAATAAATAAATTAAATTATTATATTTTATAAAATCACACTAATATATATGAAATAATATATATATATATATATATATTTTTCTTAAGTTTAACGATAGTAAATTAGCATATTAATTCTAAATTAACTGAAAATTAAGATAATTATACATATATAATATTTTCTTTCAAAACTTGAATTTTTTTATTTCGAAATTTAATAAAATTAAATAAATTAGAATTCAAAATTGTAAAAAACAAATTATTTGACTAAATGAGATTAAAGTATTATTATATTTAAAATAATTCATTTTACATATAAATAATTAACATTTTTTATAAATATGTAATTTAAAGTTAGTTCAATTTTATCTAAAAAACGTAATGTTATTCTTATTAATATTAACTTTTGTTAATTAAAATTAAATACCTTTTTTAAAATAAAAAATTACAGAATGGATGATATAATATATATAAAACAAAATTTTAAATTTTAAAACTAATAATTTTAAAAATTCTTATAAATAATTCTAAAAATAGATTGCTATCCTCAATTTAGTTGTTTATATAACTATCATTACTTTAAATTTATGTTAAATAATAATAATTAATATTTTAAAAGAAATATAATTATCAAATACGTTTCTAAAAAAGTGTAGTGAAAAATTATATTTCTATCCACTTAAATTGGGTAAGTAGTTATATAATTCTAATATAAATCTTTTAAATTAATATTTTAATTAATTATTAGATATTGAATTTGATTGTATATTTTTAAATAAAAATTTTTTATTTAAAATTTAGTATTAGTAATAAGCATAACATACACGATAAAAATAAATTAAATTATTATATATTAAAAATTTTAAATGTTGAATTTAATTAGTAAGATCACGTGCATTTAAATATTTACTTTCAATATTATTACTACAATAACGAATTAAAAAAAAAATAAAAGAGCGTACAACATAAAATTTCAATATAAGATTAAAATATATAGAACACATAAAAACAAACTACCCATTAAAAACAACAATAATATAAAAAAGAAACTACCAAATGTAAAAATTACATTAAACATTAAATTACACAAAAAACAACAATTAAAATTGTCAACAACATATTACATGATATAAATCTAAACATTAGTATTTTTTTTAACAAATTTAGAAGTGGAAGTTCTTTTCTTTGTGGTAGAATGCTGAAGTTCCTCGTGATTAGTTTTCTCAACCTTTAATCTTTTAGCTTTTGTAAGTGATGACGTTGTTGCAGGTTTGATATCTTTTTCACTCGATGCTTCTATTTTAATGGATGGACTATTTGAAAAATTTGTTGGTTCCAAAGAGATATTAGAATTATCAGATGAAAAAGTTTTATCATCCTGTCATCATAAAGTATAGTTAGGTATGTTATTATACATATTTTAAATGAAAAATAAATTAAATATAATTAAAATAAAAAAATTAACTTGATAATTGGTGATCTCTATATCCATGTCGGGAATACTTGACATTTCTTTTTCAAATGAATGATCCTATATTTTCTCACATATATATAAATAATTAAATTTAAAAATGATACTATTTAAAATTTTAGCATATTAAATGACAAAAAATGAGATTTAATAATTTTTTAATTAAATACTAAACAAAATGAAAATAACGTGTTGGTTTTAAAAAAAATTTAATAACAAATTAATTATTATTAATATCAAGTGAAATTAAGAATTTAAATGGAAAAAATTACCAGAACGAATGGTGGAGAATAAACGGATAAGTGCTTCATCACCAGTGATTCTATCAACTTTGTACAAAGGTTGACGATGATTTGAATTGAATGGTGTTACATAAACTTTGAATAAAAATTTACGGCCAGACAATTCATGCAATTCATGAGGAAAATTGCAATGATTTTCATGCTGTCAAAATAAATGATATATTAGTAAAATATAAGATAATATTGCACACAATTTAGTTTTGACTAATAACATACCTTAAGCAATTGTTCTTGTAATTCATAAGGTGTTTTTTGTAGTAAATGAATCATTTCATCATCAAATAACACCAAAAAAGTTGAACCTGTGTGATCAACAACTTTGATTTGAACTTTGTATCTGCAATAGAGTCATATTATTAGAGATTTATATTTACATCCATTTATATTTTAATTAAAAAGATATAGTACCTCATCACAACTGAAGTAACAAATGTCTTGCATTTTTGACAATAAAATTTAGAGTCATCTTGTTCTTCAGTTTTTTCATTGTAGACAGACTCAACTTTAGTGTTGCATTTTTTGCAACCAATGTAATACCAAGAATAATCACTTAGAACACATTCGATTGTGGCTGAAATTATACAAGTGAAAGCCTACATGAATGTAAAAAAAAATTATTATTGTTATGTTAAAAAATAATATTAGAAAAAGATTTTAAAAAATAATTACCTCTGTAGTATTTGTTATATCAGATATAAACCTTTTTGGTGCATCTGATAAAATTAGAAAAAATAATTTTTGCATATGTATAAAAAATCATAAATGAAAGATACATACCTTGTGAGGCCCGTTAAAATAGGAAGGCGGTGGAATATTTATATATATATGTATATATATATGAATAAATCAAATTAGGGTTAGTCATTAAAATAAAAAAAACATCACGCCATGCAGTGCTGCGAAGGGAAAAAAATAAAAAAAAAAGAAGAAGAAGAAGAAAAAAAGGAGGAAAGAAGAAATTAAAGAAAGATCTTCAATTTTCATCGCGTTCTTCGTGGGTGGATTTTAATCGCGAGTGTGGTAAATCTCTAAGTAATTTGTTGTGATTATTCACTTAATTCGATATTTATATCATGGAAATTTATGGAATTGAATGGATATATGATAGGAAAAATTGGTCGGTGTTGTTGCTAGCGATATTAGCCAGAATCGTCAAATCGTCGGGAAGCTAAGGTGATGATTTTCTCCATCCTAATTTCGGATTTGTGATCGATTTATGGAAGAGATTATATTTTTAAAATGAGGCATGATCACGATAGAATTTATAGGATCATAATGGGAAAAAAGAGACGTTACAAGTGTAATTGGATTAAAACCCTAAATTTGTCG
>CM071863.1:40578020-40594382 GCA_036759665.1 Gynandropsis gynandra
CCATGAACGGACCCTCCATGAAGGAGTCTTGCTTTCGAATTGACTTGTTGGACGACTTAACGAACGACGCGTTTGATCAAGTAAGTATTTCCGATCCTCTCTTTAGATGTTTGACTCAAGTTTGCAAAGATGCAGGTCTTACTGACGAAGAAGCTGAGGCGTACGCAGAATTCATGAGTGTTGTTGAAGCACTAAGAGACGCCCCATGTGAGGGGATAACACACGAAGTACAAGCTGACTTCGCAGTGGAGAAGGCACCCAAACTCGAGTTGAAGCCGCTGTCCTCTTCTCTTCGTTATGAGTATCTCGGACTTAATGATACATATCCCGTTATTGTTAATGCTGACCTGAGTGTAGTTGAGACGCAAAGGCTGCTTGAATGCTTGATAAAGCATAGGAAAGTGATCTGATATACCATCGAGGATATCAAGGGTCTAAGCCCTTCGTTATGCATGCATCGGATTCTCATGGAGGACGGGCATAAACCATCAATTGAAGCGCAAAGGCGGCTGAACCCCAACTTAAAAGAGGTAGTGAAAAAGGAGATACTTAAACTTTTGGATGCAGGTATCATATATCCTATCTCGGACAGCGAATGGGTGAGCCCCGTGCATGTCGTGCCCAAGAAAGGAGGAATGACGGTAGTGCGCAACGATAACAACGAGCTGTTTCCAACAAGGACCGTCACGGGATGGAGGATGTGCATAGACTACTGCAAGCTCAACAAAGCGACGAGGAAAGATCACTTCCCTCTCCCATTCATCGACCAAATGTTAGAACGGTTAGCGAATCATGCCTACTTTTGTTATTTGGATGGATATTCTGGTTTCTTTCAGATTCCCATTCACCCTCAAGACCAAGAGAAGACGACCTTCACGTGTCCTTATGGGAAATTCGCTTACCGTCGTATGCCTTTCGGCCTCTGCAACGCTCCGGCTACTTTCCAGCGTTGTATGATGGCAATCCTTTCCGATTTGATCGAACATATCATGAAAGTGTTTATGGATGATTTTTCAGTTTATGGTTCTACATTCGATGATTGTCTTGTTAACCTTTCTAGAGTGTTACAACGATGTGAGGAAGTGAATCTTGTTCTTAATTGGGAAAAGTGCCACTTTATGGTGAAGGAAGGTATTGTGCTTGGACATATGATCTCATCGAGGGGCATAGAAGTCGACAAAGCCAAGATTGAGGTAATCGAGAAACTTCCTCCACCTATTTCGGTTAAACAAATTCGTAGCTTCCTAGGGCATGCAGGTTTTTATCGGAGGTTCATCAAAGACTTCTCAAAGATCACAAAACCATTGACGGAGTGACGCCCAAATCAACTATGCCACAACCGAGAAGGAGCTCCTTGCCGTCGTCTTCGCCTTTGACAAGTTCAAATCCTATCTCGTAGGGTCAAAGGTAATCCTTTATACTGACCATGCCGCACTTAAATATCTTCTAGGGAAGAAGGACGCGAAACCACGCCTCATCCGATGGATCCTTCTTCTACAAGAGTTCGATCTCGAAATCAAAGATAGGAAGGGGTCGGAGAATGTCGTTGCAGATCACCTCTCTCGCATTGTTGTAGAGGATGCGAGACCTATCAATGACTCCTTGAAAGACGACAGCATATGCGTAATAGATTCGGGTAAACCCGCTCCTTGGTATGCTGATTTTGTTAATTTTCTTGTGAGCGGTATACTACGCCCCGATCTTTCTTTTCATGCGCGCAGGAAGTTCTTTTCGGATGTCAAACACTACTATTGGGACGATCCAATTGTGTACAAGAGATGTGGGGACGGAGTCATTAGGAGATGCGTCCCCGAGGAAGAAGTAGAGAGCATCCTATTCCATTGTCATGGATCGGATTATGGAGGCCACTTCAGTAAGTCCAAAACCGCTTCAAAGGTGCTTCAAGTAGGTTTTTATTGGCCAAACCTCTTCAAGGACACCCATAGGTACGTATTCTCTTGTGATAGATGTCAAAGAACGGGAAATATAGGTAGGAGGAACGAGATGCCACAGAACTATATCTTAGAGGTAGAATTGTTCGATGTTTGGGGTGTAGATTTCATGGGACCTTTCCCATCATCATGTGGCAACCAATACATATTGGTAGGTGTAGATTATGTGTCTAAGTGGGTAGAAGCCATAGCAACGCCGACTAACGACGCTAGGGTAGTGATGAAGTTCTTTAAGAAGATCATATTCCCTCGTTTTGGAGTTCCTAGGTTAGTCATTAGTGACGGAGGTTCACACTTCATTGCACGACAATTTGAGTCCCTCCTTAAGCATTATGGCGTGAGACATAGGATAGCTACACCGTACCACCCACAAACCAGCGGACAGGTAGAGGTTTCGAATAGGGAGATTAAGAGCATACTAGAGAAAACCGTGTCTAGGTCCCGTCGAGATTGGTCGATGAAGTTAGATGATGCATTATGGGCCTATAGGATAGCGTTTCAAACTCCCATTGGTATGACTCCTTTTCAGCTTGTTTATGGCAAGTCTTGCCACTTACCTATCGAGCTAGAGCACCGCGCCTATTGGGCGACAAAACTCCTTAACTTTGATCTTAAGAGTGCATGTGAGAAACGACTTTTGCAGATTAACGAGCTTGACGAGCTCCGTCTTGATGCCTATGAGAACTCTAAGATCTACAAGGAGTGTTCCAAGAGATGGCATGACAAAAAGATCCTACCTCATGACTTTCAGCCAGGTGACTTGGTTCTACTTTTTAATTCTCGTCTTAAGCTTTTTCCGGGAAAACTACGGTTGCGTTGATCTGGTCCTTTTCAGATACGAGAGGTATTCCCGCATGGAGCAGTAGAACTTTGGAGCGAGACGAATAAGCGCTTTCTGGGAGGCAACCCAGCTGTTTGCTTTTTACTTTTCTTAGTTTTTAGTTTGAGACTCGGTTATTTGCTTTAATTTAAAAAAAACCACAAACGTGCTTCACTTCCTTCATCCTCCATCAGAGCTTCACGTCGAGGACGCCGTTCAATTCAAGTTTGGGGGAGCATCTCACGTTTTTCAGGTGATTTCGTTTCATTTTCCTTTTTACTTTGTATTTTTTAGGTTATTTCGTGGTTTTCAGTTGTTTTTTAGTCAGAGTCGTCCCAAGGCACTTGTCCGGTGCCACGTTTTGAGATGAACCCTGAACCTAGGATGCTTAAGAAGTTAACCTTTTCCGTGAGATTTTGCATGATTGAGCTAGGTTTTCCTAAGCATTAGAGCTTATTAGTCGGCTGAAAAACAATAGGTCGTAGTTCTTGGGAATCCTAGTGTTGCTTGTGGGGAAGTTTAGACGAGGTTGCTAGGCTGGTTTATCGTTTATTCTTTCTACCCAGATGGTCATACTTCATGTAGATGATGCTTTACTTCTGTTATATTGAGGATTATTGGATCATATAAAATTGAGCTTGCTTTGCAGATTAAAAGCGCACACTAACGCTCCGATGTCGATAGAAATAGTGCCTAAAAAGCATGATAAAATATGAGTGCATCGACCTTGTTACTTCTTTGGTGGCTCGGGTCTAAGTGGTGGGTTGGCGATCATCTTTCTACGTCCTAAGGACATGGCACAAAAAGCCACCTACTCCGCTGCGCTCTTACACGAGATGCATGAGTATACCGTCATCGGTAGTCTGGGTCTAAGTAGAGGCTGGGTCCCTTCAAATCCGACGTCCTAGAAGCCTAGTGTGTATATAAAAAAAAGAATAAAAAAGGGGAAACAAAAAAAAGGAAAAAAAAGAAGTCATAAAAAGAAAATAAAAAGAGAAAGAAAAAGAAAAAGAAAAAGAAAGAAAGAAGCTCGGAAAGAAAGAAACAAGGATCCTCGGTTGAT
This sequence comes from Gynandropsis gynandra, assembly GCA_036759665.1. NCBI lineage: Eukaryota > Viridiplantae > Streptophyta > Magnoliopsida > Brassicales > Cleomaceae > Gynandropsis > Gynandropsis gynandra. Next base: position 40,581,856 of record CM071863.1, read on the forward strand.
CTAGGTTTAGCATTGTCTGAAGTCTTGTTTGGTGGAGGGAGTTATGGTAGCGTGTCTAGTTTCCTTTGATTTCCTTTCTCATGGGTAACCGTGGTGGACCTAGGATTAAGATTGAAAACTCGATTAGGCCGAATTTGCTCTCGACATGCTAGTTGATCGGTTAGGTTCGCTTTAGCGGTATTTCTAGGAGAAGGGGAATTCTCGTATGTTTATACCCCATGTATTCCACGTTTACATTTGCTTAGGGACAAGCAAACATTCAAGTCTGGGGGATTTTGATCATCTCGTTTTCATACGTATTTCTTGCACGATTTAGGAGACGTTTTTGATATATATGTGTTGTTTTACGTATGATTCCGTTTCCGTTTTACTTGTTTTCGTATTTTCATGTTCTTACAGGTTTTTATGCGTATTTGGATCATTTTGGAGCTAAAGGACATGCACGGAGCTAAGGAGAAACTTCGAGGATCATTACGGGACAAACGTGACGAGATTTAGCATGGAAAGCCTCCACTCGGTCGGGCACAACTCATGCACGATCAGGAAAAACCTACGGCCAATTTTGAGCACAATTCATGCACGACTCAGGCATGAATATGCCCGACCAGTTGCCTATACCCGAGCGGGTGCACACCATGCCCGATCGGGCACCCTTTGCAGCCGCACGACCTGCACGTTCTGCCCTAGCCGCACCCGAACGGGCACATTGTGTGCCCGAGCGGGTCGCGATCCGAGTAATCAGCAAAATTAAGTTAAATTAGCTTAAAACAAAAGGGAACTCGTGGGGGCAATTAAGGCAACACTTAGACCGACTTAGGAGGCATAAAAGAGGCCAGAAGACGTCCTTAGAAGCACCTTACATTGGATATTAATTCAGTTCGTGATTGAGGAGATTCTTGCGAGGAGACAAGCGAGGAGCATTGGAGATCAAGCCCTGACACTTCGGTTTTGTTTGGTTTTCATGTTCTTTAGACTTTCTACTTTGTTTATGTTTGTTTACAGATGCATGAGCGAGTAGTTTGTTTGTTCTAGGAGAAGGGATTAGCCCTTGGCTATCCCGGAACCACTTTTGATCTATTTTGAATGCATCTTCCCGTTTTAGTTTATCTATTCTCTATCTGAGTGCTTGAATTTACTTGTGTTTGTGAAGGCCACGTAGATGCATGTGTTAGGGGTTAGGAGAAGGAACGAAAGGAGAATTCTAGTCCTAGAAGATCAGGTTTAGAACAACCGAGGTTAGGCCACGAAAGTAGGGTAGCAACGGTTGAGGGTGAACAGGTGAATCATAGAGTTTATGGGTTTAGTTCAAGGTGTCAGCCACGAAAGTAGGGGGCAGCTTGTCTAGATCACGTGTCTATGCCTTGAGAGGCTTGTCTAGATCACGTGTCTATGCCTCGAAAGAGGGTAGATATCATATTAGGATCGTCCGCCTTAGATAGCTTTAACTGGAATTGCATGATAGATAGATTGATCGTCGGTTTCGGTAGTCTTGTGGTGAAACTGGATTCCTAGGACGTTTGTCTTATCGTTAGAAACCAAGTAGTTTATTTACTTTCAGTATTTCATTCTTCATCCATATTCTTTTGTTAGCAAGTTTGATTCCTAGTTTGAATTTAGGTAGTGTTGCGTAGTCTCTGTGAGATCGACACCTAAAATACTACACACGTGCCGTGCATTTGAGGGTAGTTTAGGTTATTTTATTTAACTTTGAGAACGCATTAAGCTAAGTGAGAAATCGCAAATCTCTTTACCAAACTAGACTTCAAACAAATGCTAATCATATAATCAAAGATGATACTTATTTTATTCTCGAGCTTCTTTATTCTTTTATTCCATTATTTCTTCCTTTTTTTTATTCTTCTTTTATTGATATTGCGAACACACTAGGCTTTTAGGACGTTGGATTTGAAGGGATTCAACTTCTACTTAGACCCAAGCTATCGATGACGGTATACTCTTGCATCTCGTTCAAGAGTGCAGCGAAATAGATGGCGTTTTTATGCACCTTGCTTTTAGGACATAAAAAGATGATTTTCAATCCACCACTTAGACCCGAACTATCGAAAAAGTATCAAGGTCAATGCACTCATATTGATTTTGAATCATTCTTTTAGTCTGCGCTCTTATTTTCTGCAAAACAAGCTCAACTCATGCGATTAACTCATCCTCGTGAAAAATAAATATAGCATCGTCTATATGAAATATAATCATTTTGAGAGAATGAACGAGAAACTAACTTAGAAACTCGTCTAAACTTCCCATAAGTAATACTAGGATTCTCAAAGACTTACGACCCACTCGTTCCTCAACCAACTAATAAGCTCTAACATGCACGATATCATGAAAAACGCCAACTTCTTAAGCATCCTAGGTACAAGGTTCATCTCAAAATGTGGCATTGGATAAGTGCCTGGGATGACTCAGACTCATAAAAGCATAAACAAACTAACCTAAGAAAAACAAAAGAAAAAGAAACGAAAGCACCTGACAAACGTGAGCTACTCCCCCCCCCCAGACTTGAATTGAATGGCGTCCTCGATGTGAAGCTCTGATGAAGGATAAGGAAGGTGAGGTCACGGTTGTAGGTCTCGTCTTCTTTTTTTTATGATTTTTTATTTTTTATGATTTTCAAATATACCAAGTACGAAATATGAAACAAAAGAAAACAAATGTTGGGCTGCCTCCCAGAAAGCGCTTGTTTAACGCCGCTAAGCTTGACGTCTCCATGCTTCATGTGTGCACGATGGGTGGATCGAATAGGGAGATGGAGTTTCCACTTTCAATCGGTTGAGCGACTTTATATAGCTTAAGGTGTTGCCTATTTGCTGTGAACGTCCCACTCGAATCGCTCCATAGTTCTACCTCGCCATGTGTGAAGACTTCTTGTACCTGAAATGGACCAGCCCAATGGGAACGTAATTTGCCCGGGAAAGAATTAAAACGAGAGTCATAAAGTAGAACAAAATCACCTGGCCGAAAGTCACGAGGTAAGGTCTTTGTATCATGCCATCTTTCAGCGCGGTTGCCTTTCTCATTAAGCATTGCCTTCGCCGCTCCTTTCTATTCCAAACATTGGTGCAACCTCCTGTAATCATCGATGGAGGGTTTGTGGCTGTCCTCTTTAGGCATCCAGCGCATACATATTGAAGGCTCATTCTCCTACACTTCTTGAGACGAATGGGTGGCTTTCGCATCTCATGCCGAAAATAAGAAGGAATATGTTCGAACTCAAGCCTAGACGCCTTTTTTACCGCAAAATCAGTGGGTGTTTCGTGTGGTGTGTCTTGCAGTGCTTCACTGGCACTCAAGAATTTTGTATAGACCTTGGCTCCTTCATTGGTAAGTCCTGCAGCATTGCAAACTTTCGTTAGGCCTCTCTCAAAAGGATCAGAAATACTTACGCGATCAAACGTGTCATTCACCAACTTGTCCAACACATCAACTCTACAACATGACTCCTTAGGGCTAGACAAATGGAATTCAATCTTTTCATCACGGACATGTAAAGAGAGCTTCCCTTGTTGTACATCTATCTTGGCACCTGCAATAGCTAAAAAATGGTCTACCAAGAATAATAGGTACATTAGCATCTTCTTCAATATCAAGTACAACAAAATCAGTGGAATGCAAATACTACCTAATTTGGTGGGAATGTTTCCAACAATTCCCATCGGATACCTTATCGAATGATATGTGAGTCGTAAACACATCTTGGTAGGCTTGATAACTCTGAAGTTCACCCGCTTATAGACCGAATGTGGCATTAGGCTCACGCTTGCTCCCAAATCGCACAAAGCTTTGTCGATGTCAATGTCTCCTATGGTGCATGGGATGGAAAAGCTTCCGGGGTCCTTCAACTTCGGGGGCAACTTGTTTTGGAGGATGGCGGTGCATTCTTCGGTGAGTGCTACTGTCTCACTCTCTTTGATACGCTTCTCCTTGGAAAGAACCTCCTTAAAGTAATTTGCTCGATTAGGCATATTTTGGAAAGCTTCCACGAATGACATGTTGATGTCGAGCTGCTTGAGGCAACGGAAGAATTTGGTCACACTCTCTCGATTCTTGCTGCTCACCAAGCATTCAGGAAATGGTACAAGAGGTACGTATGCCGGCGGAGCAACATACGACTTCTCTAAATCATGCTCATACCCTTCCATAATTGCGATTCTGCCCTCTCCTTTGTCCACTGAATTTCCAAAACCGTTCTTTTGCGATTTGGAGGGCAGATTCTCAATCGCATCCTCGCTGTACAAAGTGAAGGCGTTTACGTACTTCACGGGTTTGGATCGGGCTTTCCAGGTAGCATTCTGGGACTCCGAGAGGATGAGGCAGCTTGCTATGCAATGGAATTTTCAAGGATCTTCACATTCTTGCTCAAGGATTCCATTTGAGTTTTAAGCTCGTTGGTCGCAGTCCCCATTTCCTCGTTGAATTTAGCTTGAGTCGATTGTTGTTGCCTTTGTTCCTTGATAAACTCAAACATCACCGCCTCAAGACTTGATGAAGGAGGTTGAGGGGCTTGCTGGACTTGCTAGAATGGCTGCGATTGCTGATATGGTTGCTGACTATGTTGGAATCGCGAATACTTCAACGGTTGAGTCGTTCGATTAGAGAGATTCGGGTGGTTCCTCCAATTCGGGTTGTAAGTGTTTCTGAATTGCGTATTGCCTTGCTGTTGGGCGTAGTTCATCTGTTCCATGCCTTCTTGTATCGTATATTGGTAAGCCATATGATCCGTATCTCCACAATTTGCATAATACACGACATTCACTGCATTGCCCATCGCTCTTCCTTGATTCACTTCATAAAGAACTCGTGTCTTGTTCGACATACTTCTTGGTGTAGACCACATGGTGTGGTTCATGGCAAGATTGTCAATAAGCTCGTATGCCTTTTCAACGCGTAAGTCCATGAATGATCCTCGAGCAGCGTTGTCTAACATCGTTCTATGCTTATCCGTGATCCCATTGTAGAATGTTTGGATCATGTACCACTGCTCTAGACCGTGATGAAGACACATTTATTAAATGTCCTTCAATCTTCCCCAAGCTTCGAATAATGTCTTTCCCTCTCGGCATCTAAGCATAGTGATTTCTCCTCTCATTTGAATTGTCTTGCAAGGAGGAAAGAACCGTGATAGGAATGTCGTGCAAATCTGGTCCCATGTAGTGATCGAACCAGCGGGAAGAGATTGTAGCCACATCTTTGCTCCTCCTCCAATTGAGAAAGAGAAAAGACGCAGCAAAAGCGCATCTTCCAAGACTCCATGAATTTTGAATGTGCTTGAAAGTTCAAGGAAGCCTCGTAGATGTTGATAAGGGTCTTTGTGATTTCCGTCCATGATTTGGTTTTGATATAACATGTTGATCATCGCGGGCTTGATCTCGAATTGCTCCCTAGCAACAACGAGCGTCCTTATTGCAATTTGGGCGTTGCTCATGTTCGGCACCACGTTGTCTCCGTGGTCATGTATGGTGTGTTCTGGATGGTGGATGGATGATTATGATTGTTCATGCCCTTCACGTATTATAATTTGAAATTGAAGCTTTGGCCGACTCATTTCCACCAAATTCGTCGGTAGGCCGTTTTACAAAGTTATGCCCGACCCTGCTCAATGTCATGCCCGGTCGGGCATGCTTCATCCCGTGCAAATAGCCAAGTCGTTTTGCTAATTGCCCGACCGTGAATGATAGGTAGCCCGACCCTACTGCCTTCAAATGTGGATGCCCGACTGTGCTCTTGGAACGCTCGACCCGTGCACAAGTTACGGGGATGAATTTGCATAAAGAGCCCGACTGTGCTCCCTGGATAGCCCGACCGTGCTCCCTCACCAAGAGAGTGTCCGACCATGCACATGGCATGAGCAGGTCATGCACATCTCTCGACCTTAGAATGGTACAAAGAGCCCGACCATGCATGATGCCATGCTCGGTTGTGCACTTGATAAGGGTGGCTGTTCGGTCGTACACTTGACCATGCTCGACCGGGCTTGTGTCCTTTGATGCATGCTCGGTCGTGCTAAGTTGTATGCTCGACCATGACTCGTCCATTTCTCGTTCTGTTTGATCCGTTGTGATCCTCGATGTCATATTTTGTCCCGTGTGTGTTTCTTAGCTTCGAAATGAATCTAATACGCATTAAAATCTATAAGAACACGAAAACACAGAAACGAGTAAAACGCATACAAATTCACACGTAAACTTCATAACTATCATCATAAATGTCTCTAAAATCAGGCGAGAATCGTGTACGAAAACGAGATGATTAGGATGATCGACAGTACGCACAAAATTTATCGGTTTAACTGATGAAAAAACCATTAATCATCCAAAAATAAATTTAAAATATTTTAGAATAAAATACAATGGTTGAAGAATGAATATACTCACGCATATTAAGAAGATATCAATGGTTTTATTCTATTAAAAAAGCATAGAACTTACTTGAAGGTTCCTTGAGTATTACTTTCTGAAAAATCTCGTCGGTGAGAGAGAGATCTGAAAATGGTATGCAGGTTCCCCAGATCCAACAAAAAACCAAGAAACTTTTACCCCAATCTCTAATAGTATGAGTAGCATTAACTTGAAACTAATTGAGCAGTTATACAAATGCCATGAGTTGAAATCTTTGAAAACAAATGTCAAGGATTACCAATCCATGGATCAGTCAAAGTAGGTGAGCAAAATATAGATTCAAAATACTTTTTCCTATATCAATGATACATACGAAAAGAACTCATGTCTACTGCCACCATCAGGTAAATCATCACGATCTAAACTTGTATAACTATGTAGTCTACACTGCAAGGTCATAGAGAAGCAAGAATTGAAAAAGGAAAATGGAGGATATCACTCTAATTAGGTTTCATCAACTTGGCTTAAAATCAACACTAGCTAAGAGAAACCAACTGAAAAAAACCCTACAAGCCCGAAGATGTAACAATGACTTGCCTAATCGTTTCTTTTTTCTCAAGTTCACGGCAACATATTGATATCTCAAAACTAAAGAGGAAATCGATTTACCCAGAATTGGAAAAAGAAAACAATGCCACTCACCCCCAGCTCGCAATTATCTTGGATGTGTTCTCTGGTTCATCCTGGTCAAGGGGAGAAGGATTTCTATTGGTTTTGACGGTACAAAATCTACGACCACAAGTACAAGTATCCCCAAGAACCATTTAAATCTCCAGTCTATTGATGTGTGTTCAGAAAGCCCAAAAAATGCATATTAATAAGTCCTTACCTGAATCAAGATTCGGTAAGTTCGTATAGCAACGAACATCGTAGAAACCGTGACGACGCTTTAGCTCTCACCGAAACCCTACATCCTCCTTGTGCTTCTCTTCACCGTCTACATCTCCACCACCGATCTTCTTTCGGATTTCCCCCAATTGTTCATACTCAAACAAATTTCTTAAAAAGTCACACACTTCCTCATCGGGTCAACCACAACCCTAATGCTGAACAATATAATGTTCTTTGTATCCTTCTCGGAACTTGCTTTCTCATGCACAATCGCTTTTACTAAACTCTTCCTCAGTGATCTAACTCTTCTCAACCCCAAATTTGGCAGCCTCAGCCTTTAATCGCCTTGACTCCTCGTTGGCGGCTCGTATATCCAGTATTTTGACCTCGTGCTTTCCCTGCTTCTCAAGTCAAAGTATCTCCACTTCATGGATATACTCCTTGAGAACAACATTCACTTTCTTTGCATAGTCTGGATGACGAAAACCAATTTAGTGTTCGAGAGCAGAGGCAAGGTGAACGGAAGGAGTGGAGAGCTTTCAGTAGCTAATGTCACCAACGTTAATTTTGACATTAATTTTGTTATTGAAATCTTTCAACAATTGTTTCAATGTTTAAAGTAATGTATGGAAAGTGGTGAGTGAGAAGTGATTTAAATTTCTTTTATTAATTTATATATTTTGTTAAAAACTTAATTTATTTTTATTATTTTATATATTTTGTTAAAAAAACGTAAATATTAATGTGAAAGCATGATGAGCTTTCTCTTACAATTTTGGGAAATATTTTTAAAATTAACTTAAATTATTGAATGTATAATAATATGGATATATAATAATATATAAATTTGTAATAATTTTTAGAATAATTATTGAATATATGATTATATGAACAATTTTAACTAAAATCCTAAAAATCATTAATATAGAATTAATAAATTATAAATTTCAAAACGCATAACATTGATTTATATATTAAAAAACAATAAATTTTCAATTATTTTTTAGAAAAAAATAACATATGAAGTTTTTTAGAATAAATCGAGAATATTAATAGAAAAACGGTAACAAATTTGAACTAAAATTCGATTATCTTTTTGGGTGAAGTGATTGTCATGTCATCATTGATATGACTCTACCAGAATTGTGTGGAATATCACATCATCGCGAGGTGGCGGTATAATGTATAAGATTTATTTATTTATTAAAATCTACATAAATTCATGAATGAAAAACATAGTTCTTCATTTTGATTTTAGAACTTTCTTTCATTTTAAAATTTATATTTGAAAAACTATGAAAAATTGGAGATGGTGTTAAATAATATCTTGAAATTGAAAAAGATGGATGCTGAAAATTTTCTAAAGAATAAAATATGAATCTATGTTCTTTCTATATAAACAAGACATTAGATTTTTTTAACAACAAAAAAAACAATTTAGAAATTTCTAGATTTTTTAGACGTAACATCAAAGTATTTTTTTTAAATATCTAAGTTTGAACTTACAGATATGATTGATCAATACAAATACTTCAACATTTCATCTTTAACGTTAATAATACCACATGAAATAAATTGAAATGTTTCTTGTAGAAAAGAAATGTAGAAAATTTTTGTGGATAATAAAAGCCAGATTTATATTTTTCGACAATTACATAAATTTAAGAGTTTTTGGTAAAAAATGAAGATTTAAAAATTTTTAGTCTTTTATTATAATAATTATATGGTTATTTGTTGTGTAATATAAAAGATTCAATTTTGATTAACGAAAACCTTTAATTCATTTATACCATCCCTAAACAACTATCATAAATCCAGCCATTATGAATCCATTGATTTTTGCTTGGTCGGTTATTGTTGTTGAAAAGGGACGAAGATAGTCTTTTGTCATTTTCTAATCAGAGAATTTCTTCTTCTTTGGAAAAATAAGATGACACAATGAAACGGGAACTTCAAAAATATCTTTGTAGGGTTAAAGTGTTTCAAAAATATCTTTGACTGAAAAAAAAAGTTTCAACTTCAAATCTACCCTTAAAATATTGATAATCTCATATTATCCTTGACGACAATTTTTCTCTCTCCTCTAGAGCATCTCTAATTCTCTCTCTCCTGTGGCGCGAAATTACTGTTCCCCCACACCACAACAAATTCGGCAAAGGAGTAGCTTAAAATCGGCATCAGATTCGCTACCAATAGGTTGAAATCCTTTGTTGTCAACAAAGAATCTTGCACTTAAGCACGTTTCGCAGAAAAACCAGGTATGTATAGTGAGTTTTTCGTGTTTCTCTTGTGTTTTTCTTGTTTCTTTTGTGAGTTATGAAGCACTGGGTTAATATAAGACTCGTTTATTGAAAACGAGTTTAACCGAGTCATATTTATTGAAATGTCAAATAATCGCAATTAGTGACTGGGTCACAAAGTCGCACGGTCGCACTGGGTCATAGATTCTCATCGAGGGGTCAAAGGGATCAAAGGTCATCGCAGGGGTCCAAGGGTAAAGGGGTCGCAAAGGGTCAAAGGGTCGCAGGGTTCCAAGGGTCGGATGGGAAAGGGGTCGCAAAGGGTTCAAAGGGTCGCATGGGTCCAAGGGTCGCATGGGAAAGGGGTCGCAAAGGGTTCAAAGGGTCACAAAGGTAAAGGGGTCGCAGGGGTCCAAGGGTCGCAGAGGTAAAGGGTCGCAGGGGGCCAAGGGTCGCAAGGGTCGTAGGGGTCCAAGGGTCACAGAGGTAAAGGGGTCGCATGGGAAAGGGGTCGCAAAGGGTTGAAAGGGTCGCAGGGGTCCAAGGATCGCATGGGTACAAGGGTCACAAAGGGGTGCAAGGGTCGCAGAGGTACAAGGGTCGCAAATGGGTACAAGGGTCGCAGAGGGGTCAAAGGGTTGCAGGGGTCAAAGGGTCGCACGGTCGCACTGGGTCACAGAGTCTCATCGAGTCGCACGGTCGCTGTGGTCACATAATTTACCCCTCTTTTATGTTTTTGTTATAGGTGTAATGGATACGGCGGATGAGAAAATCACACTGATTTATTTTTTGTATGATGGTAAATGGGAAAAAAACCCAAATGGAGAATCTGAATGGGTTGGTAGAGTTCAGAAAAACCAGAGAGTATTTTTCTTATGTCCTCCGGTTAGTCTGACATACCAGCAACTGATTGATGAGTTGTGCGCAGAGATGATGGTGGGAAATAATGCAACGAAGTTGAAGTTAAGCTATTTGCCCAATATTTGTGAAAATAGGAAGCCGACGTATATAATGAATGACAAACATCTTATTTGTTATCTATTCGACCGCATAAGAGGAATTCGACCACTATTGTATGTGGAGATAGAATCGGCAGGTGTGAATTGTGAAATCGAAATTGAGAGGGAAATTGAGCCTCTAATTCCGGCTTTTGGAAGCATTGCTAAAGAAGGTGAGGATCAAGGTGTTGTAGATTATGATGATTGTGTTATTGTAGGTCCAGATAACAAAAGTAGAGTTGAGAGTAATCCGGAGACAATAGATGTTTTGGATTCGGATGATTCTGATAGTGAACATACAAGCGGGTTAAGAGAAGATGGTGGGTGTGCCATGAATGTGGTAGTTGATGGAGTTGTGTGTGGCGGTAATAAAGTTGATTCTGATGTGCCAGCAGAGCATAAGTATGGTGATGGTGAGAACAACTCGCAAATGGTAGTTCACAATAGAGAAAATAATATCTTCGAGTTCGAAGATGGATTGGATCTTAAAATTGGTCAAGAGCTTGATAGCAAGAAGGATGTACATGCATTTGTAAGGAAGGGTTCAATCGAAGCTTCGTTTAGATATACAACATTGAGATCTGATACGAAGCTGTGGGAAGTACGATGCAAGTTTGCCGGAAATGGTTGTAAATGGAAATTACGCGTGGCAGCAATCCCGAATTCCAAACGATTTAGTGTGAGAACACATCATCCCATTCATAATTGTTCACTTGTATCTAAATGCATCTAAATGGACCGAAGCTACAAAGGGTACAACGCAAATGGTTAAGGATTATTTGAAAGAGAAATTTGCCGGAAATTATAAAACACCTCTAGCAAAAGAATTGATGGCTCGTGTAAAAGCAAAATACGGTGCCAATGTATCGTATTTGATGGCATTAAGAGGCAAATGCGGTGCTCAAAAGGATATTCGTGGTGATGACTTTGAACATTATAGGAGGCTTCCCAGGGTGGTGCACATGTTTATAAAAAGAAATCCCGAATCTGTCGTAGATCTTCAGTACGACATTGATGGAAAAAGCTTCAAATACCTTTTTATGGCTGTCGAAGCGGCTATAAAGGGATGGAAATACATGCGTAAAGTGGTTGCTGTGGATGCGACAATTCTGAAAAGAGTGTACAAGGGAGCATTGATTGTGACGACCGCGCAAGATGGTGAACATCACCAATATCCTCTTGCATGGGGAATAGTCGACAGAGAGACGGACGAATCATGGACGTGGTTTATGTCAAGATTGAAACAGGTGATACCGGACGGACGTGATGTCATTGTGATATCTGATCGCCATAAAAGCTTGATCAAAGCTGTTAAACAAATGTATAAAGAAGCTGATAATAGTTTTTGTGCGCGTCATATATCGCAAAATATAAAGAGCTACGTCAATAAAGGCCATGGTAGAAAGACTTCAAAGGGTGATATTGTGGCGAAAATGTTCTTCAAATGTGCGGCAGCATACACGGAGAACGAATTTGAAGTGCTATTGAATGATTTGAAGGCCAAGTACAAAAAATGATATTTGTGACTTTTGTGACCTCTGCGACCCTTCTACCCTTGGCGACCCTTGTACCCCTTTCCGACCCTTGTACCCCTTTGCGACCCTTGTACCTCTGCGACCCTTTGACCCCTTTGCGACCCTCAAGAGGGAACTGTACAACTTATTAACCACTAATGGCGCCGAGTCAATAAACTCAACGTTGAAGAAGTAAAAAAAAATTTACGGTCCTAGGGCTTTAAGATATTTGTTTGGGAAAGATAGTGGAATGGTTCAATCGGTATAGGTTGGAAGCAGCTACCGGTGATGATTCTCAAAAGTTAACACCTTACGTTGAGAAAACGTTACATGCACGGTTTGGACAGGCATACAAGTATGATGTTATTGAATTGAACAGTCTGAGTGATGAGTATGAGGTGAGAAATGAGATGGGTAGAAGATTTGTAGTGAGTCTTCAAAAAAGAACGTGCGAATGCAAAATGTTTGACGTAGATAAGTATCCATGCAGTCACGCAATTGCGACAACACATAAGGTTGGTAAAGGTCACA
>CM071863.1:40607002-40627331 GCA_036759665.1 Gynandropsis gynandra
CTCCTTTGCGGCTCCTCTTCCAACCTACCCGAGATCTAATCTAAGATCTAACCCTAGATCCACAATATCAAACCCTAGATCTACAACTCTAACTCTTCTCCCCCAAAACCCTAACAATGGCCGGCCAAACAAGCCAACCTACCGCCCGTGTCTCCGATGCGGCCCCGACCTTTGATCCACAACATCCGCTCAACACTCTTTCTTTTTGTGTGAGTACTGAACATACAACTTATAACGTTAAAGTAGACATATGTTTATGTGGGAACCTCTGTTACTTATTTGGATTATGGACAGTTTTCCATCCTCTGTAAATTTGTTCAAAACATTGTATGCATTAATATTAAAAAAATAATTTCAACGGATTAGTCCGTTGATAATCAACCATCGAAAATATTGATCCGATTAAATTTCAATGTCGTCACAAAAACAACACATTGATATATCATCAACGAATGGTAACATATATATCCATTGAAATATGCCAACAGATATCAATTGTAGTTTCCATTGAAACTATGAGCGGGCGTCCATTGTAACAATCTAGGGGCCTTCGTTGAAAGGATTTATGAGACTCCATTGACACTATCAATAAGCATATATTAATACTATCGTTGAGCATCCGTTGGTATCCTGTAACCATTAAAATCCATTACTGATCGCAAGAATTATCAATGATCATTCGTTGAAAATATGTAGAAACTTAACAATGGGTGTCTGTTGAAACATTTAGTGTGTAATTCAAACATATCAACAGATTTCTGTTGATACTTTTGGTTGATAATTTGAATATACTCGTTGATATTATGAATTTTTTTTGAAAAACTTTTAAAAGATAGAAAAACAAGAAAGATAAATTGAATGTTAATATTTTTTATAGAAAATTTGAAATTTAAATTTAAAATACAAAAATCATAAATATCAACCGCCATCGTCTTTTTCCCGGTCTCCTCTGTTACCTCGGGAGAGGGTCACATCCGAATTAATCGCCAGATTTTGTCGTTTCAAAGATGATTCATCAATAGGGGGTGAATGTGGTGATCGATACGATTGGCTGGTTATCAGCTTGATGATACTCTCTATATGACACATCTTTACCTTATAATCATGAAACATGAGATCACGTTGCTAGATGCACCGTTTTTGAGAGTATGCCTCCTGAACCGTGTGGGTACGATCGTGAAATCCTCTTCAATATGTTTTTTTTAGAAGATCCAAATCGTATAATTTCCTTTTATATAGTATAGTGAAATATAGTTTTAATGAAATTTACTATAAAAATAAAATAATTTCACTTGTAAATAGATCTTATCATGTTTAGGGAAGGGAGCTCAACTAGAGATGGACCGATGGCTTGCGATTTTTGTGTAATCTTCTCTGTCAAAACCCTAATCCTTTATTCTACCCGAAGATTGACAAAATCATGTTCATCATTCTCTTCCTCTGTGATGACCTTCTACTTGGTATGTGTCTCCCCATTCTTTCCTTTACATCTGTAGTATTCAAAAATGAACTTAATTAGATATAATTTAAGGGTATATATATAAAATATATGGTACTTATAAATTTAAAATTTCTTGCCAATTTTTTTTCATGAATGATTTCAACTTCCGAGGTGTGGCGATGTAGACCATCCCCGGAAACCTTTTCTTCGTATATATATTTTTGGCATTCTCACTCTTGCCCTTGAAATCTTCTAACTTCCAATGTTGGATGATTTGATTGAATATTTTGTCTATCATCCATGTCAGTTTGGCATTTTCTTAAATACATAGCTCATATAAACGTTGAATGGAGTAACAAAAAAATCAAATATTTGTTTAAATATATCAACAAAGGACCAGGCAAAATAATCACAAGTTTAACATCGTCTATAAAAATATAACAACCAATTGATTAAACACTATTTCAAGTACAAATACGTGTCTGGATGTAAAGCTTGTTGGCAAATATTGAAATTTGATTTTTATTTAAGAAGTATACCCGTAGAACGTGTAAGTTTTTACTTACCAAAAAAACAAATCGTAGTTTTTAAGTAAGATGAATTTTTAACTGATATTGAATAATATAGAATACTAACCAGACAATGTTTACAAAATGATTCAAACACAACCAACTATATATTGAGTCCCCACAACTTACATACGTTTATTTTCTACCTAAATATTTTTGGAATATGTATAAAAAGCTATGGATCCCTATACAATGAGGATTTACATATGGTTGATTGCATCGTACAACATCCAATATTGGTAAAATATATTAATTGAGAATGTTACTTAACAAAATCAAAGAGCCAACATCATTTGGAGAAATATTGTTGATGAAATAATGCACCAAACGTTAAAAGACACATGTCGCACACTAGACCTGTTGGAAAACAATAAATAATACATAGTTACTATTGAAGAATCCGGTAATAGGGCCATCAATTCATTCTCACAAATCCGGTAATAGGACCATCAATTCATACTCACAAACATTATTTGTTTTGTTTTTAACAATAGAATGTCGATCTTCTTCCCAAAATATCTGGGCATCTATATGGCAACACTTGACTGACGATGTCTTTTACAAGCGAAGAAAATAATTATCCTTACCAGGTGATAACGTTTCAAGCACAATGTTCTCTGATTGAAATACATTAAACAATTTTGAATACAAATACCATTTAAAAAGATTTGAAGATATGTAAGGAAGAAATGAAAAAAAAACTATACACTCATTGAGGTTGAGAAAATGCTTATCAGAAATGGGAAAACCTTAAAGCGATATCCTTATATGTCATACCCTGCAGAGGCTAAAAATTGCTCAAACATAAACATACTAATCTATGAAAAACTCATACAATACAACAACAACCAAAGAAGAATATAGTAAATTGTTTTCAAAGGCAACGAATAAACAATCAAATACTTTTACTGAAATCATGGAAGTAGTCTACTCAAATCAAGGCCAAACATTTTTTGTACATGTATACAGAGGTGTTGATAAAACTTTCATTTGAAAATTTTTATCAATGGAAATAAGATCTCAAGATCATATAGTTTTAAATGCATCATCCAGTGGAATTGCATCCCTTTAGATAAAACACTTAAAATTATAATGAGCTCCATCGACCCAACTTATCGATCCATACCATTTGGTGGGAAAACCATTGTGTTTGGAGGCGATTTCCAATAAATATTGCCTAATTTTACAAAAAGGCACTAGGTATGACACAATTAGAGCTTCTATTAACACTTTATATATTTGGAATTACTACCGCTTGTTAAAACTAACACAAAACATCGATTATTTTTATATTTGACTAATGAAAATTATGTAAGAACGAAATATTTTACTAGATTGGATATCAAAGTTGGGCGATGGAAACTTTTAGAGATAAACAATGTTCAATGTCGAGTGGATATTCCGATAAATTTATGGGTAAACTGCCTGTTACCCCCTCAAGAATGTTGTTTTTGTCCGATTCTCCCTTGATTTTTGCTCTGGGATTTCACTCTCCAATCCCACGGAGTACCGCTCCATTGTTGGCGCACTACAATATCTATCTCTCACAAGACTGGATGTTAGTTTTGCTGTCAACAAGCTGTCTCAATTCATGCATGCTCCCACGGATGTTCATTGGCAAGCCGTCAAAAGAGTCCTACGCTATCTTGCTGGCACGAAAGAGAGAGGTATCTTCTTATCCGCCAAGAACAACCTCTCCTTACATGCCTTTACCGATGCAGATTGGGCTGGAGATTCACTTGATCTCAAGTCCACTGGGGCGTATCTACTTTTCCTTGGTGCACATCCTATTTCCTGGTCGTCTAAGAAGCAAACGGGACTCTCCCGTTCGTCTACCGAAGCTGAATACCGCTCCATTGCATCCACAGCCGCGGAAGTTCTATGGGTACTCGCTTTACTATCCGAGATTGGGGTCACGTCATCCTCACCACCTACCATCTATTGTGACAACATTGGAGCGACATACCTCAGTGCCAAGCCCGTCTTTCACTCTCGAATGAAGCACTTGGCGCTAGACTATCTCTTTGTCCGTGGCCTAGTCGAGTCGAACACTATTCGGGTCACGCATGTTCGAGCCGCGGATCAACTTGCTGACATTCTCACAAAGCCTCTTCCGAGGCTTCCGTTTCAGCATTTGTGTTCCAAGATTGGACTCACCGAGGGTGCTCCATCTTGAGGGGGCGTGTAAAGGGTACATGTATAGGGGTATATACGTCTTTTTGTAATTACATCCTTTATTGTAATTTAGGTCTAATACTCTTGTACGTATAGCCGTTTTGGCTTGATTCATCAATTCAATTCAGATTCGAATTCTTCAATGCGCTCCCGAATCAATTCCCGACTCCTTGTTGTGTCTCCCGTCAAAGAGGGCTCTTGCACGGATTGATGGATGTTGTGTACACTCCTAGGTTCTCCTCTGTGTTTGTTTGCTTCTGAACTCAATTTGGGGTCCCTTTTTATACAAATTCTCCATTGGAGACATTCTAGGGAAGTTGTTATAGGCATGCCCTGCACGGGCTAGGGAGGCAACCCGCACGGGCTCCTCATTTTCTCCATGACCCGCGCATGCTAAGGGCTAGCACGACTCGGGCAACAATTTCTGGAACACCACCCCGCGCGGGCTAAGGAAGATACCCCGCACGGGCTCCTATTGAACATCAATCCATGCGTGCTAAGAGTTAGCACGACTTGGGCAAATGCTGCTGGACGTTCAGCCCGAGTGGGCTAAGGAAACCACCCCACGAGGGGCCCTGTCTCCTCATGTTGTATTGTATACCTTGTCCGCTTCTCGTTTCGTTTATTCCGTTATGATCTCCAATGCTCGTACTTTGTCCCGTGTATGTTCTTTTGCTTTGAAACGAACCAAATACGCATTAAGAATATGAAAACACGAAAACAAGTAAAACGGATACCAAATTACACGTAAACATCGTAAATATTGTCATAAACATATCTAAAATCATGCGAGAATCGTGTACAGGAACAAGATGATCACTATGCTTTCGTATGAGCAATACTCATCGTTGCAAGAATAAGGAGTTTAATGTCATTATTATTCATGGGGGAGATTCTAATGAGGTTTCAGATATTGAGGCTTTGGATCATCCAATAAAAAACGAGCAACTGGACTCTACTCCTATGAACGATTTAACGAAAGTGTCTATGAATTTATTCATTGGTTATCTTCACCACAAACGTTGAACATTAAAGGTAGAATGTTGATTCAAAGTGTGGTCGTGATAGTGGAAAGTGGAGAGTCACATAACTTTCTATCCGTTGATGTCAAAACAACGTTTGAGTTTGAAAATGGAAGGTACACCGAGTTATAATGGGGTGTCTTTAGACATTAGAGTTACGGTCAAAGGAGATTAAAGGGAGAATGTGGATTCAAAGTGTGGTCGTGATAGTGGATAATGGAGCGTCACATAACTTTCTATCCGTTGATGTCAAACAACGTTTGAGTTTGAAAATAGAAGGTACAACAAGTTATTATGGGGTGTTTTTAGGCACTAGATTTATATTTCCGTTAAGTTTCAAAATATTGACTTTAGGGTGGATTTATTACTACCTTTGGAGTTAGGAAGTATCATACTATTTTGGAGAATCAATGGTTCCAAACTTTGGACAAGATTCTATTTGATTTCGAAAACAAAAGATGAAGTTTTGCAAGGATAATACATAAAAAATTTCAATGCTTGCTTCTCAACAAAGATTTTCCATTCCTCAAACTTCATATATAACACATAAAAAATGATTGGCAAGCTCACAAAGATGGATGTACATGAGATGAACCCAACAAATCCAAGTGTATGTACGTAATCAATCCTCACAATTCTTACAAAAAATCTAATCTCAATATGTTTCTTAGTCAATAGACCTATCTTTGCCAATATCTCTAACCCTTTCATACTCATGTGTTCGAATCTTGAATGCTAGATTCGGGTCTCAATCCTTCCATCTCTTATGACATATGCTTCTCTTGAATCTGTCATGTCATCTAAGATGTGTAAACCTCCTCGCAAGTTGCATTTCAGTTTTTCCCTTTGTCCTTTCATTACTTTTTATGTACACCATCTTGTTATTTGTCAAGAACTCCAGTGAGATGACTTTTTGGTAAAAAACACAAGATGATGTACTGAAAGTTATGGTATAAATCTTTCCTCGGTAACAACATTTTGATCCATCATGTGCCTTCAATATCATAGTTCTCATTCCTTCAATATCATAAGACATATTGTTACCCAAAATAACCTTTCCACTAGCTGATCCTGAGAAGATTTAGATCCATTCTCTTCTCGATGAGATAATGTGCAAAGTGTAACTTGAGTTCATTATCCAATGCTCGTCTAGGTCATCATCTGAAATTGTCATGACTGATGTGATCAATCTCAAGTAGTAAATTATCTAGACTAACTTTTCCGCAAGAATATGGATCGTGTAGTATCAAGGTCGAACACTGGGGAACCGATGCAACTATAGAGTTATTTAACTAATGAATAGGACAGATAATAAATCAATCAGTAAAATTCAAAGTCATGACTAAACTAATTAAACGAGATAGATGCAAAAAGATAAAACACCACAGATTTCAAGTAATGTCGGGACATGTAATAGACGTTTCTATGAATCATGAAATCGGATTATCTCGAAAAATGGAGAACTCAAAATCAATTATCGGAAGTGACTCTCTCAATAACCTAAATCCACTACCTAGGAAATCAACGTATTCATCTCCCAATGCAGCAAAATCAAATATCTAGACGCATTAAGATCAGTGGGGAACTCAACCTTAATAGGGAATTCAATCTCAACTTCAATTATCACGGTTTCTAAATAGATTAAAAGACCGGTCAAGGTTCTCATTGTTAAGAAGAATGGTAGCGTTCCGCTGCTCAGGCCTCGTCTCGCTCAAGTCGCGTCCGGTCGTGCATCACTAAAGCTTAGTCGGGCTTGATGTTCTGCCAATTTATGCCAAAGAAAATGTTCGAGTTGGGCTTAAGTCTTGCTCGATCGTGTTGTGTTGCAGTGAGGATGCCCGGTCGGGCACGACATGTTGCTCGGTCGACCTGTTGTCAGCTTCATCACTCGTCTCCTGCAAAATTTCCAGAGTTTGTTTGCACCTGAGTTTTTGTGGTAAGGGCTTTATCTTCACCTTGGGTTCCTTGTCGATGCTCCAATCGGGTGTTTAACGTTTGATGTAGCTTCTCAGTGTCTCGGGATTGTTTGTGTTTGTGTCTCATGTAGCACGGGTCGTATTAGATTCTACTCAGGTCACGCGGAAATCTCTATCCGAGGGTTCCTTCTTCTTTCCTTCTTCCAACAGCTCGTTTGGGTCTTTGTATAATCCTTCTGCAGCTGCTAAGAGAGACATTTCCAAGGAATCCATACACCCAAATTCTTCAAGAACTTCCTCGGCTAATTTCTCTAAAACATCGATGTAGAACACCGAATCAACCATACACGGTTGATTAAGTGTGTCGTTTAAGTTGAACTCCACTTCCTCGTCGCCGAATTTCAGTGTGAGTCTTCTTTCAGCACAATATATGATTGTTTTCGCTATGTTGAGGAATGGCCTCCCGATGATGATCGAGATTTTCTTGTCTTCCTCCATATCCAGGATAATGAAGTCGACCGGGATGAAAAATTTTCCAATTTGTAGTGGCACATCTTCCAGCATACCCTCGGAGATCCTTACGCTTTGATCAGTCATGGTGAGTGTCATTCATGTAGGTCGTAGATCCATTCGGCCCCTAAGAGACAATGGTAGCACACTTACACTTGCTCTGACATCAATGAGGGTATGGTTAATCTCATAATCGCCTATTTAACAAAGGATCTCAAATATACTAGATCAGGTATCTTTTTCGGTAAATTTGGTTGTACATCGAGTTCATCACCATCTCGGTCTCCATCTCTATATCCTGCTTGTTTTCAAGAACGTCTTTTAGGAACTTGGAATACAATGGCATCTTCTTCAATGCTTCATGGAATAGGATGGTGATGTGCATTTTCTTTAGCATTCAACGAACTTTGCAAATTGGGCATCATCGTTCTTCTTGCATTGACGTTGTGAAAATGGCAAAGGAGGCGGCCTTCGGATCTAGTTTTACGTACTTTGGCTCCTATTACTCCTTAGGTTTCTCCTTAAGCTCATCGACATCAATAGCCTTTTCTACTGCTCTTATAGACGCTTCGTTCTTCTTGCACTGACGTTGTGGAAATGGCAAAAGAGACGGCCTCGGGTCTAGTTTTACGAACTTTGGTTCCTTTTCCTTCTCAGATTTCTCCTTAGCTTTTTCCACTATTGTGATAGATGCTTCACCCTTGTCAAGTATCGAAGGAGTGGGCTGATCCACCGTCTTACCACTCCTCAGATAAATGGCATTGATGTGCTCACGGGGATTCGCTTTTGGTCTCCCGGGTAGCTGGCCTTGCTAGCACGCTGCTCCTTGCGCTAATTACGCGACTTGCGTTTCTAAATGCCTAAGATGGGTTTTGAAACCCTCCCTCTGCGTCTTGGCACGATCTTGCTCCGCTATCACTTCCATCAATAGGTTGTTCTGAATTTGCTGCTCTTGGAGGAGGCGGGCGAGCATGGCACTGATATCGGGTGTTGCTTGAGGTTGGGTCGGCAGTGGCACAAATGGTTGATAACTTTGATTTTGAGGTGGCATTATAGTCTGGAAATTCTGGTTTCTTTGCATCACCTTCGGCTAAAAATTTCCCGATGGTTGTTTCGCATTCAACGCATTGTTAGGGTTCTTGTATGAGAAGTTGGTGTGATTTCTCCATCTAGGGTTGTATGTGTTCCCAAAAGGCTGATTGTTTCCTACAAAGTTCACTTCCTCATAGCCCTGAACTCTGTGTTCCCCTGATTGCTCTGAATAGCGCAGACGATGTGATTCAGACAACATATAGTAAATTCCCACAACTTGGTCTTTCACTTCAGCTATATTGGCGTCTAGAGCATATACCTCATTCACATATTATTCAAAGAACCTTCAGTTGCAGCTATGATCAATATCCTCGTGGTGTTCATGAGTCCTTGCAGAAAGTTATGTATAAGGTAGCTCTAGTCCATGTCTTGATGTGGATAAATGCGTTGATAGCCTTTAAATCTCTCCCATGCTTTTGATAAGCTCTCGGTTGCCCCTTGCACAAATGCGTTGATCTGATTTTTTCGAGCTGAGCTTTACTTTGAGGGAAGAACCGTGGCATGAACTTCTCCTCCAGTTGTCCCCATGACTGTATAGAACTCGACGGTTGAGAGTACAACCAATCTTGTCATTTGTCCTTTACAGAGAACGGGAAGACAGCTAGCATTACATCATCATCCGAAACCCCTTCTCTGACTCAGGTAGTTTTGCAAAGCATCTTGAAGTCAGTGAGATGCTGATTCGGATCCTCAACGGGTCTCCTTTTAAACACTTGATTGCTTAGCATATGAATGAATGCCGGTTGTAGTTCGATGCAAGCATTCCTCTTGCTGATGCATGACCAGAGCTGTGTATGCCTAGGAACCATGTAGGATCCATAGGTCATTGCAACTTGTATTGGTGGCGCGTTTGAGTCGCCATGTTCTGTCATTTGTTCCTCTTTGCTCTCGTCTACACGAATGAGTTGCACAAGAAATGACAAAACACAAGAATCGTGTGAGCTCTGAAACGAAAAAAATTAACTCAAAAAGAAAAGAAAAAATATGAAAAGAACTAAATACTCTAGAAAGAACTGTGTCCTAGTTCAGAATTATCCTAACTCTAATGTTGTAATCAGTTCCCCGGTAACGATGCCGAAAATTTGATGTGGTCAATCTCAAGTAATAAATTACCTAGGTTAACATTCCACAAGTAAACGGATCGTGTAGTACCAAGGTCGAACACTGGAAAATCGATGCAGCTATAGAGTTATTTAACTAATGAATAGGATGGGTAATAAATCAACCGGTAAAATGAAAAATCATGACTAAACTAATTAAACGAGATAAATGCAATAAGATAAAACACCACAGGTTTCAAGTAATGTCGGGAAATGTAATGGACGTTTCTATGAATCATGAAATCGGATTATCTTGAACAATGGGGAACTCAAAATCAATTATTGGAACTGACTCTCTCGATGCCTAAATCCACTACCTAGGAAACCAACGTACTCATTTCCGGATACAGCAAATCGAATATCTAGATGCATTAAGATCATTGAGGAACTCAACCTTAATAGGAAATTGAACCTCAACCTCAATTATCACAGTTCCTAAATAGATTAACCGACCGGCAAGGTTCTCACTGTTAAAAAGAATGGTCGTGTCCCGCTCTCGTTGCTCAGGTCGTGTCTCGCTCAAGTTGTGTCCCGCTCTTCTCGCTCAAGTCGCGTCCCGCTGCATCCTACGTCCTGCCTCCTGCGTCCCGGTGTCCTATGTCCCGATGTCCTGCGTCCCATGACCTGCGACCTGGTCAAGCCAATTTATGAACTCTACGGTCTCCTATGCCTTGTTGACCGCTCCAGCTCATGCATGTTACATCTAAACTTGTGTCTTACATTTGTACTTGTATTTTCCTTGGTTTTCTTATGTTTTACTTGTATAAATATGTACATTTTTTCCTAAAGAAATATATAAGAGAATATTTATTCTTATTCTCTCTAATTCTTTCGATCTTTCACTCGCTCTTAATCTTTCTATCTTACTTCTGCTAATTCATTTTTGCTTTATAAAATCAACATGGTATCAGAGCGCTGATCGAATCTTGGAAAAAATTTTATCGATTTTGTTTCTTTTGAAATCTATTCTCTTTTAAAGAATGTTTTCGGTCATTTTTTTTAATCTCTCTTTGTTTTTGTTTCCCTTTGTTTTCTTGGATCTCTTGTCATGAACTCGACCAAAAGCATCTCAATCTTGTTCAATGGAAATAATTATTATATTTGGACAAAGATTGCTAAGGCCAATCTTGGCATGCGAGGTCTTTGGGGTTTCGTGATAGGATTGGATGCGAAGCTGGTAGATTGAAGTGCCGGATCACAAAAATGAGAACAAAATAAGCTCACTGCCTTGGTTGTTTTACAAAACTCCTTTGAATCTCATATACTTCTTACATATGGCACATAGAGTCTCCTAAGGAGATTTGGGATGAGCCAAAACAAGTTTTTGGCAATGAATCCAATCTTAGCCGTGTGTATGAAGTAAAGAAGGATCTTAATAATCTTAGCCGTGTGTATTGAAATCCTTTTAACCAGGCTTTGGGTGATTTTAAGGAGTTATGGTCAGAACTCGATACTCTAAGGCCTCACACTGTGGATCTTGTGGAAATTGCTCAGAGAGCAAACCAGGATCAGGTCTTTTGTATTTTATTCTCCCTCGACGATAAATACAACGACCGTATTCATCACATACTTCGCCAAAACGAGTTTCCCTTGTTTAATGAAGTTTGTATGGTGATTAAAAGGGAGGAAGGGGGAAATCGTCTCTTTGAAGGAATGATCGAGGATGCTAATGTATCAAAAATCACCTCCGGGCAAGCCACTACTATCAAGCCTTTGAAAAATCAGTTATCTTGTGAGTATTGCAAAAATAAAGGTCATACAAAGGATCGATGTTGGATCCTTCGCCCCTATTTGAAGAACAGAAGCCGTGACGGCCAAAGTAAGGCTAATATGGCCTCTGCATATGATGTCGGAAATAGAACGATTTTATATCCCTTTGAGTGAAATGCGGCAAAAGGAAGGAAAATCCATGGACCGACCCCATCCTCTCCACTCCATAGGAACTACGAGATCACCCCAAGGACGCCTTCGGTATCCTGAGTTTGTCACCAAGGCAGACCTCGAGGGGTTTTGCCAGATGATTATGGTACGAAATCAAACAAACAAAGCTGATGAAGAATGAGGTAAATCTCTACGTCCTTTGTTTTTCGAAACCATATTAAAATAGATTATGGAGCTACAAATCATGACTTGCTTAAAGATATAAAACCTCATTGTGGCTCTGTTTCTATTGTGAATGGGGAGAGTGTTCCAATTAAAGGAACAGGAAAGCTTAAGCTTCTCGGTCACGATACAAGGGCTCTCTTCATTTCAAAATTTTCTAATAATCTTATCTCTAACTAAAATCTTGCAAAAGACCTTAATTTCTATGTTTGTTTCGATTCTAATTCATTTTAGATGTAGGATATTGAAAGCAAACAAGTAATCGAAAAATGAAAACTCCTCAATGGTCATTATGTTCTCGAGTCTATGTATTGTGATCCTGAGTCTGTGTTTTATCAAACTCAAATTTTACTAAAGTTTCTATGTGGCATGTTAGACTTGGATGATCATCTCGTTTTCGTACACGATTTTCGCATGATTTTAGAGATGTTTATGACGATAGTTGTGATATTTACGTGTGATTTTGTATCCGTTTTACTTGTTTTTGTGTTTTCATGCTCTTATAGGTTTAATGCGTATTTGGTTCTTTTTGGAGCTAAAGATCTACACGTTACAAACTACGAGCATTGGAGATCACAACGGAAACAAATGGGATGAGAAACAGACAAGGAATGGACCGGACATAGGCAAACACGGCCCGGGCATGAACATAGCACGGTCTGGTGCTTGAAGAAGTTGTTCTACAAACAAGGGCATGACTTGTTCATCCCTCCTAAATCCATTTTAAGTGAAGATAAGCTCGGGAATGATTCAAATTTTGAATAAAGAAGTCGTTCTACAAACAAGGAAATAATGCCTAAAAGTATGTACGGTCGGGTATGACTTGGTAAACCTTCCTACGTCCGTTTTGAGTGGAGATAAGCTCCGAATGATTCCAATTTTGAATTACAAGAAGTCAAGGGCGCAAAAAAGAATTCATTTTATAAGGTACGGAATCATTCACTCATGATTCATCCATTCATTCACCCTTCATTTTTAAGAGAGTCCTCTTGACTGGAGACACACAAGGAGACGGGAAAATCGATTCAGGACTACGCCTCGTTTGATATTTCTATGCTCCTTACTCTATATATTTTATTTATGTTGTTTGGATTCAAACTCATGACTGAGTATTTGATTTGTTCTAGGAGAAGGAATTAGCCCATGGCTATCCCAGAACCTCTTCAATTTATTCTTTAAATGCATTTCCCGTTTTGCTAATCTATTCTTTGTCTGAGCGTTGAATGTCTTGTATTTACGAAGTCCAAGTAAATGCATATGTTAGGGATTATGAGAAGGATCTAAAGGAGAATTCTAGTCCTAGAAGATCAGGCTTAGAACAACCGAGACTATGTCACGAAAGTAGGGTAGTAACGGTTGAGGGTTAATCGGATGAATCATAGATCGTATGGATTTATTTTGGGTATCATCCATGAAAGTAGGGGATAACTCAATTGAATCACTTTCCTATGCCTTGCGAGAGGATAGAAATTACATTAGGATCGTTTGCCTTAGATATCTTGAAAGGGAACGAATGATTAGATAGATTGATAGCTGATTTCAGAAGCTATGTAGTGAAATCGTATCCTAGAATGTTTGTCTCATCGTTAAGAACTCATTATTTTACTGCATTTTCATTATTGCATCTCACAACCAATTTTCAGCGTAACAAGTATTGATTCTAATTTGATCTTAGCCCGTGTTGCGTAGTCCCTGTGGGATCGACACCTAGAGTACTACACACGTGTCGTGCACTTGCAGGTAGTTTAGATTAACTCGTTTAACTTAAATCATATCATTGGACATCCTCATAGCAAAGTTTTATGTATATTTTTCCTGATCTTAAAGATAAACATGAAGCATGTGAAGCTTGCATCTCAGGAAAGCACATAAAACCAATTTTTCAAAACTTTGTTTCGGTTTATAAAAATTGTTTTGAACTAATTCATTCTGATGCTTGGACAGCTCCATGTGTTTCTCGTGATAAAAAAATATTTTGTAACCTTCATCGATGAAAAATCAAAGTTTACTTGGCTTCATACTTTCTCGTTTAAGAGTTGTGTTTATGATGTGTTTGTAAAGTTTCACAAGCATGTTTTAACTCAATATGATGCTAAAATAAAATGTCTCGGGACTGACAATGATGGAGAGTATACTAGTCTTCAGTTTTGCAGGTACCTTGAAGAATAAGGCATTACACACCAAAGCTTGTGTCCCTATACTCTGCAACAAAATGGAGTCACCGAAAGAAAGAATAGGCACCTAATGGAAGTCTCGAGAACTATCATGTTTGATCGAGATGTTCCTAAAAGGTTTTGGTCTGATACAGTTATGACCGCATGTCACATCATTAACAGAATTCCAATAAAGGTTCTAAAGGAAAAATCACCTTATGAAGTATTAAAAGGGGCAGCCAATCTGGGTTACTCGGATCGACCCGAATCGGACCGACCCAGAAAATCCGAATCGTTTGGAATATGGGTTACCCTAAGAACCCATATGTGTTCAAATTTCAAAACCCGTTCGGGTTCGGGTCAGTCCGATTCGGGTTCAGATCGAACCCGAGCAACCCAAACAACCCAATTTAAAAAATAAAAAATTAAAAAATATAATTTCATTAATTAAAAATTATATAGACACAAAAAATATTAGTATATTTTCTTTTATATATATATTTATGTTATATTTGATATTTTATTTTGTTTTATATTAAAAAATGAATTATTTAAAGAATTCTAAAACCGAATAATCCTAAATTATGTATAATACCCGAAACACCCGAATCCGAATAACCCGAATAATCCAAACTACCCGAAAAACCCAAATATCCAAATGTAATTCGGGTTATTTCGGGCCAATGCTTTTGAACCCGAACAATCCGAACCCGAACCGAAACAGGACCGAAAACATTTGGGTTCAAGACGGGTCCAATTTTTTAAAATCCAAAGAAACCCGAACTCAAACCAAAACCCAAGGAACCTGAATCCGAACCCGGATTGGCTACCCCTAGGTATTAAACTCTACAAAACCTGATCTTGAGTACATTAGAACTTTCGGTTGTGTGTGTTTTGTTCTTGTTCATGACTCACAACAAAACAAGTAGAAACCAAGGAGCACTAAAGCCATGTTCATCGGATACTCAGTAAATAAAAAGGGTACAAGTTTTTCGACCAAAAAACACAACATGTAATGGTGTCTTGAGATGTTATGTTCCTAGAAAACAAGAGCTTTCATGATAAAATCTCCTGGAAAGAGATAAAAGGAATCTCAGAACCAAATGATATAGGTTTACCCCTTAAAAACCTAGTAAATACTATTTCAGAAACTGACAATGAAATAGGTTCCACACCAAGTGTACTTGTGCATCATGAAGACCAAAGTGACCAAGAAATCTCGCAAAATGAAGAACAAGAAAGCCATGATGAGATCATACCTTCTGAATAAAATCATCAGGAGGAAACTAGGGCCTCAAATCACGAGAACGAAGAACAAAACCATGATCGCAACGAAAATGAGGATCATAACGTCGATGAAGTTGAAGGGAGGATTCTAAATGAGATAGTGCCTCGGAGAAGCACTAGAATAAGGCGTCCAATCTCGGATTGGATTCACAATCCTATTCAATGGCGCGGCAACCAAACACCCTATTTCAATGGCGTGGAAACTAAATACCCTATTCATAACTTTTGCTCTTTAACATTTCTCTCTACTGATAACAAAGCTTTTCTTAGTAAGATTGACAGGGTTATCGAACCACAAACCTATAGAGAAGCATAAGGGAAGCTAGAATGGGAGGAAGTCGAAGAGTTAGCAACCTAAAAGAATAAAACGTGAGACCTTGTTCCTCTTCCTGAAGAAAAGAAACCCAAAGGAATAAAATGGGTACACAAAATCAAATATAAGAGTAATGGTGAGGTAGAACGTTACAAGGCTCGCCTTGTAGCACAAGGGTATAATCAGAAATATGGGGAAGATTATACTGAGACTTTTGCCCCTATTGTTAAACTTCATTATGTTTGCATTATTATTTTTTTTGTTGCTATTAACTTTAATTGGAGTTTGTGGTAGATGGACGTTAAAAATGGTTTCCTTCAAGGGGACATTAAGGAAGATATCTATATGAAACCTCCCTCGGGTCTCCAAACAGAAAAAGGAATCGTATGCAAACTAAAAGGAGCTCTCTATGGACTTAAACAGTCTTCACGACCTTGGTACAATAGGCTCTATGATGTTTTTCGAAAGTATGGTTTTAAGAGGAGTGAGGTTGATCATTTCATGTTCATCACTCGAAACAATTCCGGTAAACTCGGATCTAAGCCGACTAAGACCCCCATCGAAGAAAAATTCAAATACTTGCGTGATGGGGAACCATTTTATGATATAGAACAATGCAGATGCCTTGTCGGTAAGCTAATATACCTCACGATAACAAGACTTGACTTGTGTTATGTTGTGAATCAGATCAGCCAGCATATGCATGCCTCGAAGGAAAAACATTGGAAAATTGTAGACCGAATCCTCCGATACATCAAGAATGCTCCAAGAAAAGGAATACTAATGAGTAAAAACAACAATGCTGGTCTAATTGGGCACTGTGATGCAGATTGGGCAGGTGATCGTAAAGGCCAGAAATCAACGACGGGGTTATGTACCTTTGTCAGGGGTAACCCCATCACTTGGAGAAGCAAAAAGCAATCGGTGGTCTCTCATTCTAGCATTGAGGTCGAGTACCGAGCTATGGAAAATGCCGCATTTGAGCTCATTTGGATCTGGGCTCTCCTCAAAGATCTTAGCCTCGAACTTTCGCAGGCCATAGTGCTTCATTGTGACAATCAGGCGGCAATTCACATTCCCTCCAACTTGGTGTTCCACGAACGAACAAAACATATGCAAAGATCTCCATAATCGAATTAGCCTTGTAGATATCTTCAATCCCAGGGCATCGAATTCAATCTTAGTTGATCGTCCCTCGAGCTCATAAGTGGTTGTACTTTTTTTTTCTTTGTCGGGTTTTTTTGTTCTAATCGGGTTTTCCTTCGAAAAGGTTTTAATGAGGCTCCACTTATGTTGCTCTTGATTGCCTAAGCTTGAGGGGGAATGTTAAGAAGAATGGTCGTGTCCTTCTCTCTTTGCTCAGGCCGCATCCCGCCCAGGTCGCGTCTCGCTCAGACTGCGTCTCGCTCAGGTCATATCCCGTTGCATCTTGCGTCCTGCGTCCCGGCGTCCTGCGCCCCGCATCCTCCGTCCTGCATCCCGGCGTCCTGCGTCCCGTGACCTGTGACCTGGTCAATCCAATTTATGAGCTCCGCGGTCTCCTATGCCTTGTTGACCGCTCTAGCTCATGCATCTTACATTTAAACTTGTCTCATGCATTTGTACTTGTATTTTCCTTGTTTACTCCCTCTGTACTTGTATAAATATGTACCTTTGTTTTTAAAGAAATATATAACAGAATAGTTATTCTTATTCTCTCTAATTCTCTCAATCATTTGCTCGCTCTTAATCTTTCCATCTTTCTTCCGTTGATTCATTTTCGTTTTACAAAATCAACACTCATTAATCTAATTCATTCTGGGGATAATTCCAAAACTTAAATCTCACTTCCCAACCTAGACAAGCCTCTAAATTCATTCAAACAAGTGATCAACCAGGATGAAAGCATTAAGAACAACCCATCAAACCAATTGAGAGAACAAATTCGATATCAAGCATTAAGATCCAACAAATCCAGTAAAATAATGCAATGAAGTGCTATTGAAGATCATGGTTATAGGTATTATCACAAATTGGGGGAATGCAAGCTCTTTCCTTGGAAATGACTCTTTCGATGCCTAATCCCACTATCTAACATGCGTACTACCAATCTCCCAATTGCGCAGTAAACATACTAAACGCATTAAGATCGTTATCCTAATCTCTGAGTTCAATCGACCGACCGGTCAAGATTCTAAATCGATTAAGATCTCAAATCATGGCTAGGTTCCAAAATATAATCCACCTTCCGATGCAATGAGACTTTTAAAATCATTCATTCAAGTGATCAGCAAGAATAAAGGCAATAGAAGCAACTAATCAATCTGAAAATGATCAAATAATATAACCAACCATTAGGCACCAGACTTCATTACATATCGGCAAAATTCTAACTCGCGGCAACAAATATACTCGTACATGGGATTAGAAAACAAAACAAGGATGAAATCTATTTTACTCATAGGTATAGAAAGAGATTCTTATCTATTCTAATATCGTAGCCTTCAATAGCTCCTCCGTGTTCCAAGTTCGTCTCCCCGTCTCTAGCCTTCTTGGCCTTCTGCTCTCTTTGTCCGTGAGATGATTACTCATGCATATCTAATGCACTAGATCCAGCCTAATTTTATGTCTCCATCCAAACTAAACCAACCGACATCAATTTACAAGATCCTTCATAAATTGAAAGAATAAATCATGCAATATTTCATAGAGTTAAGAAATCGTTACTCCAATTTAAGTTCCTAAGAATCACATACACATTACTGATAACACGCAATCCGTTATAGTTTTTATATCATTATTAGGTCTAGTTTAGAGTAGATTATTTATATTTCATTCATTTATTGAGTATATTCGAAGACTTTATCCACATTTCGTGTTTTGCATAGGAAACGAAGACACGAGAAGAAACACGAGTGATTTTGGCAATCTAACCCCGGAAACGTAGGTTCAACTTGTGCGAGGCGACGGATGGAAGTGAGCACTCAAACACCGAGCGAAAGGAGCGGAAACAACACCTCAAGTCATGCCCGCTCGGGTGGATTAGGAGTGCCCGGTCGGGTTGATTGCTACCAAATATCCCCGTAGCTGTACACGACTCGGGCACTCAAGGAACACCGCCAGGGAGGTGTGCCCGCTCGGGTGGATTTGGTGTGCCCGCTCGGGTTCTTTTGTGTCAAGAAAACCCCGTAGGTTTACACGACTCGGGCTGATGAAGCACACGATCGGGCATGGTGCCCGCTCGGGCTCAAAGGAGACACTAGGGCAAGAGGAAGGAGGAAGAAAAGGACGGATCTACGGATCGGGAGCGAGGAGAATCTACCGAAGACATCGGTTTATGAATAGGGAGTTATCTCTTTCCATATCTATGTCGAATCTAGACTTCTCTTGTGTTTCCTTTTCTGTATCTATGTCTGAGTAGATCCTTTGCCATGGGTTAGAGTGATTTGCCATGTTGTAACGAAGTCTATGCTTAATGAATGGTGGTACTTAATGCTTTCATTACCTGTACGCCACTTGAATGAATGAAATTGGTATCTATCATGTTTTCAGATTTCATGGTTGTTCTTATTGCTGTACGCCACTTGATTGAATGTTCTTAGAAGCCTAATAAACCAACGCCAGGGCATTAGGTTTCGGAACTTAGCCATGACTTAGGGTTAGCCGGTTTAGAATCTACGCCAGGTCAATCGGTTTAATCTAGGGATTAGGATAGCGGTCATAATGCATCTATGCATGTAAGATACGCAATGGATACATTGGTATATGCATGCTAGATAGTGGACAAGTCTACGCCAGTCAGTTCCTATAGGAGAGCTTGAATTTACTGAATTCATAATAGTACCTAGACCAATTATCCTTTTAGAACTTCGTTACTTCATTAGGTAAACTCTCGACACCCATGGTGCTTAGCCATAAGTTTATTCTCTTCGATTTAGTTTAGTTTAGCTCAATCACAATCCCAACTTTAGTCATCTCACACGTCTATTCAATTAGTTTAATAGCTCATTAGTCGCATTAACTCCTTGTGTTCGACCCTAGTTACTACACGGTCCGTATTCTTGCGGAAGCGTTAGTCTAGGTTTTTATAACTTGATATAACGCACATCAAATACATCGGCCAGCTGATCAGAGCTTCTGGTGTAAGTGAATTCAAGGACTCCATCTTCGAGCTTTGCCTGAACAAAATGGCAGTCAATTTCGATATGTTTTGTTCTTTCATGAAAGACAAAATTGGTAGCAATATGAATGACCGTCTGATTGTCACAATGGAGGATCGTGGTCCATAAAGATTCGAGGCCAGGATCCTTGAGAAGAGAACAAATCCAAATCAACTCACAAGTTGTATTCGCCGCGGTGTATTGACAAGAAATGACATTCGTATCCTAACAAACTCGAAAAGGGAATCTCCCGGCTCTAAAAATCAAACGTATTGACCTAAATAAAGCATTTTGAGCTTGAAAATGGGGTCGGGCTGCCTTCTGTAACCCGCAGCATGGTTTATCTCGAAAAGAAGAATGAAATGTGAAAAAATCATGCAATTCAGAGCTTCGTACGCAAAGTTATGGTATTTCAAAGCCCGTCGTACAATTCATTGTTTTAGTCGTCTAATCACGTCAAAACAAAAACAAAGAGCGGAAAAGGGGTGCAACACAAGAGACAAACGCAA
>CM071863.1:40679361-40694598 GCA_036759665.1 Gynandropsis gynandra
AAACAATTTCTTGACTTTGATACTTCATGTTTTTGCATCTTTTGCATGGACATAATATTGTCCTGCGTTCTTGACACAAAGGCATCGATGCAAAACTCATGAATTGCTCCAATCCGTGTAAGAATTCTTGCGTAATCTCTTCGGTTACAGGATCTTTTCTTCAATACATCCTCTCTCTTGATCTATATATTTCGATTTGAAGACGACGACATTTTTCTTGAAAATGTTTTTGTTATTGATGGTTTGATGCACTCTTTGGTATGATCTAAATAGTGAAATTTCCAACGGTCATCCGTTGGAAGTTGCAACGGATGACCGTTGAAGTGGGTTTACGTGAATTAATTTCAACCGGCGGCCTCGAAATTAACAATTTCAATGGGCATCCATTGCAAATTGTAACGGTCATCTGTTACCAATTCCAACGGATGCCCGTTGAAATCTTATCCAACAAATTAATGCCCGTTGCAAGTGCTTACAAATTCGTTATTTTTTTTCATATTACAATAGTTAGATCTTATGAATTTAGATTTCGTAATTATAATTCATTTAATTTTGATGTCTAATAGTGAACAAAAACCGAAATCAGCATCTTCACGTCTATTATTGAACCCAAAAACACCCCTCTTAAACTGAATCACCGTCTGGATTCCTTTTCCCGGTTCCGGCGGTAAAATAGTTTCAGAAGGGTGTTTTAGGTTCGACATTAGACATTAAGATATTTGTTATTGATGATTTGAGGTAACTCTAGGTTTACATTCGGTATCTTTACATCTATTATCGAATTCAAAACAACCTTTATGAACTGTAACACCATCGGGAATCCTTTTCCCGATCCCGGCGGTGAAACAATTCATCAAAGTTGTATTGGATTCAATAATAGATATTAAGATGGTTTTTATTGATGTTTTGGGGTAAGCCTAGGTTTCGATATATATAGTAAATATTCCAACAGACATCCGTTGGAAATTGCAACGGATGCCCGTTGCTCCTGCACGGTAATTTAATTCGACAGTTGAACCTAGAAATTCACAATATCAATGGGCATCCGTTGCTATTTCTAACAGGCATCCGTTAGAATTTGCAACGGACGCCCGTTGGAATCCTTTTCCCCGGTTTCTAACGGACCTTCCAACGGACAAGTCCAACAGAAGTAATCCGTTACACTCCGTTAAAAATCGCGATGGATTTCAACGGATATTAAAACGAAGAATATTCGTTACAATTCCGTTGAAATTTGTAACGGATTGCAACAGATTGTTGTCCGTTGAAAATTTCTCCAAATCCGTTAAAATCCGTTGGTAAGTGTTTCCAACGGACGGATCCGTTACCCCGTCCGTTGGAAACTGCGAGTTTTTTTGTAGTGGCAAGTCAAAGGAGTTTCGAGATGTATTCACACAATTGGACATAAAAGGATAGATAACGATCCCACGAGGATGTCAAGGAATACTTAAGAAAGACAACACGAAGTCTCTACAAGGAGAGGAGGCTGACAGAAGCAAGATGAAAGAGGATCACACAATGTTCGACATGAGAAGAATTTTGTTTGACCATAATGCTCAACCAAAGTAAGAAAATTCTCGACTCGAGCGTTTTTTCAGAACCAACATACTTTAATTTTACATTGTAGGGTTAAAACTTATGAAGCACTCGATCGAGCAATTTGATCGAGTATTATAAAGATGGTTTATTTTATTCAAATTTCCATTATTATTTGGTCCTTATAAATAAAAGAATTTTTTATGTCATTTTAACGAAGTTTAATTAATAGAGATTGTCTTTTTTTTTAAATTATTGAAATTTAGCTACCAAACTCTTAGAGAGATTCTGAGTGTTCATCGACTTATTAACACTAGACTACAATTATTGTGGCATCGTTCGCTGAGTCTGGGGTTTTTTAATCGATTTTTATTTAGGTTTTGGACATCTTTTCTGAAGAATATAAGATCTAGGTTTCGCAGTCGAGTTGTTAGAAGGTTTAGTCTAATTACATCCTTCAACAATAGAACGTTGGTCTAAATCATATCAAGTGGTTTCAGAGTCTTATTCATTCGTTAATTTATCATTCTATCACTTTATTTTTATTTTAGTTTCTTTATTCGTTTTAGTTGGTTTAAGTTTTGTTTTTGTCGTTTTAGAAGAAAAAAGACGAAGAAACGAAGGAAAAAAAATGAAAAAGGAAAAAAGAAAAAAGAAAAAAATGAAAAATGAAAAAAGAAAAAAAAACGAAAAAAGTGGAATAAAAGGAAAAATAAAAAAATTAAAGAAACATAAAAAGAACATAAAACAAATAGTAAGAAAAAAAAAGGAAAAAAGACAATAAATAGAAATAGGAAAAAGTCCTAGGAACAAGATTAGAAAATCTAGACATAGTGACAATGTTCTAAACTTGTAGTATCAATATTTAGTTTGAATTCATCGGGAATTAATTTCAAGTTTGTGTTTGAATTCTAAACTAAATTGAACAGGATAATCCGGGAAAAAGATTGGATATCGAGTGAAAATCGAGCAAAACTTTTTTTAGAGATCGTGAGCTTCGTTCATCTCTATTTTACT
Source organism: Gynandropsis gynandra (assembly GCA_036759665.1). NCBI lineage: Eukaryota > Viridiplantae > Streptophyta > Magnoliopsida > Brassicales > Cleomaceae > Gynandropsis > Gynandropsis gynandra. The sequence continues at coordinate 40,681,915 of CM071863.1, forward strand.
CATTTTATGTTTTTGCTAACGTTCTTCTTTTGTAGCTATTGCTTTGATTTCTATTTAACCATCGCGAGGTAGAGGAGAAACAATATCGCAAACACATGTACTATTGATGATGGATTAGTTCCGACACATGATGCATGAATTCACTACTGCTAACCAATGACATGGTCGTGTGGAAGCAGTAGCTTGTAGAGAGACACAACGGAGGAGACCGTACGAAGCTTGTAATCTATACCCTGTAGATATGGATATAGAAGAGTATATTATGGTTATATATAGATAATAAGTATGATTGTCCCATAAGGCAAAACCAAGGCACGAGGGATTGAATTGGTGATGACATTTGCAGTATTTAGATGGAGATTCCAACGTTCATTGCACGAAGCGATGTGAAAGCATACCTAGAGTGTGAGAGGAAAACTAATATGGTTTCAATTTCCATCAATTTTCTAAAATCACAAAAGTAAAGATAATTTCAACGAAGTTTATAGAGTACACGCTTGCATGGTGGAATCAACTTATTTGTTCACATCGGTGGTATAGAGAGAAACCATAAGTGACATGGGATGAAATGCGTAGAGTGATGATGCATTGATTTGTACCATGTCATTACTATAGAGAGGCAAATCAACATCTACAATGATTTGTGAAAGGGAGTAGAAGCATACAAAACTCTTTCAAAGAGACATCCAGACCAAGAGCACAAGGTACCAACAAAATCCTTATGCGTAACTGTGATAGTATATGCCTTGAATGTCAAGTTTAAGGTCATTATACCAAAAATTGTCCAAACCAACGATTAATGTTAGTACGGACGGATGACGAAGATGTGATAAAACCAGATTACGACGTGGTACAAAGAAATAACCATGTGCTTCATAACTCGAATGAAAGTTGTGAGGAACATGAGGAAGAAAAGGGCGAATTACTTGTAGTGTAGCAAGTATTGGAATTACATGACATGAATGAGTAACTACTAAGGGACGAGAGTGTGAGAATGTAAGTGACCATGAGATAGATCAACATGAAAATAGTGAGGTCTTGATAGAAATTCGAAGAAACATTTGTGAAAGCACACCCATGAGAATAATGTTTATTTTTATGAATGTGAGAAAGAACATGATATTTATACTGCAACCTTATAAAAAAACAGACCCATATCAACAGACGGATCAACGGATCCGTTCATGGATATAATTCCCAACAGATTGTAACGGATTTGGGAAAATTATCAACGACCTGAAGTTCGTTGCAATCCATTAGAATTACCAACGGATGATCAAGGGATAACATCTATTGCAAACGTGGTAATACATCCATTGAAAGCCCATTGAAAACTGACTTTTAAGTCCAACGGATGCACGTTGGAATGTTTAGAATTTGAGGCTCCCGTTGGAATAATTCAACGTTGTATCTCAACAGGCATCTGTTGGTATTATCAACGGTAGCCATTGGAAAATTCACTATTTATTCATCAAACTCGAACCTTTTTCCATCAAAACATCAACATAAAATATTTTTTTAAACAATGTTGTATTCTTCAAATATAGATAGATACAGTCGAGAGAGTTGATAAAGAAAAGATCTCGTAATCGAGGAAATTACTCAAGAATCCTTACACGAATTGGAGCAGTTCATGAGTTTTGCATCGATATAACCTTTGTATCAAGAACGCGGGACAAAGTTATGTCCCTACAAAATATGCAAAAACATGAAGTATCGAAGTCAAGAATTTGTTTGCAAACACCTTTACAAAGTGGATTTCATAGATGATGAGATCCTTGTTGAATCGACACTCTAGAACGAAGGTATTGACGGGATAATCCTTACTGTAGTTGAGCCGGGAGACTCCTCTACACAAGGAGTGTGGAATGATTGGTCACACGAGAGTTGCGGAAGGCTCTCGATATACCGAAAATTGTCTTCGTTGGATATGACATACCAAGAAGAACGAACTTGTTTGTTGGATATTACACACCAACAAGATAATACCTAAGATCGTCTTCATTGGATATGACACACCAAGAAGAACAAAATTCGTTTGCTGAATATTACACACCAACAAGAGAATTTCTCAAAGAGAAAAGTTTGAAATTAAAAAAACGGAAGATTGGTTGATCTGTACAAGGGGGTGGACGATTGCAGAATTTAATGTTCAACATGCATGCAAGCCAAGCAAGACTTGTGGATTAAATGAAAAGAAATTTGAAATAAAATAAATGTAATGGTAATGTTCTTCGATAAGATTGACGTATGAAGTCTCGGATCAACAATTAGGAGGACATAAGTGATTCGTGACCTCGTTAAAAATCCACCTTTGGAAAATCAATGGTGGGAAAAGAGCGCACACGAAACACTTGCCCTAATTGTTGAACGTTGCAAGATGAGCTTTGACATGTAGTATGACTCAGATGTTGGAGCTTCCTTGTGAACTCGAGCACTCGCCTTGAATCCGCACGGCTGCAAGTAGTCTGATGATAGCTTCCTTGAGCGTCCTAGCCTTAGCACGGGTCGTGGGACCGACATCCTCTTCTCTCGCCTTAGCACGGGTCGTGGGACCGGCGTCCTCTTCTCTCGCCTTAGCACAGGTCATGGGACCGACGTTCTCCTTTCTAGCTTTAACGCGGGTCACAGGACCTTCGTGTAATGTTAAGGCGTCCTCTTCATGCTTGGGTTCCTCGACGTTGTCCATGCTCATATCAATAGAGAATTACGAAATTTGGTTATTTCACGGCAAAAATTGTGGTGTTAAAGATAATGTGCAAGAAGCACAAGAAATGGAAAGAAATGAAGAAGTTATTTATGAAACGTCAACGATCAATCCATATGTTGAAATGGTGTCAGATACTTTTCCTAGTGTAGTTTAGCAACCGCATAAAGAGATTCCGAACAATGAGGCACACCGATTTTTCAAACTATTGGATTCGATGAAACAACTTATATATATGAAGATTATTGTAAAGGTCAGTCTCGTTTATCTGTCATCTAGATTGATGAGTAAAAAAACAAACTATAATGTTGCTGAAAATTTCATGAATTCATTTTGCAAAACCATGCGTGAATATTTACCGGAAAATAATCAAGCTTCTGAACATATTACGAAACAAAGAATATTTTCAAAGATTTGGGAATACCACATGAGAAAACTGATGTTTGTAAAAACAATTATATGTTGTTATGGGAAAAGATAAAGACATGTTGGTATGCTTGTAGCAATAATATATTCTATATGCATGTAGCAAACAGGTTGAGAAGGTTATATGAATAAAAAAATCCATTGCAGCAATGAGATGGCATGCAGAACACTCGGCGGGTGAAGGGATGATGCAACATTCATCGGATGTAAGGCTTGGAAAGATTTCAATGAAATATATCTTGAGTTCGCGTATGAAACGATAAATGTTTATCATTTTCTATGCACCGATGGTTATAGTCCATAAGGACAATCTGGAAGTCAATATTCACTACGGCCAGTAATTTTGTCTCCATATAATTTGTCTCCCGATATGTGTCTAAAAAGAGAAGTAATGTTTCTGATATTGCTGATTGCATAACCAGAACAACTGGAAAAAAAATCAATGTTTTTTGTAGCCTTTAATCCATGAATTAAAAGATTTATGAAACAATAGAATTTTTGCTTATGACGTAAGTACAAAGCAAAATTTCACATTGAAAGCGGTTGTTATGGACAATTAACGACTTTTCTACCTATGAAAGTTATCTGGATGGAGCACGCATGGGAGATTGGCATGTCCTTATTATATGGAGGACATAAATTCATTTCAACTAGTACATGGGAAGAAACCATGTTAGTTTGATTGACATAGAATATTTCTTCCCCCTAGACATACATTTAGAAAGGATAAAAAACATTTTCAAAAGAAAGTGGTACGAAAAGAAGAGGCAACATGATGTTATCTTATTGGAAACATTTTCAAAAGAAAGTGGTACGAAAAATAAACGTAATATTTTTTGGGAACTATCTTATTGTAAATCACTGATATTATGTCATAATTTGGATGTTATACTTATTGAAAAAAATTTCGATAACATCATCAATACTGTTTTAATTTTGATGGGAAAATGAAAAATAACATACAATCAAGAAAATATTTAAAGACAATATGTCGATAACCTGAGTTAGAGTTACGAGATAGAATTTCACCTATCCCAATATTTAGGTTATCTGGACCAACGAAAACCGTACTATTGAGGTGGCTAGAAAAAGACGTTAAATTCAAGATGGATATACATTGAACATTGCTCTATGTTTGGATATTGTGGGTTCGAGGCTGATCGGGTTAAAAAATCATGATTGTCATGTTTTCATGCAACGACTCATTCCAATTACATTTGCTTAGATATTACCATGGAACGTTCACGATGTGCTATGCAGAATTACCATATTTTTCAGAGATATATGTTCAAGAAATTTAAAAAGGAATGACTTGGAGTTATTGAAAAACAACATTTGTGAAGTATTATGCTCTTTGAAAAATGTTCCTTTCACCTTCCTTCTTTGATGTCATGGAAATTTTTCAAACAATACTCGGTGGTCCAATTCAATTCAGATGGATTTATCATTTCGAAAGGTTTTTCTTTCATATATATAAAAAGGCAAAAACCAAAGTAGCAGTTGAAGGATTTATTGTTAAACAATACTTGTTGGAAGAAATCAAATATTTCAGCATATTTTATTTTGATTCACATATTCCGATGACACAAAGACGCTCAGAAGAAGATCACACAAACAATCTATATCAATATAATCCTCAATTTGGCGTAATTCCTGAAATCTTTACACCAATTGGACGTATATAAGAGAATCCGAAGGATATTGGCTAACACAAGAGGAGTATAATCACGTCAACACATAAATATTATTAATTTTTCAAACTTTATGAAAGGTACAAAACGATTACAATCGACTTTTTAAATTACAAATATATATTTTTATATATGAATTAACATACTTTTATTATAGGATATTTGATGAAGAAGTAATTGGTACATATCACCATCTAAATACAAATGAACTCACAAAAATGAAAGTTTAATATTATGGCTCGTGGTTTGAGAGATTACGTAATTTCACTTATATTTGTATATATATATACGTAAAAAATATAGATGAACTCACAAAAATGAAAGTTGAACATTATGGTTCGTGGTTGAGAGATTACGTAAGTTCACGTATATTTGTGTATATATATATACGTAACAAATATTATGTTATCAATAATCATTCATTTTTATCTTTATCAAAGGTTCTGATGAGAAACGTTCTACTTGGTTAAGAAATTTAGCTAATTTTCTTACTAGAAATGTATTGTGTTGGCCAACTTAGTTTACTCGGATATACATATTCCACACATACAAATACAGAAAATATAGAAGTACGTTCAATTACGGTGTTTGTATTAATAGTTAAATAGATGAAGATAATTTTAACGGTATTTTGCACCAAATCCAACAGGTGGAATATCTTGTTCTCGTCGGATTGATGGTAATGCTTTTTAAATATCAAATGGTACAATCCAACCATGGGACGTGGTATATAAAAAAATCAATGGGGAGGAATCGACATCAACCCAATATGACAATATGGAAGGTATGATCCATTCATCACAACATATTAAGCATGTTACGTGCACTATCCAACAATATTGAAACGTCGAATAGAGGAGTGGTGGGCCGTAGTTAAGATTAAACCACGTGGAGTTATAAGCACATAGAGAAAAAGAAGATCCGTTGCAAACCGATCATCCTGAGCCGATACAGTTAATTGATATAGATAATCAGGAGGTGATTCTTGCAAGAACTGACATAGATGGAGAAAACATTCACGATTATGAAGACGTTGAACCAGAAGATGCGGAAGATTAACATGACGATGAATTCAATGTACAATTGAAAGAAGGCTCGCCAATCAAACAATCAACCGAAGATAAAATGTAAATCGTATAATTGTAATATCAAACTTTTATAAATTTTTTTACATTACATATTCAACTTTCAATAGGCATCCATTGAAAATTGCAGCGGAAATCCATTGAATCATTAAATTTTGTTTGATACTTCGAAAAAATTCACAGGTTTCTCAATTCTCAATGGGCATCCACTGATAACGCCCATGGGTGTCCATTGTAACGATTTAATCTGCCAACGGATTCCCATTGGTAAGTGGCAACGGATGTCCCTTGGTAACTGAAAACAAATGCTCATTGGTAACTACCAATGGATACTCGTTGGTAATTGACAATGAATGCCCGTTGAATCGGGTCGTCATAGCTATACTCCGCCTATATTCACTCGTAACAGTGTTTCAGCGGACATCCGTTAAAATTTTCAACGGATGACCGTTGGAACGAAGACGTACAGTCCTTTATATCGTCTGTTGCCTTGGAAACACAAGTTCCCAACCGAAATCCGTTGAGAATTCAAAGTATTCCTGTTGGAAAACCAACAGTTATGTCACTTAATTGCGTCCGTTGAGATTACAGTTGCAATTTCCAACGGATGCCCGTTGGAAAAATGTGTATTTTAAAAAAAATCATTTTCAACACAATCTCAAAATCAAAATATCAATTTTTCTCAAAATTAATTTCTAAACACTTAAACACAATGAGAGCTCGACAATTTATCTGTCACGGTGGGTGTTGGCGGGTTTCGCAGGAGCCCCGCCGCCACCACCACCGGTACCATATCGATCTCCTTCACCTATATTGGCACCACCAATATTTGATGAAGAAAATGATATGATAGATATTAACATCTTGATCGATAGTTTCAGCGAGCGTCCTACCATCTCTATTATTGATCCTAAACGTTCTGATGGGACGTTATGGTAATATATTATTTAGAATATCGATATTGAAATTAATTATAAATATTGTCTAATTATTTTGTTTACACGTGCAGGATTGATGTGGATGATGTTCTTAAACACACAAACAATAACATTATCCAAGCTTCGTTATAAGATCGACTTTATTACTCTTGGTAGATGACGCTAGAAGTTATACGTTGCCGATGTGGTGTACATTTATCGTAAGTGTATTTAGTATAAAATTTAATTTACAATTATTATTTACTTTTATTCATAAAGTAGTTTATTGAAATTTAATTTTGTAGCACGCATATAGATGGGAAAAGAATGATATTTCACGTATCTATACCGCTTGGACGCACAATATGCATGCTCGGTTGCGCTTGATGATGAACAATGCCAAACACAACTTTTACAATAAGAACGTCAAACCTACATAGACAATGGATGAGGTATTCAACCAACGCGTCCAATATTGGGAGTTAGAGGACTTCAAGACCAAAAGCGAGAAGACCTAAAAATATCGGAACAACGAGAAAGTTCCTGAGGATGGTCCGCATCGCCATACCTCGGGATGGAATTCATTTCCGAAAAGAAAAAATTGGTAAAAATTATTTATATTAGTAATTTAGATATATTTTTATATAAAATTGTTAACTAATCATATTACTATAATGTTATAGATGCAGAGGATGGAAAGATAATTGATTCTTCTTAATATGGTTGTAGAGACTCACGGAAAGAAAAAGTCTATCATCGGAGAAAAGGTCGACGAACCTAAGCTTGTTGACCCTCAGACAGAATGAACGGTTAAAGTTGTGACGGAGAAGATCACACAAGTAATCACAAGCCATGGGTTCAAGTCCTAGTGATCTTAATCCTTCAAAAAGGACAAAACTTATTTTGTTATATATAATAGTATTATTGTTATAAAAAATTCTTTAATTATATAAAATATTTTATAACGATATACTAACTTTAATGTGTTTTATGTTGCAGTCTATAGACCGTATTAGGGGCATCTATACGGTCTAGGTTCGCTACAAGAAGATATCGTCGAGGAGGCCACAACGGTACCCTCGCGATCCAAAAGACTTACACACAAGAACAATGCATCGAGCAACTTGAGATTACACTTCGAGCAACGCAAGATGAGCTTTGAGATACGCGAGCACAGATGCGTCACATGAAGAGTATCATTGAGTTGATGACCGTTGATCATCTTGTTTTCATACGTACTTCTTGCACGATTTTAGAGATGTTTACAATATAGATGCGATGTTTACGTATGATTTTGTATCCGTTTTACTCGTTTTCGTGTTTTCATGTTCTTACAGGTTTTAATGCGTATTAGGTTCATTTTGGAGCTAAAGGACGTGCATGAGACAAAGTACCAAAATCGAGGATTATCACGAACAAACGAGACGAGAATCGGCGAAGAACACACACTACCTGCGCGGGTAAGTCCCTAGCCCGAGCGGGCATTTAGTTTGGCGATTTTGTCCAAAAAATTGAGCACGAGTCAGGCAAGCACTACACACGCCCGTGGCATCAGCCCGATCGGGGCAATCTCTAGCCCAAACGGGCCGCCTCATTTTCCATCGCAATCCCGCACAATCATGCGCGCCGCACTCGAGTGGGTCACACACCCAGCCCGCACGGGTCGCATCCGTCACCTGCAACTCCAGATAAGTTAATTTGTCTTAAAACGAATAGGAGTTTGTTGGGGACTTATACAATAAGGAAAACGACTTTATAGAAGAGGAATAAGTGATATTTTGCTTGAGAAAGTAATGAAAACGTCGCCCAACTTATTCAAGAATGGAAAACTCAAGAAAAGGGAAAATCGGTGGCTGCTGCAACTAAAGGAAAAGAACGAACGACTAGAAGGAAAGAGAGGGAGAAAAGGAAAGAAAAGAAGAAGGAGAAGGAAGACCAGGAGCAAGGGCTCGAGGGAGCTGCAGTTAGAGAGCTTGGGGAATTCACACGAGGAGAGAGAGTAGAGAGAAGAAGGAGATTCTTGCGAAGGAGACGTGCAAGGAGCATTGGAGATCAACTCAAGACTTCGGTTTCGTTTGGTTTTCATGTTTGTTAGACTTTTTACTTCAATTATGTTTGTTCAGGGACGCATGAGCGAGCGGTTTGTTTGTTCTAGGAGAAGGGATTAGCCCATGGCTATCCCGCAACCACTTTGATTTATCTTTGAATGCATCTTCCCATTTTCGTTTATTTATTCTTTGTGTGAGTGCTTAATTTACTTGTGTTTACGATGGCCATGTAGATGCATGTGTTAGGGATTAAGAGAAGGACCGAAAGGAGAATTCTAGTCCTAGAAGATCAGGTTTAGAACAATCGAGGTTAGGCCATGAAAGTAGGGTAGCAGCGGTTGAGGGTAAAACGAATGAATCACATGTCTTATCGGTTTATTTCAAGGTGTCAGCAACGAAAGTAGGGGATAACTTGACTAGATCACATGTCTATGCCTCGAAAGAGGGTAGATATCATATTAGGATCGTGTGCCTTAGATAACTTGTCTGGGATTGCACGATAGATAGGTTGATTGTTGGTTTCGGTAGTCTTGTGGTGAAACCGGTTTCCTGGAACGTTTGTCTCATTGTTAAGAACTAGTTTGTTTATTTGTTTGTAGTATTTCATTCTCAATTCCGATATTTCGTTCGTTTGAAAGTTTGGTTCGTAGTTTGAGTTTAGGTTGTGTTGCGTAGTCCCTGTGGGATTGACATCTAAAGTACTACACACGTGTCGTGCACTTGCGGGTAGTTTAGGTTAAATATTTGTTTAACTTTGATAAAAAATCAAGATTTTGGCGCTGTTGCTGGGGAATATTGTCAACACGTCTTAGATTCGAGCCTAGAGTCCTTCTTGTTTGTTTTTGTTTTTTTCTTTTCTTTCGTTCTTTCTACCTAAATCGTTCTTTATTTGTCCTTCAAAGAGCCGTCAGATCAAAGAGAGATGGACAATCAGAACGACCACGAACAAATTTAATTGCCTCTCGTTTATTTGGGGCACATGCAGCAACAGCCACTCGCGCCTCAACCGCGAGAACCATAGGCTCCTCCACCATGTCGCCTAAGAGATTACGTGGTGTCGAACATGAACAACGTACAAACAGCCATAAGGATGCCTGCTATTGCTAGGGAATAGTTTGAGATTAAGCCGACGATGATCAATATGCTTTATTAGAAGCAATTCATGAGTGGAAATCACGAGGATCCCCATCAGCACCTTAGAGACTTCCTTGAGCTTTCCGGTACAAGATACACGGAGTCTTAGAGGACGTGATCTTACTGCGTCTCTTCCCCTTCTCAATTGGGGGACAAGCGAAAACTTCGCTGCAATTGCTCCTCGTTGGTTCAATCATGACTTGGGATCAGCTCTGCACATTGTTCTTATCACGCTTCTTTCCTCCGAGCAAGACGATTCATATGAGGGGGAAATCACAATGTTTAGATGCATAGATGGAGAAAATTTGTTTGAAGCGTGGGGAAGATTTAAGGATCTTCTACAGATGTGTCCACACCATGGTCTCGAGCAGTGATACGTTATCCAAACCTTTTACAACGGAATTTCAGATGAGCACCGAACGACGTTGGATAACGCTGCTAGAGGATCATTTATGGATCTGAGCGTCGCGGAGGCATACGAGGTGATCGATAACCTTGCTATGAACCACACCATGTGGTCAACATCGAGAGGCATGCCTAACAGCACTCGTCGCCTTTATGAGCCAAATCAGAGCAGAGCAATGGGTAATGCAGCAAACGCCGCGTACTGTGTTAATTGCGGAGATACAGAACACGTGGCTTATCAATGCACGTTGCAAGAGAATTTCGAACAGATGAATTATGCCAATCAGCAAGGAAACGCGTAATTCGGGAATATCTACAACCCGAATTGGAAAAACCAACCGAACTTGTCATACCAAACAACTCAACCGATGAAGTATTCGGGATTTCAGCAACCACAACAACCATACTAGCAAAATAACCAGCAATTTCAGCATGCTCAGCAAGTTCCGCAAGCTCCTCAACCTCCTCAAGCCTCTTCGTCAAACCTTGAGACGGTGTTGCTCGAATTTATCAAGGAGAAAAGGCAACATTATTCAACTCAAACCAAATTCAATGCGGATGTAGTGATGAGGGCCTTACAGCGAGCTACGACTCAAACGAAGGAGAGGAGCGGAGCAAGGACGAGCCGAGCATGGATCACAACAAGGACGAGCTTAGCATAGACGAGACAAGCACGGGAGCGGATGGAGAGCTAGGAGAAGACGGAGCACACATAGACATGCCGGTGGTCTACAACAAGCCACTCACGAGATCCCGAGCAAAGAGCCTGCGTACAAGAATCAACGCAGACGTAGCTCAAGTGCTCCTCAACAACCATTAGGAGTTCAACAACAAAGAGGGAGACATCAGCGGCAATTTCCCAAAAGCCAAGTCCCTCTTCGTCATCAATGAAGCCCAAGGAACTCCATCAGGTGGCTTCGTGAAGAACAACAACAACAACACCAGCAGCAACTTACCATATCAAGACCGGCGCAACTCAACTTGCCTTAACTCGAAGACTCCAACGCACACAGAAGGTCCTGAAGACTCCAGTTCGAACGGAGGCTTTTGAAGACTCTATCTCATTGAAGACTCTTCCCAACGGTTCTTTCCCCTTCCCCACATTCACTTTCCTTTTTCTTGGCTCGAATCAAGGCTACAACGGCCACCCTCAAATTGCGCCCTAGACTTAAGCTTTTCCTTCTTTTTTCTCTCTCAGTTATGCTTATAAAAACGAGGCTTATTGTTTCTGTTAAAAGACATCTTTGATCAATAAAAATTTCGGAGTATTTCTTTATCTCTGCAAGACTCGCAACCCTAGTTCGCTTTGTGCTCCGGGAGTCCAAACCGAACGTGTGACTGTATCGAAGGTCCCTTCCGCAACCTTCGTGGTGTCCTACGATCCACCCTTCCTCACCATCACTTTGAAGGACTGAACGAGCGCCCCCTTTGGCCTGTTCCCCTTCGTCCGCCCTCACCATACTTCCAGCTAAAGCCTCGATGCTTGTATCAGTTTTTGGTATCAGAGCCCGGTCCTCTGCCACAAGCGTATCCGCTAACCTATCTGTTTCAATTCAATTTTGTTGTTTTGATTTCGTTTGCTAGTATTGCAGGATTCACGAGAAAAAAACGTTGGTTGAAGGAGGACAAGAGCCGACTTCGACGAACACAAAATATTTCTGTTATATCTTAGTTTTCGTTCTTATTTCAAAAATCAAATACGAAATTATTTCCCTAAAGCGTTTTTTGAACTAGGCAAGTATTTTCTGTTTAGGAAAGAGTATTAGTCGGTTTAGGCAATAATTCAAACTCATTTGGCAAGTTAGAACCGTTTGAATTTATTTCCCTAAAGCGTTTTTAAGAACTAGGCAAGTATTTTCTGTTTAGAAAAGAGTATTAGTCGGTTTAGGCGATAATTCAAATTCATTTGGCAAGTTAGCTCTGTTTCGGAAACAAAATAATCTGTGCTTAGGAAAGTTTCTGAATTGTCTCCTTTGTGATTTCGAAACTTGTTCTCGTTAGAAAGTTTGATAAAAACCGAGAAATCGGTTTACAGAAATCGATTGAACCTTATCGATTTAAATTACTCTATCTCGGTGCGGTTAACGTCTTTACTTCCTGTGCAAGAAACCATGACCGAAACCAGAGATGTTCAAAACAACACACTTGCAGAGATACTACAGACCATGCGAGATATGAATTCACGTCTTTTGCGCTAAGAAGAAGCCTCGAGACGACCACAAGCCGAGCGCTTCGTCGCACCACGGGAACACGTAGAAGATCCCCCGAACG
>CM071863.1:40694889-40706805 GCA_036759665.1 Gynandropsis gynandra
CCTCGCACGGAAGAACGAGGACTTGACCCGCGCTCTAAAGGCAAAGCGCCCGAGACTTCACGGGCAACGCGAACCGACGATAAAACTTCTAACTCAGTGAATTCGGTTAGAACCCGTGACATTATTTGTTTTAAGTGTCAAGGCAGGGGACATATGTCGCGAGATTGTATTAGCCCCCGAGTTATGATAATCACCGAGAGCGGTGAGTACGAATCCATGGACGAGGCAGAAGAGGAGGAACTCCGAGACGAGGAGATCGAGTATGGAGACGCAGGAGAGCTATTAGTCACTCGAAGGGTGCTAAGCGCTCAGATTGAGTCCGAGGAAACCGCGCAGCGCGAGACTATCTTCCATACACGGTGTACCGTGAACGGCAAGGTATGTGGTCTCATAATCGATAGCGGTTCTTGCACTAACGTTGCTAGAGATTACATGGTGAAAAAGATAGGACTCGAGACTAAGAAGCACCCGCGGCCCTATCAATTGCAATGGCTCGACAACCAGCGTGGAATCAAATTCACCGAACAAGTCACCGTACCCTTCAGCATAGGGCGATACAAGGACGAGGTTTTGTGCGACGTAGCACCAATGCAAGCCAGACATGTTCTGCTGGGAAGGCCTTGGCAATTTGACTGAGAGGTGAAGCACGACGGGAGGACGAACCACTACTCATTCATCCTCAACAAGCGTAAAGTATCTCTTGCCCCTCTTAGTCCTTTACAAGTACATGAGATGCAGAGAAAACTATCCAAAACCGTTAACACTAGCGAAAAGAAGAATTTTTATCTTAAGACTAGAGAGGTTTCAAGAGCTTTGAGCAATCAAAGTTCGGTGTTACTAATGGTTTTTCGAGATGTTTTTCTTACAGAAACAGGTACGCACGAATACCCGACGGAGATTAAGAGATTGCTGGAACGATTCAACGATCTTTTTCCCGAGGAGATACCTGCAGGATTACCACCGATACGAGGCATCGAACATCAGATAGATCTCGTCCCCAGCGTACCTCTACCGAACCGACCTGCCTACCGAATGAATCCCGAGGAGACAAAGGAGCTTCAAAAACAAACCGACCTGCCTACCGAATGAATCCCGAGAGGAGACAAAAGCTTCAAAAACAAGTACAGGAGCTTATGAGCAAAGGATACATCCGGGAGAGCCTGAGCCCGTGCGCGGTGCCTGTTTTATTGGTGCCAAAGAATGACGGGATGTGGAGGATGTGCGTGGATTGCCGGGCTATCAACAACATCACCATCAAGTACCAGCATCTGATCCCCCGCCTCGACGACATGCTGGACGAGTTAAGCGGAGCCACCATCTTCTCCAAAGTCGACTTCAAGAGCGGCTATCACCAAGTTCGCATGCAAGAAGAAGATGAGTGGAAGACGGCCTTCAAGACAAAGCAAGGCCTATACGAATGGCTTGTGATGTCGTTCGGACTCACCAACGCCCCGAGCACGTTCATGCGGCTCATGAACCAGGTCTTAAGGGCCTACATTGGTAAATTCGTCGTAGTTTACCTTGATGACATTTTACTTTACAGCAAGTGCTTAGATGATCATGTTGCGCATCTTGAGCAAGTATTAGAGACTCTCCGAAAGGAAAAGCTCTATGCAAACCTCAAGAAGTGCTCGTTTTGCACTGATGAGATTGTTTTTCTAGGCTTTGTTGTAAGTGCGCAGGGTTTGCGAGTGGATGAGGAGAAAATCAAGGCCATACAAGAGTGGTCGACGTCGACGAGCATTGCGCACGTAAGGAGCTTCCACGGCCTAGCAAGTTTTTATCAGAGGTTCATAACGGACTTCAGCACGCTAGCCGCCCCTCTCACCGCAATAATCAAGAAGGATAAGCCGTTCGAGTGGGGGTAAGCTCAAGACGAGGCGTTCGCAGCGCTCAAGGAGAGACTCACGCACACACCGGTTCTCATTCTTCCGGACTTCGAAAAAATGTTCGAGATCGAATGCGACACATTCGGCATTGGAATTGGAGCTGTGCTTATTCAAGAGAAGAGGCCCGTGGCCTACTTCAGCGAGAAACTCAGCGGAGCGACGCTCAACTACCCGATGTACGACAAGGAGCGCTTCCCCAATAAACGGATTTCGAAGCTTGCCCCGCGCGGAGACGGTCCTTTCCGCATAATCGAAAAGATCAACGACAACGCCCACCGTGTCCAGCTTCCAGGTGAGTATAACGTATCCTCCACCTTCAATGTCTCTGACTTGGCTCGTTTTGATGCAGAAGAGCCTGTTTTGAGGGCAAAACCTTCGCAAGGGGGAGGAGATGATGAGGGCATTACAACGAGCTACGACTCAAACGAAGGAGAGGAGCGGAGCAAGGACGAGCCGAGCATGGATCACAACGAGGACGAGCTTAGCATAGACGAGACAAGCACGGGAGCGGATGGAGAGCTAGGAGAAGACGGAGCACACATAGACATGCCGGTGGTCTACAACAAGCCACTCACGAGATCCCGAGCAAAGAGCCTGCGTACAAGAATCAACGTGTACATAGCTCAAGTGCTCCTCAACAAATGTCAGGAGTCCAACAACGAAGAGGGAGACATCAGCGGAAATTTCCCAAAAGCCAAGTCCCTCTTCGTCATCAATGAAGCCCAAGGAACTCCAGCATGTGGCTTCGTGAACAACAACAACAACACCAGCAACAACTTACCATATCAAGATCGGCGCAGCTCAACTTGCCTTAACTCGAAGACTCCAACGCACACAGAAGGTCCTGAAGACTCCAGTTCGAACGGAGGCTTTTGAAGACTCTATCTCATCCAGAAGTATTCCCCAAAGCTTCCCGCGGCCCCTTTTGAAGACTCTTCCCAACGACTCTTTCCCTTCTCCACGATTCACTTTCCTTTTTCTTGGCTCGAATCAAGGCTACAACGGCCACCCTCAAATTGCGCCCTAGACTTAAGCTTTTCCTTCTTTTTTTTCTCTCTCGGTTATGCTTATAAAACCGAGGCTTATTGTTTCTGGAAAAGACATCTTTGATCAATAAAAATTTTGGAGTATTTCTTTAAAAAAAAGAAGGAAAAGCTTAACCTAAACCTCCCGCAAGTGCACGACACGTGTGTAGTACTTCAGGTGTCGATCCCATAGGGACTACGCAACACAACCTAAACTCAAACTACGAATCAAACTTGCTAACAAACGAAATATGGTTTTAAGAATGAAATTCTCAAAACAAATAAACAAACTAGTTCTTAAGAATGAGACAAACGTTCCAGGATTCCGGTTTCACTACAAAACTATCGAAACCAACAATCAACCTATCCATCGTGCAATCCCAATCAAGTTATCTAAGACAGACGATCCTAATATGATATCTACCCTCCCTCGAGGCATAGACACGTGATCTAGTCAAGTTATCCCCTACTTTCATGGCTGACACCTTGAACTAAACCCATAAGACCTGTGATTCATCCGTTTTACCCTCAACCGCTGCTACCCTACTTTCGTGGCCTAACTTCGGTTGTTCTAAACCCGATCTTCTAGGACTAGAATCCTCATTTCCGTCCTTCTCCTAATCCCTAACACTTGCATCTACGTGGCCTTCGAAAGCACAAGTAAATTAAACACTCAGATAAAGAATAGATAAACGAAAACGGGAAGATGCATTCAAAAATAGATCAAAGTGGTTCCGGGATAGCCATGGGCTAATCCCTTCTCCTAGAACAAAACAAACTACTCGCTCATGCGTCTGTAAACACACATAAAAGAAATAGAAGGTCTAAGGAACATGAAAACCAAACGAAACCGAAGTCTTGGGTTGATCTCCAATGCTCCTTGCACGTCTCCTTCGCAAGAATCTCCTTCGTCTCTCTACTCTCTCTCCTCGATCAAGATTTCCAAACTAACTCTCTAACTGAAGCTCCCCTCGACCCCTAGCTCCTGGTCTTCCTTTTCCTTCTTCTTTTCTCCCTCCCTTTCCTTCTCGCCGTTCGTTCTTTTCCTTTACTTGCAGCAGCCAGAGATTTTCCCTTTTCTTCAGTTTTCCATTCTTGAATAAGTTGGGCGACGTTTCCATTACTTTCTCCAGCAAAATATCACTTATTCCTTTTCTCTAAAGTCGTTTTCCTTATTGTATAAGTCCCCAACAAACTCCTATTCGTTTTAAGATAAATTAACTTATCTGGAGTTGCAGGTGACGGACGCGACCCCCGCGGGCTGGGTGTGTAACGCACTCGGGTGCGACGTGCATGATTGCGCGGGATCGCGATGGAAAACGAGGCAGCCTGCTTAGGCTAGTGAGTGCCCCGGTCGGACTGGTGTGTGCCCTGGTCGGGCTAGGTTGTGGGCCGCTCGGGC
Organism: Gynandropsis gynandra; assembly: GCA_036759665.1. Classification (NCBI taxonomy): domain Eukaryota; kingdom Viridiplantae; phylum Streptophyta; class Magnoliopsida; order Brassicales; family Cleomaceae; genus Gynandropsis; species Gynandropsis gynandra. The sequence goes on from CM071863.1 coordinate 40,699,206, forward strand.
TGATGCCACGGGCGTGTGTAGTGCTTGCCCGACTCGTGCTCAATTTGCTGGATAAAATTGCCGAACTAAATGCCGCTCGAGCTAGGGAGTTACCCACATGGGTAGTGTTTGTTGTTCGCCGATTCTCGTCCCATTTGTTCCGTGATGATCCTCGATGTTCGTACTTTTGTCTCGTGCACATCCTTTAGCTCCAAAATGAACCGAATATGTATTAAAACCTGTAAGAACATGAAAACACGAAAACGAGTAAAACAGATACAAAACGTAAACATCGCATCTATATTGTAAACATCTCTAAAATCGTGCAAGAAATACGTATGAAAACGAGATGATCAAAATCTCCCAGACTTGAATGTTTGCTTGTCCCTAAGCAACGTAAACGTGGAACACGTGGGGTATACAAAATTCGAGAGTTCCCCCTTCTCCTGGAAATACCGCTAAAGCGAACCTAACCGATCAACTAGCACGTCGAGAGCAAATTCGGCCTAATTAAGTTTTCAGTCTTCATCCTAGGTTTACCAAGGCTACCCACGAGAAAGTAAATCGAAAGCAAACTAGACAAGCCACCGTAACTCTCTCCACCAAACAAGACTTCAGACAATGCTAAATCTAGAACAACCGAGGATACTTGTTTCTTTTCCGAGTTTTTTCTTTCGTTTCTTTTCTCTTTTTTTCTTTTTTTTTCTCTTTTTTTTCTTTCTTTATATACACATTAGGCTTCTAGGATGTCGGATTTGAAGGGATCTAGCCTCTACTTAGACCCAGACTACCGATGACGGTATACTCATGCATCTTGTTCAAGAGTGCAACGGAGTAGGCGGCGTTTTATTGTGTCATGCCCTTAGGACGTAGAAAGATGATCGCCAACCCAACACTTAGACCCGATCCATCGAAAGAGTATCAAGATCGATGTACTCATATCGATTTTAAATCATGCTTTTAGGCATTATTTCTATCGACAGCGGAGTGTTGGTGTGCGCTCTTAATCTGCAAAACAAATTCGATTCTATATGATATAATAATCCTCATAAGAAGGTGAAGTAAAGCATCATCTACACAAAGTGGCCATCTGGATAGAGAGAATAAACGATAAACTAGCTTAGCAACCTCGTCTAAAACCCCCACAAGCGACACTAGGATTCCCAAAGAACTACGGCCTATTGTTTTTCAGCCGACGAATAAACTCAAACGCTTAGGGAAAACCTAGCTCAAACATGAAAAATCTCATGCAAAATGCCAACTTCTTAAGCATCCTAGGTTCAGGGTTCATCTCAAAACATGGCACCGGACAAGTGCCTGGGACGACTCTAACTCACGAAACAAAAACAAACTAAAAACTACAAAATAACCTAGAAACTACAAAATCAAAGGGAAAATGAAAAAAATGAAACGAAATCACCTGAAAAACGTGAGCTGCTCCCCCAAACTTGAATTGAACGGCATCCTCGACGTGAAGCTCCGATGGAGGGTAAGGGAAGTGAAGTCACGTTTGTGGTGGTTTTTTTAACGAAAACTAAGTCTTAAACTAAAAATTAAGAAAAATAAAAAACAAACAGCTGGGCTGCCTCCCAGAAAGCAGTTATTTAACGTCTTTAAGCTTTGACGTCTCCATTCCTCATGCGTGCACGACGGGTGGATCGGAAAGGGAAATGGAGTTTCCACTTTCGATCCGTTGAGCGGCTTGGTAGAGCTTTAACCGCTGTCCATTAGCTTTGAATGTGCCACTTGTCTCACTCCAAAGTTCTACCGCTCCATGCAGGAATACCTCTCGTACCTGAAAAGGACCAGACCAACGGGACCGTAGTTTGCCCGGGAAAAGCTTAAGAAGAGAATTAAATAGTAGAACCAAGTCACCTGGCCGAAAGTCATGAGGTAGGATCTTCTTATCATGCCATCTCTTAGCACACTCCTTGTAGATCTTAGAGTTCTCTTATGCATCAAGACGAAGCTCGTCGAGCTCGTTCACCTCAAAAGTCATTTCACACCTGCACTCTTAAGATCAAAGTTAAGGAGCTTTGTCGCCCAATAGGCGCGTGCTCTAGCTCGACAGGTAGGTGGCAAGACTTGCCATAAACAAGCTGAAAAGGAGTCATTCCAATGGGAATTTTAAACGCAGTCCTATAGGCCCATAACGCATCATCTAATTTAATCGAACAATCTCTACGGGACCTAGACACGGTTTTATCTAGTATACTCTTAATCTCTCTATTCGAAACCTCTACTTGTCCGCTAGTTTGTGGGTGGTACGGTGTAGCTATCCTATGTTTCACGCCATAATGCTTAAGGAGGGACTCGAATTGTCTTACAATGAAGTGTGAACCTCCGTCACGAATGACTAATCTAGGAACTCCAAAACGAGGGAATATGACCTTCTTAAAGAATTTCATCACTACCCTAGTGTCATTAGTCGGCATTGCTGTGGCGTCTACCCACTTAACAAAATCTACACCTACCAAAATATATTGGCTGCCACACGACGAGGGAAAAGGTCCCATGAAATCTACACCCCAAACATCAAACAATTCTACCTCAAGGATGTAGTTCTGTGGCATCTCGTTCCTCTTACCTATATTTCCCATTCTTTGACATCTATCACAAGAGAAAACGTACCTATGAGCATCCTTGAAGAGGTCTGGCCAATAAAAATCCGCTTGTAGCACCTTTTAAGCGGTTTTGGACTTGCTGAAGTGACCTCCATAATCCGATCCATGAAAATGGAAAAGGATGCTTTCTACCTCTTCCTCGGGGATGCATCTCCTAAAGACCCCGTCCGCACATCTCTTGTACAGAATTAGATCGTCCCAACAGTAATGTTTGACGTCCGCAAAGAATTTCATGCGCTCATGAAAAGAAAGGTCGGGGCGTAGTATACCGCTCACAAGAAAATTAAAAAAATCAGCATACCAAGGAACAGGGTTACCTGAAGTGAGTGCGCATATGATGTCGTCTCTCAAGGAATCGTAGATAGGTCTCTCATCCTCTACAATGATGCGAGAGAGGTGATCTGCAACGACGTTCTCGGACCCCTTCCTATCTCTTATTTCGAGATCAAACTCTTGTAAGAGAAGGATCCATCAGATAAGACATGGTTTCGTGTCCCTCTTCTTGAGCGTCATCTAGTGTCTTGCTAGCGTAGGAGATGACATGAGAGACCTTGTCTCTTCACTGCCCTAACACAGCCCCAACGGCGTACTCGCTAGCGTCACACATAATCTCGAATGGAAGGCTCTAATCGGGTGGCTGAATGATAGGCGCTGAAACCAATGATGTCTTGATGGTGTTAAAGGCGTTGTGGCACTCTTGAGAGAAGTCAAATGCAGAATCTTTGGCCAGCAACTCCATCAATGGTTTTGTAATATTTGAGAAATCTTTGATGAACCTCCGATAAAAACCTACATGCCCTAGGAAGCTACGAATTTCTTTAACTGAAACAGGTGGAGGAAGTTTTTCGATTACCTCAATTTTGGCTTTGTCGACTTCTATGCCCCTCGATGAGATCATATGTCCAAGTACAATACCTTCCTTCACCATAAAGTGACACTTTTCCCAATTAAGAACAAGATTCGCTTCCTCACATCGCTTCAACACTCTAGAAAGGTTAATGAGGCAATCATCGAATGTAGAGCCATAAACCGAAAAATCATCCATAAACACTTCCATGATATGTTCAATTAAATGAGAAAAGATTGCCATCATGCAATGCTGAAAAGTAGCCAAAGCGTTGCATAGGCCAAAAGGCATACAAGGGTAAGCGAATGTCCCATAAGGACACGTGAAAGTCGTCTTCTCTTGGTCTTGAGGGTGAATGGGATTCTGAAAGAAACCAAAAATATCCGTCCAAATAACAAAAATAAGCACGATTCGCTAACCGTTCTAACATTTGGTCGATGAATGGGAGAGGGAAGTGATTTTCCTCGTCGCCTTGTTGAGCTTGCGGTAGTCTATGCACATCCTCCACCCCGTGACGGTTCTCGTTGGAATAAGCTCGTTGTTATCGTTGCGTACTACCGCCATTCCTCCTTTCTTTGGTACGACATGCACGGGGCTCACCCATTCGGTGTCTGAGATAGGATATATGATACCTGCATCCAAAAGTTTTAGTATCTCCTTTTTCACTACCTCTTTTAAGTTGGGGTTCAGCCGCCTTTGCGCTTCGATGGATGTTTTATGCCCGTCCTCTAGGAGTATTCGATGCATGCATAACGAAGGGCTCACTCCCTTGATATCCTCAATGGTGTATCCGATCACTCTCCTATGCTTTCTTAAGCATTCAAGTAGCTTTTGCGTCTCATCTGCACTCAAGTCAGCATTAACAATAATAGGGTATGTATCATTAAGTCTGAGGTATTCATACCGAAGAGAAGCAGGAAGAGGCTTCAACTCGAGTTTTGGCACCTTCTCCGTTGCGAAGTCAGCTTGTGCTTCATGTGGTATCTCCTCACATGGGGCGTCTCTTAGTGCTTCAATAGCACTCATAAATTCTGTGTACGCCTCAGCTTCTTCATTGGTAAATCCTGCATCTTTGCAAACTTGAGTTAAGCATCTAACGAGGGGATCGGAAATACTTACTTGATCAAACGTGTCGTTTGTTAACTCGTCCAACAAGTCAATTCAAAAGCAAGACTCCTTGATGGAGGGTCTGTTCATGGATTTGGAGGGAAAGTTTTCCTTGTTGTACGTCTATCATCGCACCTGCAGTAGCTAAGAACGGGCTACCAAGAATAATAGGTATCCTAGCATCCTCTTCAATATAAAGTACAACAAAGTCAGCGGGTATACAAAGATTACCTACCTTGGTGGGAATTTTTTCAACAATTCCCACCGGATATCTTACCGAACGGTCAGCGAATTGGAGAGACATCTTGGTAGGTTTGAGGTCGCGAAGTTCATCCGCTTGAAGACCGAATGTGGCATGAGGCTCACGCTTGCTCCTAAATCACACAAAGCTTTATCAATATCAAGATTACCTATTGTGCACGGAATGGAGAAGTTTCTAGGGTCCTTCAAGTTTGGGGGTAGCTTGTTTTGAAGAATGGCGCTGCATTCTTCGGTGAGTGCTATCGTCTCACTCTCTTCGATACGCTGTTTATTGGACAGAATTTCTCTGAGGAATTTGGCGTACGTGGGCATTTGTTGGAGAGCCTCGACGAACGGTTTGTTGGTATGAATCTTCTTGAGGATCTCTACAAACCGTCCATACCTTACCTCGTTCTTGCTGCTCACCAACCATTGAGGATACGATATTGGAGGTTTGTACGCCGGTGGAGCAACGTACGGTTTCTCCAATTCTAATTCAGTTATTTCCTCATTCACAATGCCCTTTCCTTTATCCACTCATTTTCCAGCATCTTTCTCTTGCTCTTTTGGGGGCGGATTCTCGAGCACATTACCGCTGCGTAAGGTGATGACGTTCACGTGCTCTCTCGGGTTAAGATCGGGTTTACCGGGAATCTGTCCGGGATTTCGAGAGGATGAGGCAGCTTGTTGTGCTATGGAATTTTCTAACATCGTCACATGTGTGCTCAAGGATTCCATATGAGATTTAAGCTCACTAATCGTGTTCCCCACATCCGCGTTAAATTTGGTTTGAGTTGATTGTTGCTACCTTTGCTCCTTAATAAATTCGAGCAACACTCCTTCAAGGTTTGACGAAAAGGCTTGAGGAGGTTGAGGAGCTTGCGGAACTTTATGAGCTTGCTGGAATTGCTGATTTTTTTGCTGAAATATTTGCTGCCTTTGCTGAAACCCCGAATACTTTACCGGTTGAGTCGTTGGATACGAAAGATTCGGGTGATTCCTCCAATTCGGATTGTAGGTATTCCCTTGCAATCAAAGAGACTTACACACAAGAACAACGCATCGAGCAACTTGAGATTACACTTCGAGCAATGCAAGATGAGATTTGAGATACGCGAGCACAGATGCGTCACATGAAGAGTATCATCGAGTTGATGACCGGTCAAGCGTATCAGCTATCATCATCGACAAGAGCAAGAACGCCGAGAAAGAACTGATCATCGACTCCGATGCAATCCCTTCATGAGGTGTTGGGAAACACGTGGATAAATACGACGATGCCGGTTTAAATGAAATGTAATAAATTAGTTTTAAGTTTGGTATAAATTTTATATGTATTAAATTGTTTTTTAATTTATTCATAAAAATTATCAAGAGATGCTCGTTGAAAATTTTCCATATTTTCAACGGGCATCCGTTGGAAACTTTAAAATTTCTGACATTTCCTTTGTGACGGATATCCATTGCATATTTTCAACGGACATCTGTTGAAACTTTGCAACGGTAATCTGTTAATACTTCCAACAAATGTATCCGTTACACCCCGTTGAATATTTTTCAACAGATAAAATTCGTTGCAGTGTTGTTGCAAATCACAACGGATGTAGTTTTTCTACGATCAATTCCCAACGACACGGAATCGATTAAAATTTGTTGGAAAAGGTCATTTTCAACGAAAAATAAGTAATTTCCAATGGATATGTCCATTGAAAATTGCATATTTTTTGTAGTGCAACCTATGATTGTGCTTATGCACAAAAAGGTGTTGTTTCCTTATAAATTAAATCATCATGTATCTAGTTTTGTTCTTAATTCATTGAAGGGTTCACGAAACGGTTTCCAAAAGAAGAAATCACTATATAAAGAGAAGGAACTAGATGTTGTGTGGACAATCTTCCAATAAAGAGAACTGGTGAGGGTGCATGTGCGCACAAAAAATCTCCAAATAGGCACAAATCATAGTATCTGATGTAGGGAGATGGACCTTTTGGAATCCACAAAAGCATCAACACCTACAAACAAGTTACGAGGTAAGCCCATTGTACCTTTGATTTTCATAGTAACTAACTTTGCTCGTTTCAATACAGTTGAAGGAATGGATTTAAGGACAAATCATTTTAAAGGAGGTGGGAATGATAATGATATGATCCCGGAGGACGCGACCCGCGGAAAGGAAGAAGAGGGAATCTCTACGACCCGAGACGCCGCGACCCGAGATGCCGAGGCTGCAACCCGAGACGCCGAGCATGCGACCCGAGATGCCAATCCCGCGGCCCGAGACGCCATTAGGTCAAAATACGTCGGTCCCGTGACCCGAGCCCGAGCTCTAGAAGATGATGCCTTGATCATATCCGCTGGTCCCATGACCCGAGCCAAGGCCGCAAAGCTCAAGGAAGCTATTATCGGGATTCTCACGACCGTCCACGCCCACGAGGAGTATGCTAGTTCACGCGATGTCACGAATTTCAAGAACGTCATCAAAGCCGAAGCTCGACCCGCTACGGTCATTGATTAGGTCAAGTGACCCGCGTGTACTCTTTTCCCCTCGTCGGTTTTTTCCCACCGGGTTTTCCGACGATGGGTTTTTAACGAGGCCGCGAGTCATTTATTTTCCCGCAATCTAATTAATGATCGGACGCGAGACACGAGACGGACGCAAAACAAGGTGCACGGCCAACAAGAATCCTATCTTCTTGTTTGAAGATTTCAAGACCATTATGAAGGCCTTTGCATGAAGAGTAGCATTTAATGAAATTTATGTTTGAATTTTCTTGTTTTTATCTGAATATGGCCGTCCCCCTTG
>CM071863.1:40707947-40734105 GCA_036759665.1 Gynandropsis gynandra
TGATATGATCCTGGAGGACGCCGACGACGTGACCAACAACGCAGAAGGGGACGCGACCTGCGGCGCGGAAGAAGAAGAAATCGGTGCGGCCCGAGCCGCCAACAACGCGGCCCGAGACGCCAACCCCGCAACCCGAGACGCGATTAGGTCACGATACGTAGGTCCCGTAACCCGAGCTAGAGCCATGGAGGAAGAAGCCTTGATCTTACCCGCCGGTCCCGTGACCCGAGCCAAGGCCGCGAAGCTCAAAGACGCTATTGTCGGGATTCTTACGACCATCCACGCCCACGAGGAGTATGCTAGTTCACGCGATGTCACAAGTCTTAAGAACGTCATCAAAGCCGAAGCTCGACCCGCTACGGTCATTGATTAGGTTAAGTGACCCGCGTGTACTCTTTTCCCCTCGTCGGTTTTGTCCCACCGGGTTTTCCGATGACGGGTTTTTAACGAGGCCGCGAGTCACTTATTTTTCCCGCAACCTAATTAATGATCGGACGCGAGACACGAGTCGGACGCAAAACAAGGTGCACGGCCAACAAGAATCCTATCTTCTTGTTTGAAGATTTCAAGACCATTATGAAGGCCTTTGCATGAAGAGTAGCATTTAATGAACTAGAATTTGAATTTTTTCTTGTTTTCTTATTTATGGCCGTCCACCCTCCTTGTAAGGAACATCCAACTTTTTATCAACTTTGAAATTTATCTTTGAATTGATCTTTGATCATTCTCGAATTCCCTTTGTGAATTCTTTGGGTTGTTGGTGCGTAATATCCAGCTTCCTACTCGTTGGTGCGTCATATCCATCGAGCCATTCGTTCTTCCTTGGTGCGTCATATCCATCGAAGACGAACACGGTAAATCGAGAGCCTTCCGCAACTCTCGTGCGACCATTCGTTCCACACACCCTTGTGCAATTCGTTGCAGCAAGGCATATCCATCACTAACCAAGTCTAGAGCGTCGATTCAGTCGGGATCGCGTCAGATAAAGACGAGATGTTGGATCCACCACAAGTTGCACGATGACAAATGACAAGGGCAAGGCAAATAATTCGCACAAGATCAACAACGAGAGGAAGACAAAGGGGATTCAAGATTTATTCGCACAATTGGAAATGAAAGGATGGATAACAATCCTACGAAGATGTCGAGGAACACTTAAGAAAGATTACATGAGGTCCCTACAAGGAGAGGAGACCGACAAGAGCAAAAAAATGAGAATTAGAAAATGCTCAGCCATAGTAGAATTGGCTCGGCTAGAATAAAAAAACTCTTGACCCGAGCGTTTCCTCTAGTCCATCATACTTAATTTTTATGAATTTTATAGTTAAGACTTATGTGGCGCTCGAGCGAGCGATTTGATCGAGTTTTATGAAGTTGATTTATTTTATTTAATTTTTTTATTATTGTTTAGTCCTTCTAAATAAGAATCCATTGTATGACATTTTAACAAAATTTTGATTAATACAGATTGTATTTTTCTTACTAATTCTTGATATTTAGCTACCGAACTCTTAGAAAGATTATGATTGTTCACTCACTTATCATAACTATATCACAAATTTTATGGTGTCAATCTTTGAGTCTGAATTTTTAGTCATGTTGTAGTTGGGATTCGAGATGCTCTTTTTTAGGAAAGACAAATTTTTCATCCTTTTAACAATAGAATATCGGTCTAGATTCATTTTGGTTGTATTACTATTTTTTACATGTTTCATTTTATGCATGTCATGGTACTTGGTAATTTTTTATCTACGTTTTTTTTCTAAAATCTGTCAAAATAAATTTGGTCATTTCATTATGTGTTGTTTCTTTTCTGGTATACAGTTCATTAGGTATTTTTTTTAAGCTTTCTTTGATTTGTTTCTCTCTATTTGACTACATTATCATAACATAAAAGTGTCATCGGGTGTATGTTCATGGTAGTTTTCGATTTGATTTTTCTCAACATTTTTGTCTAAATTTTCATGGATACTTAATTGTTTCGGATTTTATTGTTTCGCCGTTTAATGTCAACAAAAGTCTAGAAATAAAAGCTAACATGTCTTTTGTTTGGGTGGTTTGATTGTATTTAGCATACACTAGTATATTTTCAAACGTTCGATTCGATTTAAAACTATATATGGTACAGCATATTGTGTGACGTTGAATTGAAATTTGTTGATTTTTTCTGCTGTTAGATTTTGTCTACAGTTCGAAATTATCGGGTTTGGATTTTTACTATTTGGTTATTTGTTATGATGTATTAATTGTTTTCTCGTTTGTGTCTTTGTTTGAAAAAAATTTTGATATATATATATATATTATTGTTTGGTCAATTTTTTCTATGACATATCATTTGAAATCATTGAATTTGAGTTTTTATTGCTTTGTCAATTGTTTCCTATGATATGTCATTTTGTTGTCTGTTTCAGTTTGTTTGTTTAAAATTGAAAGTATTATACCTATTATGTAATATTCCGATAGTTTAGGGTTTAAGTTGTAATTATTAAAAGTTAATAATTATTTAAGAAACGAAAACATGTTTTCGTAATCAGTTTTTACATTAGCAAAATCAAAACTCTAAGAGCCGTCAAAAGAAAAAGAACGAAGAACGAAAAACAGTTTTTCGTTCTTCCCAAATTCCGCACCAACGATTGGAAGGCAGATCCGTTCTCGGCGTAGATACGCGTAGAGGGCTTGTGCTATCAAGTCTATCACATCTGACAATCACACGTTCAACGAAAAAGATATTATGAAATCGTTTTTAAATTTGTTCGTAGTTGAAACCCCAAAAAACCAATCCGAACATGACTAGATCTAAATATTCCAGTTGATAAAAACACGCTTCCACACTCCAAATCAACCCAACAGTGGTATCAGAGCGTCTGGTCGTCTGTTTAGAATTAGTTTTTCAGATTTTATGGGGATAAAATTTATAAAGAATCTATTTTATATGTTTGGAAAACGTCTTGACTACCAAGGGGCTCAGACATATAGTTATAGATTGGCGCTAATTGGAAATAAGATTTCTAATGTTATCGTAACATTGATTAGCGAATATATCATTTAGATGAAGTCCATGTCTTAATGATATATATACGATGTCTAACTCTCTGTTGTAAATTTTTCCTTTCGTTTTCAGATCACCTGAGAATGTCTCAGTTCAACTTGCGTCCAATTCTCGAGACCAACAAGCTGGTTGGTGAGAACTTCGACAAATGGCAACGCAATTTGCGCCTAGTACTGACACATGAGAAGCTGATCGATGTGATCGACAAACCGGCTCCTCAAGTGCCAGACCCAACGAATGACGAGGCCTTCAATGAATACACCAAGTATGAGTAAAAGTGCATCACTGTCAAATGCCTCATCTTGGCATCAATGAGCGGCGAACTCCACAAGAAACACAAGCATATGGATGCTAAGCAGATCATGGAGCATCTTAAGAAGATGTTCGGTGAGCAGAGTCGGACGACAAGGTCCAAGTTGTCAGGGACTTTGTTCAAGTCCGCTCTGAGTGAGGGCTCTCTTGTGGGACCCCATGTTCTTCGGATGATTAGTCTGATAGAACAGCTTGAGAAGCTGGGGTGTACCTTCTGCAAGGAGGTGCAGCAAGAAATTATCTTGCACTCCACTTCCAGAGTCCTTCTCCCCGTTCGTGGTCAACTACAACATGAACAAGCTGGACGTGAGTTGCATGAGATGCACAACATGCTCACTGAGTATGAGAAACAGATGTCCATTGGGAAAAGGATATCGGGATCTGTGCTGATAGTTGGGCAATCCTCTAATAAGAAAAAGAAGGGCAAGAAGAGGTCTAGGACCAGGCAGAGCGCGCCTAAGACTGGTGTGACCAAGGCAAAGGGCGGCACCACCAAGGCCAACCAATCAGAAGCCGAGTGTTTCTTCTGCAAGAAGAAATGGCATTGGAAGAGTAACTGCAAGGAATACCTGCAGTCTCTCAAGGGCAAGAAATAAGGTAAGACATTCATGGAAAATTTTTTCATGATTTCCTTAACCACTATTGATTCATCTAGATGAGTACTGGATACCGGTAGCAGTTTTAACGTCTGCAATATATTGTAGGGACTGAGGTTCAGTAGGAGGTTTAGGAAGGGAGAATTCAATCTGAAGGTTGGAAACGGTGCAAGCGTTGCTGCTCTAGCTGTCGGATCGATTTCTCTTGTAATGCCTACTAGCAAGACTTTATTGTTAGAAGATTGTTAGTACATTCCTAAATTTGTTTCGAACGTTATTTGTATTTCTATGCTTGATAGACTTGGATTTCGAATAGTTTTCAGTAGTAACATTTGCTCTATATATCATGGCGATGATTTATATGTGAATGGTTACTTGCAACAAGGAATTTATGTCTTACCTGATGTTAATGTAGAACCAATTAACATGCATGTTTCGGGCCATAAGAGAAAGGTAAAGGATCGTCAAAGACAGACGTACCTTTGGCATTGTAGACTTGGTCAGATCGGTGAGAAGAGGATAAATAAGTTGCATAAAGATGGTCTTCTAGGCCATTTCGATTATGAATCTTATGCAACTTATAAGTCATGTCTCACTGGTAAGATAAACAAATCTCCGTTTAGTGGAACCAGAGAGAGAGAGAGCTACATAACTCCTAGGACTCATACATACCGATGTATGTGGACTTATGAGAGTTCAAGCCAGGGATGGATATTCATATTTCATCACGTTCACTAATGATATGTCGAGATATGGATTTGTGTTCTTGATGAGACACAAATTCGAGTCTTTTGAAATGTTCAAGAGATTCCGCAGTGAAGTGGAGAAACAAACCGGAAAGAGTATCAAGGTGTTGAGATCTGACCGGGGTGGTGAATATCTTAGTCATGAATTTGTCGATTATCTAAGGCAAAATGAGATTTTGTCTCAGTGGACTTTTCCTGGAACACCACAGCATAATGGTGTGTCCGAAAAGAGAAATTAGAATTTATTATATATGGTCCGATCCATGATGGGGTTCACGGATCTTCCAATAAACTTGTGGGGTTATGCTTTAGAAGCAGCTACTTACATCTTAAACAAGGTTCACATTAAAGCACTCTCTAAGACTCCATATGAGATATAGAAGGGATGGAAACCAAACCTGAGACAAATCAAGGTTTGGGGTTGTCCGGCCTTCGTTAAGAGACTTCAGCCAGACAAGCTAGATGCTAGGTCTGAAAAGTGTATGTTCATAGGTTATCCCAAGAAAACTATGGGATATTATTTCTACCACCCGTCTGAGCACAAAGTGTTTGTGGCCAAAACGGCAACCTTTCTTGAAAGGGAATTCCTTAAGGAAGGAATTCATGGTGGGGAAGTAGTTCTTGACGAGATTCAAGAACCCGACAAACCAACACAAGCTCATGGACATGAGATGTCAAATGAGCGTTCTTGGCTGGGTGATACAGTGTTAGGCTCCGGTGCTTCATCTTCAAATGTTGAAGTAACAGTGCTCGTTCAGAAACAAGTTCAGGAACTTGTTCAGGAACAAGTCCAATGAAATATCCCAGTGCAGGTTGAACCTGCTGCACAACCTTTCTTGAGAAGGTCAACATGTTCTCGACGTGTACCTGAAAGGCTTAATCTGATGGTGCAAGAGGACATGGTCGGTCATAGAGATGACGACCCGTTGACTTTTCAAGAAGCCATACAAGGCCCAGATTCTGAGAAATGGTGGAAAGCCATGGAATCTGAGATGGAATATATGAAGATCAACAAAGTATGGACTTTGTTTGATTCTTAATAGGCTTTCAGATCGGTCGATTGTAAATGGTTTTACAAGAAGAAGATTGGAGCAGACAGACAGGTAGAGACCTATAAAGTTCGTCTAGTTGCCAAAGGGTATAGTCAACGTGAAGGGATTGACTATGAAGAAACGTTCTCCCCTGTGTCAATGCTCAAATCTATTCGGATTCCACTTGCAATAGCGCCGTACTATGACTATGAGATTTGGCAGATGGACGTGAAAACAACTTTCCTTAACAGAGAGCTCCAAGAAGAGGTTTTCATGACTCAACCTGAGGGTTCACGTCTCCAACTCAAAGTCATATGGTATGCAAGCTTCAGAGGTCCATTTATGGACTCAAGCAAGCTTTTCGAAGCTGGAACATTCGCTTTAACAAGGCAGTTGAAGAGTTCAACTTTGTTAGATGCGATGAAGAGGGCTTGCGTGTACAAGAACTTTAATGGGAGCACGGTTATCTTCCTTGTGCTTTATGTGGATGACATATTGCTCATGGAAAATGACATCATGGCTGTCTGATCACTTCTCCATGAAGGATCTAGAAGAAACAGTCTATATTTTAGGAATAAAGATCTATAAGGATAGATCGAAGAGGTTGCTCGGATTGTCACAATCCCAGTACATTGACAGTATCGTGAGACGATACAACATGGAAAATTACAAGAAGGGCTATCTACCGATAGGCACTGGAATTTCTCTTTCTAGGAAGGATTGTACTAAGACCCTGGAAGAAAGAGAACGCATGAGTCGGCTTCCCTATGCTAGCGCAGTGGGAGCCATCATGTACTCCATGATGTGTACTAGGCCTGACGTAGCCTACGCACTAAGTGTAGTGAGTAGATATCAAGCAGATCCCAGTGAGTAACAGTGGAAGGTTGTTAAGAACATCCTTAAGTACTTGAGAAGACTAAGGACCAGTTCCTCATATATAGCGGCTTGCGAAATAGCTAAAGAGGCGGTTTGGATGAGAAAGTTCATAGATGAACTTGGTGTGGTACCTTCGATAAAGGAAGCCAATCCTTTATTGTATGATAACACCGGAGCTATTGCTCAGGCGAAGGAACCAAGGTCTCATCAGAAATCGAAACATGTTCTGTGGAAGTTTCACCTGATATAAGAGATCATAACGCGTGGGGACGTGCAAACCCAAAAGGTGGATGGAAAGGAAAATGCAGCAGATCCGTTCACGAAGGCGCTTGGGTCAAAGGAGTTTGACAAGCATAAGCTGAGGATCGGATTGAGAGAGATGACTAGCTGGCATTAGTTTATAGACTAATAGCGAGTTGTATTATTTTAGAAATCGATTTTATTTTTGATAATATATGGCATTATTTTCATTTGATGAATTTTCATAAGTTTATGATAAAGTCTAAGATTAAATCTGAAATTTGACATTATGATAGAGATCATAATAAAGAGAGTCAAGTTTTTGGTTGATTTAATCTCAACATGTATGTGATAAGTTTCTATGGTGATAGAAATCAGTAGATCTCTTTTACTGAATCACATATATGGGTGATACACATGATGATGTGATCACTGAACTGACCTAAAGGGAGAAATGCTTAATGGTTAAATAACCAATGAACTGTCACTAAGATTCTCCAGATAGTTAGATAGTTAGTTTTTCCTTAGACCTGAGATCAGCATAGTAACTAGCATCTCATCTATTATTCTTTGATTCTGGACACCTAGTATCTGAGGGTACTAGTTGATTAGATACTGGGAATAATTAGATATTTGCGTAGTTAGTGACTGACTGATCAAGATGGGATCCATCAACTCTTGGTAATAGTTTGAGCTCTATGTTATCAGTAATCACAATGATTGTACGAATCTCTGGCCAAAGTACATTGAATGAATGAAGAAAGGTATTTCTTAGGTTCATTCATCAGTCAGTTGTGATTGACATGAGACATAGTTGATGATCCGTAAGGCTGACAGTTCTGACCATGCCTAGGATGCATCCGGAGCTGTAAAGATGGAAGGAAATACTAACGTCAACTTCACCATGGTTCGTTTTGGGTAAGGTTGTTACTCAAATGAGTAAGGATGTTACTTTACGCTATCCGGTTGTTGGGGAGTGTTGCCAACCTCGATTAGTTAATTAGTGGAGACTAATTGGCTACCGGTTTAGTGATGAACCTACGAGGTCACACGCATACAGTGTATCGGTATCTGCTTGTGATTGTTAGACAATCACTGTGGAATGCAGTTATATTCATCCGCTAGCACCGAAGAATATAATTGTATTTGTTTTTCTTTTGAGGTTAGTACATAAGATGTATGGACAAGTATGTATATGGAGATACATGTACTTCGACTATTTGAGATATTATGTAAAGGCAAGTGGGAGATTGAAAGTATTATGCATATTATGTAATATTCCGATAGTTTAGGGTTTAAGTTGTAATTATTAAAATTTAATAATTATTTAAGAAACGAAAAACATGTTTTCGTTATCAGTTTTTACATTAGCAAATTCAAAACCCTAAGAGCCGTCAAAAGAAAAAGAACGAAGAACGAAAAACAGTTTTTCGTTCTTCCCGAATTCCGCACCAACAGTTGGAAGGCAGATCCAATCTCGGCGTAGATACGCGTAGAGGGCTTGTGCTATCAAGTCTATCACATCCGACAATCACACGTTCAACGAAAAGGTATTATGAATCGTTTCTAAATTTGTTCGTTAATGAAACTCCGAAAAACCAATCCAAACATGACTAGATTAAAATATTCGGGTTGATAAAAACACGTTTTCGCATCCCAAATCAACCCAACAAAAATATTTATATAGTTGTTTATAAACAAATTTAGAAGGATAATTTTTTTCGTATGGAAAATCTTAGGTGTTTATTCAAAATAACAATTTCATTGCAACCTACGTCCTCGCGGAGTTTGTTTGGCCGAACTTACTACAAAGATTATTTTCCGAATCAATAAATTAACAAAAATTGAAGAGATCATCAAATCACTATCTACCGAAATAATTTTGTATCCATTATATTTACGACAGTAATTTATACATGTATAAACATTGATTTTTATTGCATTTTACAGGCAACCTACTCTCCAATATGAGTTCCCACTCATGGTTTCAACTTTGCATCAATTTTTTTTACTTCTTATTCATTCTTTTTGAAATACAAGTTAGATCTTTCACTTGAAATTCTTCACGATGTTATATGCAGCATTTCTATTCTAATTGGCATTGTAGAATAAACTATTCTCACATGAGCGAAGTTCGATATTTTATGCTCCATACAGTTTTTATTCGACTTATTTATCGAGAATACAACTTCTAGAGGATACCGACAATAAAATTGTGTGGCAATATTTGTCGTTCAAAATAAAATCGTCATATATTGATGGATATAATCTCTGTGATTGATACGAGAATATTTTTCGAGATCACACGAATTATTTCTGATGATATTCTATGATATTATCTGATATCTTATTGAATACCGAAATATTTTCGAAGATTGTACGAATATTCTGTGATATTATATTTTCTTTTCCATATGATATTACTATATAAAAAGGTATTTCATGATTAATAAAATAACTATAATTGATACGACTCATTCTAAGATGTAGTCGCATATTTTATCATGATATCAGAGCCTCTTAGGATTTATGTTTTTTCTTTCTTTCTTTTGATCCATCACATCAAATTAACTTCTTCGCCCGACAACCCACTACTCCGATGGCCCACTACTCCAACGACCTAATACTCCAATGACTACACTCGTTTCCACCAGATTCGGACCCAGACGCCCTTTAGGTGTTTGAAACCCCGACGCCTTCCGACGTACTGATCCCGACGCCCTTTGGCATATCGACCTCCGGTATACCGAACTCGACACCCTCCGGTGTACCAACCTTGCGATCCCGACGTCTTATGGAGTATTGAATCGCGACGTCTTTTGACGTACCGAATCTCGACGCCTTCCGGTGTATCGACCCATGGGAACTTTTCTTCCAATTTGGGTGTCCACAATTTGCACGCTCCAACTTGAGGGAAGGCATTAACAGATATAATCCTTGTGATTGATATGAGAATATTCTCCGAGATCACACAGATCATTCCACGATATTATCTGATATCTTATTGAGTACTAAAATATTTTCGAAGATTGTATGAATATTATGTGATATTATATTTCTTTTTCTTATGATATTGTATACTGTATAAAAAGGTATTTCATGATTAATAAAATAACAAGAATTGCTACGACTCGTTCCAAGATGTAGTCGTATATTTTATCATCATTTAGTTATATTGTCGCCTATGAAAAAGGAAGAAGTGACGAATGAATTCTTGTGGATCATGATAGTTTGGTGATGATGACAGCCTTCTCATTTTTCATTATGAATCTTCTTAGATATAAACCACCTCCAAAATACTTTCATACTTCTGCATATATTGCATATGTTGAGGTTGAATTTATAGATCACTAAAAAAATCGAATGCCAAAAGAATTCCCCAATACAGTGAAACTTTTTGTGATAGCGATAAGGTTTTTTGGTCCATTGTGATACTTTTCGGATATGAATCGTCTACAAGTTACTTTCAACTCTTATATGGTATGAATAAGAACATATAAATCTTTCTTGCAAAACTAAATCAATGTACATTAAGTATATCATTATTTTAATCTTTAAATTTTGCATTATAATGAGAGAAATTTTCTACTAGAATTTCGTAAATCATTTTAGTTGGAGATTTTTTTATCTATTTGATATATATCTGGAAAAAATATGTTGAAATTTTAAAGTTTGTGATATCCTCACCTTATAAACTTTGTACTTTAACTTTTATACAAATAGTTACTAAATTGTCTTAAAAAAATTAAATCTATTTATGTATGTATATTTTACTTTCGTTTGTACGATAACATTAATAAATTTAATAAATCGAATAACGATTCTAATATTTTTTTTCTGTTAATGCAATTAAAATTTATAAATATGATTTTCTCTTTTATATTTCTGATGTCATATTTTGACGTTAGTGGTTGTATTTTACATTGTATACACAAAGCTTTTAAATATGTAAAATGTTCGAAACACCTATCAATTTATCATCATGAAAAAAAATTACATGGTATCTAATGGCTCAATATTACCGTAATAATCGGGATTGCATCTCTTACGAGAGATTAGTTCAAATATGCAAAGTAGTTATGCATAATGTATTTGTTGTATAAATTAGTTGCCTTAAATATCTCATTCTCTTTGTATACATTACTAAGGAAGATCAATAAGAAGCGCACGAGATTGTTCAACATTGATATGGTATCAGTATGGAACGAACCTCCGGATCTTCTAACATTGGCAACAACAACACACCACCGCCACCTCTGTCGACTGTTGTGGTAGCTTCTCGCACCCGTGAGATTCGTGTCAACAACCCATTTTATTTGCACCCTTCTGAGGGTCCGAGCACTGTCATCATGTCGGTTCAATTGCACGGTGACAACAACTATGAAGAATGGTCGAAGCACGTACGTAATATTGTGCTTCGTACGTGCGTTGACGGAAGAGGAAACTCGGCTTCATTGATGGAAGCATCACAAAGCCGAGACATGATAAAACCGAATACATGGAATGGGATCCCATCAATTCGATGTTGGTGGAATGGATTTTCAACACCACAGAGCCCCAAATCCGCACTACGATCACTATCGCACAAGAAGTTCACATTTTGTAGGTTGATTTGAAACTCCGTTTCTCGGTGGGAAATGGTTCACGTGTTCACCAGATTCGATTTGAATTGCTTAGGTTTAAGCAAGATGGCCAAACCATGCAAAACTACTTTGGTTGGTTGAAGAAGATGTGGGATGACCTCGACGAGTACAAGCCCATTCGAGTGTGTACCTGCGGTCAATGCCAATGTGCAGAGCTCTCGACGGAGCTTCTTCGTGATTGAGAAGAAGAGAAGCTCCATCTGTTCCTTATGGGACTTGATGATGCTCGGTTCGGGACCATAGTTTCGAATATTGATATGCGTTATATCGAGTTATAAAACCTAGACTAACGCTTCCGCAAGAATACGGATCGTGTAGCAACTAGGGTCGAACACAAGGAATTGATGCGACTTCGTAGCTATTAAACTAATTGAATTAGACGTACGAGGTGACTAAAGTTGTGATTGTGATTGAGCTGAACTAAACTAAATCGAAGAGAATAGACTTTATGGCTAGGCACCATGGGTGTCGAGAGTTTGCATAACGATGTAATGAAGTTCTAAAAGGATAATTGGTCTAAGGTACTATCATGAATTCAGAGAATTCAAGCTCTCCTATAGGAACTGACTGGCGTAGACTTGTCCACTATCTAGCATGCATATGCCAATGTATCCATTGCGCATCTTACATGCATAGACGCATTACGTCCGCTATCCTAATCCCTAGATTTAACCGATTGACCTGGCGTAGATTCTAAACCGGCTAAACCCTAAATCATGGCTATGTTCCGAAACCTAATGCCCTGGCGTTGGTTTATTAGATTTCTAAGATCATTCAATCAAGTGGCGTACAGGTAGAGAAAGCATTAAGAACAACCATGAAATCTGAAAACATGATAGAAACCAAATTCATTCATTCAAGTGGCGTACAGGTAATGAAAGCATTAAGCACCACCATTCATTAAGCATATGACTTCATTACAACATAGCAAATCTCTCTAACCCATGGCAAGGAATCTACTCAGACATAAATACAGACAAGGAAACACAAGAGAAGTCTAGATTCGACATAGATGTAGAAAGAGATGACTCCCTATTCATAAACCGATGCCTTCGGTAGATTCTTCTCGCTCCCGATCCGTAGATCCGTCGTTTTCTTCCTTCTTCTCCTTGCCCTAATGTCTCCCAATCTCCTCTGATGTGTTCTGGTTCGTCCCCCCTCTTTTTAGATCTGATTTTCCCTTTTAATTTTGCCGATCTAGATCTTAGGAAAGTTTGTTGGAACGCTGGACCCGAGCGGGCATGCTCTTTACCCGATCGTGCAGGTGACCTACCCGATCGTGCACACACAAATGAGCCCGATCGGGCACCATGCCCGACCGTGTACTTCATCAGCCCGAGTCGTGCAAACCTACGGGGTTTTCTGCCATGAATCAGCCCGAGCGGGCACTCCAAATGCACCCGAGCGGGCACCTATGCCCGAGCATATCCCTTGAGCACCCGAGTCGTGTAAGGCTACGGGGTTTTCTTGAATGATTCAGCCCGACCGGGCACTCTCAATCCACCCGAGCGGGCATGTCTTGAAGTGTAGTTTCCGCTCCTTTCGCTCGGTATTTGAGTACTCGCTTCCATCCGTGGCCTTGCATAAGCCGAACCTTGTTACACAGCTTCGTTTTCGGGTTTAGATTGCATAATCACTCGTGTTTCTCTTCAATCCTTCGTTTCCTACACAAAACACGAAATGTGGATAAAGTCTTCGAATATGCTCAATAGATGAATGAAATATAAATAATCTACTCTAAACTAGACCTAAGAATGATATAAAAACTATAACAAATTACGTGTTATCAAACTCCCCCAGACTTAACCTTTTGCTCGTCCTCGAGCAAACCTAGAGTCGAGTACTAGAAGAGCTAAACAACCATGGATACCAATACAAATACGTCGAAGAATTTAGCCATCATACAAATCAACGCGTCACATGAACGCAAGCCTAAGCGTACCTAGTTCAGACCTCTATCCACCGAAAGTCTTGAACCATGCAATCCCACCAATGACCTAAGTGAAAAAAAATCCGTACTCCTAAACAATGTCCAAGCGATCTCCATACCAAATTCTTCTAAGCTTGAGATATCATTAAGCTCATACTCTCGTTCTTATTATTTTTTTTTATTCTTTTCTTTCTTTATAATTCCACGCTCGGTTCCTAGGACGTCGAAGTCGAAGAGGTTGGCTTTCTACTTAGACCCAGGCTGCCTATGGCACACTCATAAGGTTGCAAGGCCTTAGAGGAGTGAAGAGATGCGTCATTGAAGCTCATTTTAAACCATGGTTTTCTTTCTTTTCTTTTTTTTTTCTTTTCTTATGAAAAATACGCATCACTCTAACCCTTAGGACGTAGAATAGCGCCTCAACCCACCACTTAGACCCGAACCATCGATATCGATGTACTCATGTCAATGGAAACCTTAAATAGTTAACTTATCCAAGGAGAAAAAATTGACAGCGGAGTATAAGCGTGTGGAGTTTAATGAACGCTAAAAATCTATCAAACAAGCATCGATTAATTGGTATTCACGGAGATATGATACTTGGTACCGAAACTAGGAGGTGAATGTAACTATAGGTCAAGGCTTCAAGCACAATTACTTAACTAATCGGAATCAAGAAGACTTCTAAGCAAACCTAGACCATTGTTCACGATTCGACAAAGTTGCACTAATGACTAAAACTCGAAAATTTATGCTAAGTATCCATCCGTTTATTCCTAAAAACAAAAATCTACATCTAATCCTAATAATCTAATCCTAATCACATGACAATACTCGATGAGTACCCCCCCAGACTTGAATGAAACACCGTCCCGGTGTTCAAAACCTAAGAGAAATTCGCATACCAAACAACGGGAAGAATAAGGGTTAGAACGTGTGCACCTTGTGTATCTTGCAATCCCGTGCTTGTGTCCGGACATTGTATGCGTTTCCTCCTCAAGGATGATATCAACGTTGAAAAACCTGTGAAAAAGATTCACACAATCCCAAAAGAAGGAATACTATCTACCGAGTAAGTCAATGTGAAAAGAAAAAGAAATAGTCCGAAAAAAAAAAATAAAATAAAATGAGAAATGCAAAAGTCGGGTTGCCTCCCGATAAGCGCTTGTTTAAGGTCTTGAGCCTGACCAAAATGTGCTACCAATTAGATGGACGTCCTTGACGTCGTTGAGTGTGTAGCATCTTGCGTACATGAGGTGGTCGATAGAGTGCAGTACGCGGTTCAATTGAATTCCTTCCCCGATCAGCCATGTCGTCCCTAATCTTCATTTCAACCTTCATCTTGGATGCCTTATCAATGTTCCAATCTGATGCTGGACGTTTGTAGTGGCTGCTAGGCATCTCAAGAATAGACAAACTGTCGATGTAAGCCGTTTGTGTCATGCTGGAATCTGCCTGGGATTGTCGGAGGGTTGTGCACTGGTTTGCAATGTTTTCGTGACTTGAAACCTTCCCCAACTGATCTGTACTCATGTGGTTATGAGTTGAGAAATTGCCTTGATGAGGATTACCCGAGAATCCATTCTTATCTGAGGTTGCGATCCGCTTTGCTCGGGTCGCGCAGAATTCTGCTCGGTGTTCATCTAACTCGGGGTTTGGGATTTCTTCTATACCCTTTTCATCTAGCAGCTTTGTACAAAGCTTCTCTCCATTAGGAATCTCACAAAAACCCTCTCTAGCTGCTGGAAGAGTCATCTCAAAAGAATCTAACTTCCCAAACTTCTCAAAGACCTCGTTGGCTAACTCCTCTAAGACGTTGATGTGGAATACCGAATCCACCATACATGGCCGCTTAAGTGTGTCGTTCAGATTGAACTCCACTTCTTCATCCCCGAATTTAAGTGTGAGTCTACCCTCAGCGCAATGTATAATCGTCTTTGCCGTATTGAGAAACGGCCTACCAAGGATGATTGGAATTTTCTCGTCCTCCTCCATATCCAATACAACGAAATCAACCGGGACGAAAAATCTTCCTACCTGCAAAGGCACGTCTTCCAGCCTTCCCTCGGGTATCCTAACACTCCTATCAGCCATGGTTAACGCCATTCTCGTCGGTCGAAGATCCATCTTACCCCTAAGATCCAATTTCTTATACAAAGACAATGGTAGCACGCTTACGCTTGCTCCGACGTCGATTAGCGCATGGTTTATTTCATAATCTCCAATTTTACAAGGGATTACGAATATACCTGGATCCGGCATCTTTTTGGGTAGATTAGGCTGCAGCATTGAATTCGTTACCATAACGGATTCCATCTCTACATCACGCTTGTTCGCAAGTATCTCTTTGAGGAACTTGGCGTATGAAGGCATCTTCTTCAACGCCTCATGGAATGGTATCGTGATGTCCATCTTTTTCAACATCTCAGCAAATTTCGCAAATTGAGCATCATCATCCTTTTTGCGTTGACGTTGAGGAAATGGCAAAGGAGGTGGTCTCGGTTCCGGTTTCACGTATTTCGGCTCTCCCTCCTCCTCGGGTCTATTTTTGTGCTCTTTGCTGCCACTGCCCTTTTTCATTGCTTTATTTGACTCTTCATCTTCGTCAAATGTCGAGGGAATGATCTGATCCATGAGTCTCTTACGTTGACGTTGTGGGAATGGAAGAGGTGGCGGTCTTGGTTCCGGTTTCACGTACTTTGGCTCTTCCTCCATCTCGGTTTTCATGCTTCGTTTTTCAACGTAGCTACCATTCTCCACTGCTGTGCCGGTTGCTTCATCCTTCTCAAACATCAAATGAGTGGGCTGATCCACCACTTTGCCACTCCGAAGATATATAGCATTGACGTGTTCACGAGGATTTGCTTCCGGCCGCGCCGGTAGAACCCCTTGCGGTCGCGATGATTGCGCAGCGAGTTGTGCAACTTGAGTATCCAAGATTTTTACATGCGTCTTCAACTCATTAAATTCTCTCTTCAGCGAAACGAAGTCATCGGAATGCTCCTTCTGCCCTTGAATGATTTGAGCTAGCATTGATGCAATATCGGGACTAGCTTCTTGTTGTGGAGGGGCCGGTGTACGTGGTTGGTAATACTGATCTTGGGGTTGCGTTTTTGGTTGAAAATTCTGATTGCGTTGCATCAAACGCGGCTGAAAATTCCCCCATGAGCGTTGTGCATTGAATGCACCGTCGGAATTCTTGTACGAGAGATTAGGGTGATTTCTCCACTCGGGGGTATAGGTATTACCCAAAGGTTGGTTGTTACCTACATAATTCACCCCTTCGTACGCTTGAATTCTTTGTTCGTCCGGCTGCTCATAATATTGCTGTTGATTTACTCCGGACATCAATTCGTAGAGCCCATTGATTTTACCATTCATCTCGGCTCTCATATCGGCTAGCTCGGCATATATGTTATGCGTGTTATCAACATTGGCTACCCTTGCTGGAGCGTTGCGATTGTACTCTCCGGCGTTGTGGTTTCCCTCGTAAGCCATACGATCTATAAGATCCTCGACTTGTGGGAAGGTGAGGTTGCTTAAAGAACCTCCAGCAGCGGCTACGATCAAGATCCTCGTATTGTCCGATAAACCTTGCATGAAATTGCATATGAGGTAACTTTGATCCATACCGTGATGTGGGCAAAGGCGTTGGTAGCCTTTGAATCGCTCCCATGCTTCATATAAGCTCTCGGCTGCCCCTTGCACAAATGTGTTGATGTTATTCTTGGCTAGCTGAGCTTTGTTTTGAGGGAAGAATCTCGTCATAAACTTCTCCTCTAGCTGTTCCCATGACGCAATAGAATTCGCTGGTTGCGAATATAACCAATCTTGTGCTCTATCCTTCACCGAGAACGGGAAAGCAGCTAGCATTATATCCTCATCCGATACCCCATCTCCACCCCTTACGGTTCGGCACAGCATCTTGAAATCAGTGAGATGCTGGTTTGGGTCCTCGGTTGGTCTCCCTCTAAACGCCGCGTTACCAAGCATTTGAATGAATGCCGGTTGAAGCTCTACACGGACGTTTCTTCTTGCAATGCAAGATAAGAGCTGCGTGTGCCTAGGGACCGTGTATGATCCATAGGTCAGTGCCGGTTGCACTTGCTGCGCATTTTGAACGTTCATATCTTGACGTTCAGCCATTAGCTCTTCGACAAACGGTTGTTCGATCACTTCCTCGGTTTGGAAATTCAAATGTGCTTGCGTGTTATCAACTGAATTGCTTGCACTAGCTTTCGATTCTTTCCTTAATTTTCTGAGTGTTCTATCAATGTCGGGGTCGAAAACTAGATCCGCTTTTCCGGTGTTTCTCATGCACAATTAAGCTGCACAAGAAAAAGAAGACAAACACAAAGATCACGTGAGATACGAGAAGCAAAAGAACTTGACTCTAAACGAATAAACCAAACAAAAACACGAAAAAGCAAGAAACAAACAAGACTCCTAAAAACCTAATGTCTAATCTAAAAGTTTCCTAACTCCTAAGCCGTAATCAACTCCCCGGCAACGGCGCCAAAAACTTGATATGCGTTATATCGAGTAATAAAACCTAGACTAACGCTTCCGCAAGAATACGGATCGTGTAGCAACTAGGGTCGAACACAAGGAATTGATGCGACTTCGTAGCTATTAAACTAATTGAATTAGACGTGCGAGATGACTAAAATTGGGATTGTGATTGAGCTGAACTAAACTAAATCGAAGAGAATAGACTTTATGGCTAGGCACCATGGGTGTCGAGAGTTTGCATAACGATGTAATGAAGTTCTAAAAGGATAATTGGTCTAAGGTACTATCATGAATTCAGGGAATTCAAGCTCTCCTATAGGAACTGACTGGCGTAGACTTGTCCACTATCTAGCATGCATATGCCAATGTATCCATTGCGCATCTTACATGCATAGACGCATTACGTCCGCTATCCTAATCCCTAGATTTAACCGATTGACCTGGCGTAGATTCTAAACCGGCTAAACCCTAAATCATGGCTATGTTCCGAAACCTAATGCCCTGGCGTTGGTTTATTAGATTTCTAAGATCATTCAATCAAGTGGCGTACAGGTAGAGAAAGCATTAAGAACAACCATGAAATCTGAAAACATGATAGAAACCAAATTCATTCATTCAAGTGGCGTACAGGTAATGAAAGCATTAAGCACCACCATTCATTAAGCATATGACTTCATTACAACATAGCAAATCTCTCTAACCCATGGCAAGGAATCTACTCAGACATAAATACAGACAAGGAAACACAAGAGAAGTCTAGATTCGACATAGATGTAGAAAGAGATGACTCCCTATTCATAAACCGATGCCTTCGGTAGATTCTTCTCGCTCCCGATCCGTAGATCCGTCGTTTTCTTCCTTCTTCTCCTTGCCCTAATGTCTCCCAATCTCCTCTGATGTGTTCTGGTTCGTCCCCCCTCTTTTTAGATCTGATTTTCCCTTTTAATTTTGCCGGCCCGAGCATGTCCCTTGAGCACCCGAGTCGTGCAAACCTACGGGGTTGATTGGCATGAACTAGCCCGACCGGGCACTCTCAATCCCCCCGAGCGGGCATGTCTTGAAGTGTAGTTTCCGCTCCTTTCGCTCGGTATTTGAGTACTCGTTTCCATCCGTGGCCTTGCATAAGCCGAACCTTGTTACATAGCTTCGTTTTCGGGTTTAGATTGCATAATCACTCGTGTTTCTCTTCAATCCTTCGTTTCCTACACAAAACACGAAATGTGGATAAAGTCTTCGAATATGCTCAATAGATGAATGAAATATAAATAATCTACTCTAAACTAGACCTAAGAATGATATAAAAACTATAACAAATTACGTGTTATCAAATATTCTTAGTATGAAACCGTTATCAAACATAAATCAAATTTATGCGTTGGTGATTCAGGAAGAACGTCAACAAACCGTGGCCAGAATGAAGGAAGAACAACATGATGTCGTTTGCTTCTCGGCACAGGCAAATGTGAAGGTTGCTGCTGTGTCGATGAAGGACACGAACGTGGTCTATTCGAATTACAAGAAGTCGGGACACGATGTTCCTTCATGCTTCCAGCTCATCGGGTATCCTGATTGGTGGGAAGAATGGACGCATAAACAAGGACAGCCCAACAGAAGGGACGCGACACATTGTCGTCTCGTGGAGGCTCTCGCTCACGTCTAACAGCCGTTTGAGAAAATTAAACTATTGTCAGGAAATCTGGAAAAGCTGCCAAACCAAACAAGAAACCTGAATGCATACCAGGGTTCAGCGATGATCCATAGAGTTCGCTCATGAACCTGCTGAAATTGAAGCAAACTTGCGGCGATGACCATCACTCTGGTAAGATGAGCTATACTGAACTATTATTCGATTCCGGTGCCTCGCACCACATGACTGGCCATCTTGATATTCTCCATGATTGTCTCCAATCTTGTTCCATGTCGAGTTGCTCTTCCCAATGGAAATGACACCATGGCCACGAAGACGGGTTCTCTGTCTTTCGGGAATTCCCTACGGCTTCGCAATGTGCTTTATGTGCCGACCTTGAATTGTACGCTGATTTTTGTATCCAAACTTTTGTCATACAAAAATTGTATGATCATTTTTACTAATCGTTTGTGTGTAATTCATAACCGTACGACGAGGACGTTGATTGGAGCGGGTGAGGAATGCGATAGGGTGTATCATTTTTGAGGGGTTGTCTCCATTTCTGCAAACCATACCGTTCGTGACTCTTCCCAGACTTTTTGCCATCGTCAACTTGGGTCACCCATCTTATAGTATTTTCAACTTGTTTCTGAATTTAGTTTCTATTGGGAAAGATTTTGCTAATAAGGACCCTTGCGACATTTGTTTTCAGGCCAATCAAACACGTTCCACTTTTCGTGATAGCGATAATAAAGCAGATGGTTGCGATGCATCTTATTTCCTTACAATTATTGATGATCATTCCTATGCCATGTGGGTTTATCTAATGTCTTCAAAAAAGTGAGGTCAAGCGGTATTTGAGTATTTTTGCTCTATGGTTTCATGAAAATTTGAAAAGCTCATTATAATTGTTCGCTCCGACAATGGTGGCGTGTTCCTCGGTCTCCGTTCTTACTTTGCTAATAACGGAATTGTTTATCAGACTTCCTACGCTTATACTCCTCAACTAAATAGGAGAGCAGAATGCAAACAACGACACATTCTCAACATTTCTCGCACGCTTATGTTCCAAGCAAATCTACCAAAAACGTTTTGGGGGACTGTTTTCTTATGGCATCCTACTTGATTAACCGTACTCCCTCAAAGCTTCTTCACAGCAAAACACCCTTTGAAGTTCTCTACAAGAAACCTTCATCGTTTATTCGTCTTTGCACTCTCGCCTGTGTCTATTTTGCTCACAAAGATCAGTGACCCTCCAACAAGTTTGGTGATCGTGGCCGCAAGTGTATCCTTCTGGGTTTTCCGTTTACGAAGAAAAGGTGGACATTCTACGATCTTGAATCCGATGGATCCTTCGTTTCTCGAGATGTTGTTTTCTTCGAGGAACATCTCCCGTTTGCTTCCTCGTCAGAACATGTGCCCGATGATTCCTAGTCGGATATTGCACCTGTTTCTCCCTCTCTAGAAGGTTACTCCAATGACTGGGATTCAGAGGACAGGGGGCGTGATGAACTGCTTATGTCTGTTCTATCTCATGAAACCAAAACTGACCCACCTGTCTCACTTGCGGATACATATGGCACTCCAGATGCAGTCTTAACCGCGACTCTGACCACAGACTTGCCACTTGCAGATGCATCTGGTTCTGCTCCTCCCACTGCTCTCATTTATGGGTCTGATTGTACAGACGGTGAAGTCTTGGGTCGCGGGTTTTGTACAAAGAAGCCCTCTATCAAACTTCAGATTTACATAACGTACTCAGCTCGTCTTCTCGAAGATCCCATTCGCATTTCATACGCTGCTCCACTCGAGTCCTCAGGTATGTGTTCGTATCCTATCGCAAACTATGTAACTTGCTCTCGTTTTAAACCTCACAATCGAGTTTTTTTACAGTGGTTTCTGTAGCAACCGAACCTCGCTCTTACGACGAGGCAGCTCGTTCGGAGGCTTGGGCAGAGGCAATGCAAGTGGAATTTGAAGCTCTCAAACACAACCGCACTTGGATATTAACTTCTCTTACTCCGAGTAAGAAATTAATAGGTTATTGTTGGTTCTTCAAGCTGAAATATAACTTTGATGGTACCACTGAACGCAACAAAGCTCGCTTGGTTATTTTGGAGAATCGAAAAAATGAAGGCATTGATTACGATGAGACATTTGCTTCGGTCATCAAATTGACCACCGTCCGCCTGTTGCTTGCTCTTGCCGCCACAAATAATTGATCCGTTCACCAAATGGATGTTCACATTGCTTTCCTTCATGGTGACTTACTAGAGGAGGTTTACATGAAGTTTCCTCCGGGATTGCATACTTCGGATCCTACTAAGGTATGTCGACTGCATAAATCTTTATATGGCTTACGGTAAGCTCCCCGATGTTGGTTTGAAAAGCTTACTACGACACTTCTTCGTTATGGGTTCAAGAAATCTTGGTTCGATTCATCTTTTTTCTCTTAGGTTTGCAAACAAACGCGGTTTCACGTTTTGGTGTACATTGACGGTCTCCTTATCGGCGTTGAGATCGTCGCTATTTAAGTTTTCAAGGCTTATCTTCGACAATGCTTTCACATGAAGGATCTTAGCACCATCAAATACTTCCTTGGGATTGAGGTGTCTCGCAATGACTCGGGTTTCTTCTTGTCGCAACGAAAATATGCCTTGGATATTGTGTTCGAATGCGGTCTTCTTGGTTGTAAGCCCGTAGCAACTCCTCTTGAGCATAACCATAATCTTCAGAAATCTTCGAGCCCGTTCTTCTCGGATCCTGAACAATATCGGAGGTTGGTCGGTGGCTTGCTTTATCTTACACATACTCATCCCGATCTTATTTTTTTCATACACGTGCTCTTTCAGTTCATGCAAAAGTTGTGCCTTGATCATTGGAATACGACATTGCGGGTTGTTCGCTACTTGAAGGCGGCTCCCAAACAAGGACTCTGTCTTTGCTAGGATAGCTCATTGGCTCTTCATGGTTTCTGCGATTCTAATTGGGCCACTTGCTCAATTTCTCGATGGTAGTGGGTGGATAGATTGTGTTCCTTGGTCGAAGCCCGATTTGTTGGAAAACTAAAAGGCATGCTACAATGTCATGCTCTTCCGCCGAGGCCGAATACCGTTTGATGGCTAACCTTTCTTGCGAGCTTAAATGGTTGAAGGCTTTATTGAAATGTTTTGGAGTTGTTCACTTGGCCCCCATTCATATGTTTTATGATAGCAAGGCGGCGATCCATATTACCACCAACTCGGTCTTTCACGAACAAACGAAACACATCGAGATCGATTGCCATTTTATCCGCGGTGAATTCAAGCGTGATCTTATCTCTCTGGCACACGTTCAATCCTCCAAACAATTAGCAATTTTCTTCACAAAGGCTTTGGGTCACGCTCCGTTCTATTATCTCCTCTCCAAGTTGGGCATTTGAAACTTACATGCTCCAACTTGAGGGGACGTAATGTCACAATATTACCATAATCACCGGGATTGCATCTCTTGCAGGATATTAGCTCAAATATGTAAAGTATTATGCATAATATATTTGTTGTATAAGTTAGTTGCCTTAAATTTCCCATTCTCTTTGTATATATTACTAAGAAAGATAATAAGAAGCTCACAAGATTGTTCAATATTGATAGTATCATTTATCTTCTAAGTTTGTTGAATACCTATGCATGTTGTAAATACGATTTAACAACTTACATAGATGGTCCAAATATTGATGTGAACAATGCTGCAAAGAGCTATCAAAGAAAATCTCATAAATTTTCAGTATTTAATTTACAAGGGAAAATATCATATTCGAAAATGTTTGATCCTATTTAATTTACAAAGGAAAATATCATAATGAAAATATTTGATCCTTCACAATATTTGGAAAATACAGTTTAAAAGTTACATGATCAAAATTATCACATGATTTGTAACCTTTTACATGCGAAAAGATAAAAACAAAAATTTACAACTCTTTATATATACGATATTAAATATAAAATATAAAATAAAGTAACCGCTATAAAATAAAATTTAACCTTAAACACTTATCATCCTTACTATAAATATTATATTTGATGATACTACAACATATCTCAACAATAATAAAAAAATTATAAAAGTTAAAAATTAACTAAAATTTAAATAATGATTAGAAAATAATTTTAAAAATAGTTAAAAATTTCTAAAATTGGCAAGTTTTTAAAAAATAAATATAAAGGAATAAATATTTGAAAACTTCCAAAAGAATGAGATAAAAATTTAATTAAAATTAAAATATCTCGGAAACATTTTTTTAGAAAACTTTATATCATTTATAGTATTTAAAAATTTTAAAACATAATAAAAATAAAATTTATTTTAAAAAATAAAATTAGTTAGAAATTAAATATATAAATATGTATATGTATATATTTATTAATGTTTTCGAAATAGTTATATTATAAAAATATATTGTATTAAAAGTTTCAATGTATAAATATAGTTAATAGTAAATATATCAAAAATTTTAAAAAAAGAATTTATAAATCACTTTATAATATTTAGTTTCAAAATAAAAATTCAGAAAAAAATATAAACGTGCGAAACCCGGGAACAAATCTAATATATAGAAAATATAATTCACACTCGTCATGATAAGGAAATTCAATGATGGTCTTTTTCGTATATATATATTAAATATTGGGTTCTATTCGGCCAAAAGGAATTCTCGTGGGATCCATCCTGTTGGCTGTCCGAAAGGGAGGAATATTTGAAATGTCATGGTAGAATAAAATATTACAAAAATATCTTCTAAATCTGATGGAAAAATAATTTGGAGAAAAGACATATATATTTTTATGTTTTTCAATGAAAGACATATACGAAAGAGGGAAAATCAAATTTGAGAGGAGGGAAACAAATTTGAGAGCTATTTCCTTACATTTTCGAGTGATTTCTTTCCATTTTCGAGCGATTTCCTTCCATTTTCGAGCCATTTCTTTCCATTCTCGAGCGATTTCCTTACATTTTGAGCGTTTTGTAGAATTTTCGAGCGATTTCTAATGATATTTTAGCCATTTTTAGTGATTTCCAGCGTTTTCAGTGATTTTAAGCAATTTCCAGCGATATTTTAGCATTTTTCGGTGATTTTTAGCGATTTCTGACGATTTGTAGGTAATTTCCAGCGATTTCTGGCAATTTTCAACGATTTCTCGCGATTTCTGGCAGTTTCCGGCAATTTCTAGCGATTTCCGGTCGCATTGGATCACAGGGTTGAACTGGGTCTCAGGGTCGAACTCGGTCGCAGGGTCACAGGATCGAATTGGGTCGCAGAGTCGTAGAATCGAACTGGATCACAGGGTCACAAGGTCGTAGGGTCGAACTGAATCGCTGGGTCACAAGATCGTAGGTCGAACTGGATCGTAGGATCAAAAGGTCACAGGGTCGTATTGGATCGCTGGATCGCAGGATCAAATTGGATCGTTTGATCGAATTGGGTCGCAGAGTCATAGGATATTTTGGAAATATCATTATTATAAATGATTTTGAAATTAAAACGTTCTTTTTAAAAGATATTTTTGAAATGTTTAACCCTACAAAAATATTTTTTAAATTACTCGGTCCGAAAGTCTTACGACCTAAAAGAACGTTTGCTCTACACTAATAAAATTAATTTTTCTGAATATTTATTCCACAAAATTTCTATAATTAATATTTCCGATGAGAAAAATATGACTAGTAATAGATAATAAAAAATTATAAATAGTTGGCAGAAAATGAAAAAAGTCAATACTATTTTGTCAAATATTATGTAGTTTCCCGAATCTTGTATTTTATCTCTTTTATGCATAAATGCAACAAATTGAATATTTTATAATTTTGTATTTTATTAAGAAAAAGGCTCATATAAACAGTGTCAAAAGTATAGAATTTTAATTTTGTTATTCCATATCTCTGGTTTATAAAAAAAATTATATTAAAAGATGAATATTTTTTTCAAATTTCATGCATTTTTTTCGTGCTTTTATATCAACAAAATAAACTTTTCTACTCATTTTTAATTTGTTTTAAATTTTAGTTTTACGTGGTAAAAAAATAGTTAATTGATGAGTTCAAAAACATCATATATCAATGCTGGCTCGACATTTTAAAGCTTTCATTGCAAAATTTTAAAGATTTTTATTACCATACACATTTATTCATGTTTCAATGCATTATAAATCAATGTTACATACACGTCCATTCATCTTCTTATATTTTATTATTTCTTCTTTTTCCTTATCTTCATCTTCTTTTTCATCTTCATCTTCTTTTATGCATTGAGGACGACGACAGGAGATCACGGTGGTGAGGAAGAGCTCGACGGAGAGAATACTATAGACCTTTAGGATGAAGTCCCATCGGAGCGGCGGAATATCAGATATACCCTCGTAGGGCTAAAACGCTTCAAAAATACCCTTCCCTAAAATAATTATTTAATCGGAAAAAAAAAACTGGAGAAAAGATAAATTTACCCTTAATTTTCGAACGTGGGAAAAACCGCATTCTGGGAGAGTAAAAGCCAAACCCGCATTCTGGGAGAGTAAAAGCCAAGAAAGAACAAGTGATTTCGAACTTGAGAGGGATCG
>CM071863.1:40756786-40778020 GCA_036759665.1 Gynandropsis gynandra
AAGGCAACGAGATCGGGTAGCCTTACCCGATCGGGCGCAAGAAGAATACCCGCTCGGGCGTTGATCATCCAGTTTGCCCCGAGAGTTTACACAACTCGTACCGCTCAACCATGCGATCGGGTGATGTCCACCCGATCGGGCACCAGACAGCAACACGACCGGGCGAGTCTCTGCACGACCGGGCAACACCTGTGCCCGAGCGGGCCGTGTAATCCGCAATAACCTAGATCTAACTTTCAAATGAGCGGATTTAAGCAACATAATAGATCTAGGGCAAAAGGGGGGCGACGAACAGGGAAAGGAAAGGCTGGAGAAACATCTGGGAAGGCTCAGGAGGCATCGGAGAAGAAGAGAAGCATCAATCCGTACACTGGTAACACAATAGGGAAGGTGGAGGCATCGAATTCCTTAGAATTTATCATGTATAGGACTTTGTTATCTTCCTTTTTGTTTCTTCCATGAGTGAGTAGAGTCCCTACTGCGGGTAGGGATATCGGATTTGTGTGTATGAACGATGTTTTGCGTTAATGCTTAGTTTTATTAATTTATTCTTGATTTACGGTTCTACGCTTAGCATTATCATTCCTACGCTAGTGCTGACCGCTCAGCAACATAGGATTTCGAACCTTGCTGGAAGGTTAAGGAACGAATCCGGTCCGCTAAGTTGTAGATTAAGATCGGCTAATGAGAATCTGACCGGTCGGTTAGTCATCTTAGGGATAGTGATTGCGATCGTAAGGCTGCCATGGTATGTGTTAATCACTGCTGGAAGGTAGGGTTGCACGTATCCATGGTTAGGAGGTTTAGGCTCGGAAGAATCACTCCTCACCGTAGGGCATGAATTTCCCGTTGTCAAGAATAGGTTATAGATCTATGATCCTTAGTCGTTCATCTATGCAATTCCCGGTATCCCGTACACCCGTAGTGCTTACCATATCTAGTTTTATCCCCAACCTAGTTTCGTTGTCACCATTAGAATTAGTTTTAGGATCACATCCCCTGCTATCTTTTAAGTTTTGTTCTTAGTTTAGCTGCTTTAGTCCCTAGAGATCGACCCTGGTACTACACGATCCGTATACTTTCGGTAAAGTGGTCTAGGAAAAATAAACCTCGTGTTTCCACACACCAGTAGGATTGTTCTTGAAGAAGGGAGTAGCCCTAAGTCCTAAGCTATCCCGGAACCTTTGCATTGATTTCTATTGCAATTTCTATCCCCGTTTGACCATTTGTCTATGCGCTTAATTGTCATGTGATTGTGAAGGCCAAATAGTTGCATGATATTAAGGATCTGAGTGAAGTACCGAAATGAGAAACTCAAAACCGGACATATAGGTTTAGGATAGTTTAAGTTAAGCCACGAGAGTAGGAAAACCAAGATTGAGGACTCGCGAACGAATCACGAAGCTTCATGGATATAGACTAGTTTATCAGCCACGAAAGTAGGAGGTTTGATAGTTTATGCACGTCTCTAGGCCTTGCAAGAGGATAGTTGATAGATTAGGATCATTTGCCTTCAAATCGGATAGGAAAAGCACGAGTAGCCAATTGATATGCATGGTTCTTGGTGCTTAGTTGCGAAACTGTATTCTAGGACGTTTATTTGATTGGTTTAAGCATCAATTTATTATTCGTCATTAGTTTAGTTTAATTTCATCACTCTTATTCGCTTTGCAAGCATTGATTTGATTATTTTAATTGTGTCATGTTGTTGGTCCTTATGGTATCGACACCTAGATTCTACGCTACACACGTCCCGCGCACTTGCAAAGTAGGTTTAGGTTTATTTAACTTCAACACGCATCAAGTTTTTCTCGCCGTTTTGAGATCAAGCACGCCATGATTTCAATGGTTAACCAACCTTGCAAGATCTCAAGACACAACTAGAGTCCATTGCTACTCACGAAAAGATGTTGGAGAATACCGTTGCCCAGCTAGCCACCTCATCCTCAAGACAACCAGGACATCTTCCTGGGCAACCTGAGATCAATCTGTAGGAGCATTTCAACGCGATCTTTCTGAGAAGTGGAAAGCAGATCGAAGACTCTAGGCCCGCTAAACCGACACATGCTGCGGGGAAATCCACGGATAAGGTCAAGAGGTTTGAGAAAGAAGTTGAACCTGATGAAGCACCATAGAAACCCTACGTGGAACCACCAGCGTATGTACCCCCGATTCCATATCCATAATGCTTGGTAAGCCACAAGTTGGATGAGCAGTTTAGAAAGTTCGTTGAAGTGATCAAGAAGCTACAGATCAACATCCCATTTGTAGAAGCGCTTCAACAAATGACGTAATAAGTTAAGTTCTTGAAGGAGATCTTATATAACAAATGGCATATAGATGACAGTGGGACAGTAGCACTCACAGTGGGACAATAGCACCTCCGAAGCTGAAAGATCCCGGAAGCTTCACCAATCCATGCACTATCAGGGAGATCAACGTTGAAAAGGCTTTGTGCGATCTTGAAGCAAGTGTAAATCTCATGCCACACTTTATCTAAAAGCGCATGAACTTCGGAGAGCTTAAACCGATCAATATGTCTCTTCAGCTAGCAGACAGATCAGTCCGATATCCGGTTGGCATCATTGAGAACATCCCTATCAATATAGGTAGTATCTATATACCTGCTGATTTTGTAGTGCTAGATATCGAGGAGGACGCTTGAATCTCTATCATCTTGGGAAGAACCTTCTTAGCCATTGCAGGTGCCACGATCGATGTAAAGCAAGGGAAGCTTTCCTGACGCGTGGGAGAAGAGCAGATGGAGTTTAACCTGACTAACTCTTTGAATAGTCCATCTTTACGGAATCTGTATGCAGGGTAGACTTGATTGACGATATGGCACAAGAAGAGCTCGAGATAAACAACACTGCAAATCCTGTTTCGCGATATGTGACACATCCTTGCAGGAATATAAGTGCCATAGAAGAGCTTAGAAATGCACCGAGTGAAGAGATTCCACGTAATTTAAATGCAGATTCTTCAGAGAAAGATGCGTCGACTCTTGAGCTGGACAAAACATGCCTTGGAGCAAATGTACAATTCACGGTTGAAATTATTTTTGGGTAAACGACGATCACATTGGTCTGGTCCATTTCAGGTACGACAGCTTTTGCCTCATGGAGCGGTAGAGATATGGAGTGATGCAAAAGGATCATTCAAGACAAATGGTCAGTGCCATAAGCTGTACAATGCGTCACAACTGATTGAGAAAGGGTTCGTAGTCCCTCTTGCGGACCCTCATTGAGCAGATGCATGATTTTATGAGGCGTTGAGTTAATGACGTTAAACAAGCGTTTGTTGAGAATCAACCAATGGTAGTTTTAGGATATCCCGTATTTATTTTAGGAATAAAACCAAGCAAAACCCGGATTTAATAGATGTGCTTTTCTCTAACCCTTTAGACAAAGATCTTGTCGTGTTTGGTTTTTGTCTTTACATGAGCGACATGCTGAGGACGGCGTTCAATTTAAGTCTGGGGGAGTCGCATCACATATACTTTTTTCGGTGTTAATGTTTACTTGAATTTGCATGTTTTTCTTTAGTTTTTAGAATAAAATTTGCATTAGGATAGAGATATCAATATGATGTTTTCGATGACTTAAATGAACTCTGATCCTAGGATGTATTAGATGTGTGACATGACTATGAACTTTGGTGGAAATTTTCTAGTTTATTCTCGCTTGAGGCTATAGTGTCGTAGTTCATGAGGATTTGGGTGTTGCTTGAGGTTTGCAAAGATTAGGATGGTTGGGTTTGTGAAATTTTGATATCTCTCTATTTAAGTGATTATGTTTCATAAAGACTACGATTTGTTGAGATGAGGGTGATACTTTAGAATCGAGCCTGTTTTGCAGAAAAGAAAAGAGAAAGAAGAAAGAATAGACCATCATGCGAACACTCCGCTGTCATCGGCAAAATACAGAAAAAATTTAACGCGATAAGCTGAGATGAGTGCATCGTGCGTAAAAGAATAAGTTTCATCCAATGGTTCGGGACTAAGTGGTGGATTGAGACTATCTCTCTACATTCTAAGGGCACGCGTGACGACACGTCCGACTACTCTGCTGTGGTATCCAAAAAAGCCACATGAGTAACCCAATGAGGTAGTCTGGATTTAAGTAGATGTTAGATCTCTTTAACTTCGACGTCCTAAAAATCAAGTATGCTAGCTCTGAAAGTTAAGTCCTTTTGATCGATTTATACTATGTCTGAAGTTTTTCTCGATAGAGAGAGTCACATGTCACTTTCTTGATTTATTTCTTTGATATGCTAACTCATGGATGGCCTCGATGACTCAAGGAATGAAAGCACGACTAGTAATAGATCGAATTAGCTTGAGATTCGTCGGGTGATTGCTTTTGCCATGTATCGAGCATGTCTTAGGTAATAGGGGGATTTGAGGTTTCATTATCTCCGGTTACATTGCACGTTTAGGTTTTCTTAGAGACAAGCAAACATTCAAGTCTGGAGAATTTTGATGAGTGCTAATATTGCATAGCAATCACATAAGTTTTTTTATCACATTTTAAGGACATTTCAATGTTTTGCATGCGATTATGTACATATTTCCGCAATATGTTCCTTGTAAGTGCCTTTTGT
This sequence comes from Gynandropsis gynandra, assembly GCA_036759665.1. Lineage (NCBI taxonomy): Eukaryota > Viridiplantae > Streptophyta > Magnoliopsida > Brassicales > Cleomaceae > Gynandropsis > Gynandropsis gynandra. The sequence goes on from CM071863.1 coordinate 40,761,389, forward strand.
GATTTAGACACAGAAATGAAGAGTATATAGAGCAAAAAAGGCCGCATATATCAATTGCAGCGGGAACAGGAGGCTAAACGGGACAAGATACGACAAAGAAATGATTCGGTCAAGCAACAAGCGGGCGAGATTTGAGGAATGACTCGGTCAAGAAAAAAACGGGCGAGATTTGAGGAATAACTTGGTCAAGCACTAGATTTATCCAGATTGGAGGAGAAGAAATGACTCGGTCAAAGCAACAAAGTGGCCGAGATTGCAGGAGCCGACTTTAGAAAGCCTACTCTAACACGGATTAGGGTTTCGGACCCTATTAAATCCGAGCTTCCTCCTTTTTGGTCAGCACCTTGAGAAGTCCGAAACTAATATTAGTCCTAGGAGGATTTTTCAACAAACCACCTAAGGAAGATCTTATCTTATCACACACAAGGGAAGACAAAGCAAGAGAAATCCGAGGACGCCGGAGATATACGAAGGCGCACAGAGACATCATTGAGCTTTTTCTTTCTCAATCCATTTATTTCTTTCATATTTTCATTTGAATTCATGTTTGAGTAGTAGGATTTTTCTCGGAGAAGGGAGTAGCCTTAAGCTATCCCGAAACCTTTGCATTGATTTCTATTTATGGTTGCAATTTCTATCCCTGTTAGATCCTTTGTCTACGCGATTAATAGTCATGTAATTATTAAGGCTAAATGGTTGCATGATATTAGGGATCTGAGTGAAGTATCGAAAGGAGAAACTTGAAACTGGACATATAGGTTTAGGACAATTTTCCATGAGAGTATGAAAACCTAGTTTGAGGACTCACAAACGAATCACAAGCTTAATGGGTGTAGACTAGCTTATCAACCACGAAAATAGAAGGTTTGACAGTTTATGCACGTCTCTAGGCCTTGAAAGAGGATAGTTGATAGATTAGGATTGTTTGCCTTCTAATCATATAGGAAAATCATGATTAGTCGATTAATATGCATGGTTGTTGGTGCTTAGTGGCGAAACTGTATCCTAAGACGTTTGTTTTATTGGTTTAAGCATCAATTTGTTATTCGTCATTAGTGTAGTTTAATTTCATCACTCTTATCTGCATTGCAAGCATTGATTTGATTGTTTTAGTTGTGTCATGTTGCTTGTCCCTATGAGATTGACACCTAAATTCTACGCTACTCACGTTCTCTGCACTTGCAGAGTAGGTTTAGGTTTATATAACTTGAACACGCATCAATTTCCCTCTTGCAATAAATAACCGTTCACTTTCTTGTGATATGTTGTCATTTTTTCTTTAGAACAGTGACTCAAATTAAATTAAAAAATTATTTTAATTAATATTAAATTGATAAATTTTTACACATATTAAATAATATTAAATTGACAAATAAATAATAGTGTTTTTTTCGTATACTAGATGAAAACGTCTTTTTACTTCAAAAGAATTTAGATCGACAGCGAGAAGAGAAGAATAGAAGGAAAAAAATTAATTTTTATCCACTATATTCAATTCTAAAAAACTATAACTCATTTTTTCATAAAAAGTTTCTCTATTTCAACGTTAAAAAGGTATATTCAAAATCATTCAAAATAATTAGATACGTTATCAAAATATCCTAACTATTTAGATACCTTTAAAAAATAAAATTGTATTCTTAACTTTAGAATAATCGATGGAAATTTGGTTATCAAACAAATGAAGGAACTTCAAGTTATAATCCACCAAATAAATGACGAAGATATGTTACTACCATCAACATTTATTGTCAATGCATATATTAACAAATTGTCACCATCTTGAACAGATTTAAAGAAATATTTAATACATATAATTGTGGATATAAGTCTGAGGAAACGGTCTTGAAAATCCGTATTGAAGAGAGCAATCAAATTTCTAAAAATATGACTTGACATCCATTAAGAAAAATGCTAACATGGTTAAAGCCAAGACAAAGAAGAAGAAAAAAAAGGAAAGAGTCTATATGCAAATCCTACTGCCCTTGCTCCAAAGAAATTGGATTTCAGCAAAACTGCAAGGATAAGGGCAACAACAAACTGTTGGGTATGTGGAAAAGCCATACACAAGGCAAAATATTGCTAACACAAGAAGGTACAACCTCAAGGTAGTGGTCTAGGAAAGCAAAACAATCATGTTAATGTTATTGAAAATCAGTTTGTCGTTGTGAATGAGGTAAATTTGATTTCTAACACAACTGGTTGATGGGTTGACACCAGAGCCACTATGCATGTGAGTTTGGCTAGAGAGTTGTTTTCTACATACCAAAAAGTTAAAAATGAAAAAAATCTATACATGGGAAATGAAGCAACCTTAAAGGTTGTAGGAAACAACAAAGTTGTTTTTCTAGTTAATCTCAGGAAAAGAACTTGTGTTATCAAATGTGTTTCGTATTCTTTTCATAAGGAAGAGTCTGGTTTCTCGTCTTATCCTTAAGGACTTCAAACCTATGTTCGAATCTGATAAGTTTGTAATCTCTAAGGGTGATATGTTTATTGGATAAGATTACCTTAGTGAGGGACCCTTCAAACTCAATGTTGTTCCTATTGTAATTGATCTTGTTATGAATAAAATTGAAGCTTCTATATATATGATTGGGTCATCTTCATTATAGTATTGTAGATTGCAACATGTAAATTTTCGTTCTTTACATAGAATGTTAAATTTAGGTCTTATGCACAAGTGGTCTTTGCAAATAAAATTGAAATGCGGGGTTTGTGTATAATCAAAATATGCAAGACATCTACATAAATTTGTTGACAAAAAACATGAAATTCTAGGTTTGATTCATTCGGATTTATGTGACTTTCAAACAACTCCAAGTAGAAGAGGAGAAAACTATTATATTGCTGTTATTGATGATTGTAGTAAGTAATTTATGTATATTTGATACGTACCAAAAGGTGAAGCTTTGAGCATGTTCAAATTGTACAAAACACAAGTTGGAAATCAACTTGAAAAAAGAATAAAAATATTAAGGTCAAACAGAGAAGAATATTTATCTAATGATTTTGAAGAATTTTGTTGTTTGTATAGAAAAGTGCATCAAATGAATGCATCATACACTCTACAATAAAATAGAGGCGTCGAACGAAAAAAATATAATACTAAAGAATATGATAAACTAAATGTTGATTAGTTCAAGAGCACCAATGAGTTTATGGGTGAGACAATACTTACTGCAAATAATGTTTTAAACAGAATTCTTCATAAGTCGAGTAATAAATCTCCTTACGAGTTGTGGAAAGGGTGAGTACCAACTTACAAGACTATAAAAATGGGGGTTGTCTTGCGAAAATTTAAATTCTTTTACCAAAGAGAACTGAATTCAGACCAAAGACTATATATTATGTCTATATTGGTCCTGCAAATAACATTGTTGTTTATAGGTTTTTGGTCTATAATTCCGAAGTTGAAGGATTAACCAAAACTTTTGTGATAGAATTTGTTGAAGCATAATTCTTTGAGGATACTTTTCCAATCAAGAAAAAAATCTTAGTAAGAATAATTCTTGGAGATTCTTATATTGTTGGAATTATAAGTTTTTTGGTTCAATAAGAAAGTGTAAAACCTAGGAGTAAACGTGTAAGAATTTCTAATGATTTTGGGCATGATTTTATGACATTTGTGCTTGAAGGAGAACCTCTAACCTATAAGGCTGCAATGGAATCGAAAGAAAAGCCGTATTGGGAAAAGGCTATCCAAGGAGAAATGGATTCCATTATGAAAACGACACATGGAAGTTAGTTGATTTATTTCCAAGTCATAAAAACATCGGCATAAATGAATATTCAAAAGAAAGACGAAACCCAATGGAACTATAGAAAATTACAAAGCTCCATTAGTAGCCAATGGTTATTGTCAAATGGAATGAATAGAATTCTTTGACACTTATTCATTCGTTTCTAGAATTACATCAATACATATATTGATTGTTATTGCAGCAATTCACAATTTAGAGATTCATCAAGTGGATATTAAAACTGTATTCATGAATGGTGAAGTGGATGAAGAGATCTATATGGGTCAACCCGAATGATTTGTTGTTAAAGGTCAAGAGAATAAAGTATGTAAATTGATAAGTTCTCTTTACGAACTTAAACAAAGATGTGATCAATCGAAGTAAGAAAATGTTAAATTCTTGTTTGGATATGAAAGACATGGAACTACCAATGTATTTCTTGGAATATTAATTTAAAGAAATTCAAAATGTTACACATCGATACAATTCCACTAAATAGAAAATATCTTTCAAATTTTTGGAAATTTTGATTGTAAACCGGTTATAACTCTGTATGATCTTAAGAGCAATGAAGAGGATAGTGTATCAAAATTGGATTATATACGTGTTTATTGGAAGTTTAATGTATATACATCATGACTTGTACAAGATCAGATTTGGCATATTTGATTAGTTGCCTCAATAGATACTAAGATAATCCAGGAAAATAACATTACGTTGCATTACTAAGAGTGTTGAAGTACCTTAAACATACAATTAGCTATGGAATGCATAAAATTAAATACCCTCAAGTATTATAAGGATATTGTGAGGAAAATTAGATATTTCAAAGAATACATATACTAAGTCCACAAGTGGATATAAATTTATACTTAGAGGAGAAGTTGTATCTTGGAAATCATCAAAATAAACGGTTGTAACACGATCAATTATGAAAGTAGAATTTATAGTCTTGGATAAAGCTACTGAGGAATCAAAATGGTTAAAAAACTTCCCAGAAAGAATTTCGCTATGGCAAAAATTTGTTACTACCATTTGCATTCATTGTGATAGTATGACTGCTCTCGAAAGAGTAAAGAACCAAATTGACAATGATAAATCAAGGCATATAAATTGACATCATTATATGATACAAAACCTGCTGAAGAATGGAATAATATACATTGACTGCATAAAATCCAAAGAATATCCCACATGTATTAATGAATGTCTCACATTGGAAATGGAGAATGAAGACAATAAATGAACATCATATAAATGTTTGTACATAGAAAGATTTCAAATGAGTAATTAAATGGTTTTAGAAGGTGCTAATGGGCATGCAATATATATATATATATATATAATCAAAAGATGAGCCTTTATGATGAGTTCCCCGCTGAATCGACACTCTATAACATAGGTTTTCAAGGGATAATCCTTGCTGCAACTGAGCCGAGAGACTCCCTTACACAAGGCATATGGAATGATAGGTCGCACGAGAGTTGTGGAAGGCTCTCGAAATACCAAAGATTGACTTCGTTGGATATGACACACCAAGAAGATTGAAGATAAAAGTTTGAAATTCAAAAATTAAAGATTGGTTATTACAAATTTGGGGGGCACATAAAAACGAGAAGAACCATGCAAGACTTCGATGACACATTTAATGTTCTAATGCATGCAAGCCATGCAAGATTTGTTGATTAAATGAGAAGAAATTTGAAATAAAATAAATGTAACGGTAATGTGTTTCGATACGGTCGGTGTATGAAGCCTCGGATCAACAATTAGGAAGACATAAGTGATTCATGGCCTCGTTAAAAACGCGTCATTGGAAAACCATGTGGGAAAAATCCACGGTGGAAAAAGAGCACACATGAAACACTTGCCCTAATTGTTGATCGTTGTAAGATGATCTTCGTCATGAAGTACGACTCGAATGTTGAAGTTTTCTTGTGGAGTCGAGCACTCGTCATGAACCCGCACGGCTGCAAGTAGTTCTCCGATGACGTCCTTGATCTTCCTAGCCTTAGCACGGGTCATGGGACCTTCTTGTATTGTGAGGGTGTCCTCTTCATGTTCGGTTTGCTCGAGCTTCCTAGCCTTAGCACGTTTCACGGACCTTCTTGTATTTTTAAGGCGTCCTCTTTATGCTCGGGTTCCTCGATGTTGTCCATGCTCCCCTCCCTCTTGAAAACATTAGACTTACCTTGCAAGTCGAGTCGATAAGCGTTGTTGCTGATTCACTTGGTCACTGTGAAGGGTCCTTCGATCCGAGGCATCAACTTTGATTTTTTCTCGTTTGGAAATCACTCCTTTCTCAAATGAATCCACACTTGGTTGTCGGGGTCGAAAATAATTTACATCCGTCCCTTGTTTGCTTGCTTTGCATAGAGTTTTGTTTTCTCCTCTATGTTCTTCGTAGCCTTCTCGTGGATCTGCCATACCATTTTAGCTTTGTTTTATCCATCCAAACTAACTTGTTCACTCAAAGGTAATGGAATTAGATCCAAAGGTGGGTGGGGTTGAACCCGTAAACGATTTCAAACGGAGAATACTTAGAAGCATAATGTACAACATGATTATATGAAAATGCAGCATGCGGTAAAAATTCTTCCCACATTCTCAAGTTCTTCTTAACTAATGCACACAAAAGAGTTCCTAAGATTTGAGTAACTATCTCGGTTTGACCATCATTTTGCGGATGACACGTCATGGAAAACAATAACTTAGTTCCTAACTTAGACCATAGAGTCTTCCAAAAATGACTAAGGAACTTTGTATCTCTATCCAAACTATTGTACTAGGCATTCCACACAACCTCACTACTTCCTTAAAGAACAGACTCGCTATGTGCAATGCATCGTCCATTTTGTGGCATGCTATGAAATGTGACATCTTAGAAAATCTATCAACAACCACAAAGATTGAATCATTTCTAGTCTAGTTCTAGGCAAACCAATCACGAAATCCATAGATATGTCATTCCAAGGGTAAGTCAGAATAGGTAGAGGGGTATACAAACCATGAGTTTGAACTTTAGACTTAGCTTGTTTGCACGTGGCACACCTTCTGCAAATCCGTTCAATGTCCCTCTTCATATACAGCCAATAGAAGTGATCCTATAATACCTTAAGCGTCTTTGCAATTCCAAAATGACCCATAAGACCACCCCCATGAGCTTCTCTAAAAAATAAATCTCGCACAGAGCAGTTAGGCACGCACAAAATGTTATCATAAAACAGAAATCCGGCTTGCCTAAAGTAATGACCCGATGCAAACTTCTCACAGGTTTTGTACACTTCTCCGAATTCCAAATCAGATGCATATATCTATTCAGGTTGTTCAAACCCTAGAAAATTAGCATCTAAAGTAGTTAAAAGAGCATACCTTCGGGATAGGGCATCCGCTACGACGTTTTTCTTACCTTGCTTGTACATGGTGACGTAAGGGAACATATCAATGAATTCGACCCACCTCACATATCTCTTACTGAGTTTATTCTATCCCTTTAAGTAGTTGAGTGATTCGTGGTCGTTATGTATAACGAACTCCTTCGGCCATAGGTAATGCTGCCACGTTTGCAACGCTCTCATAAGCGCGTAAAGCTCGTTATCGTATGTGGCATAATTGAGGGTTGCACCTCCAAGCTTCTCGCTAAAATAAGCAATTGAGGGGCCTTTGGAGTGGATTGCTCATCGGCGGGATTCTCCTCTCATCAAGGCCATTATACATGCTCGAGAAATGATCAGTAACATTGAGGGGAGGGAGGCTAGCATCACGGAAACGTTGGAGGATTGGTGTGTTGCGGGCGCATTCAAGGTCTCCAAAGCGTATGAAGTCATTCGGCCTAGGCGGGCGGTGGTGAGCTGGTCGAAGGTGGTGTGGCCTGCACATAGCACGCCGAAGCATTCCTTCCTTCTATGGTTGGCAACGCTAGGTAAGCTACCCACCCTCGACCACCGTTAATACTTGCAGATTGATCCCAGATGCAGGCTATGCAACCAGCTGATGGAGACCCACGACCATTTATTTTTCACATGCGACTACGTTGCCTCCGTTTGGCACCCAGTGTGTGATCGTTTCCGCATCCCGCGTTCCATCGGGACGATCCAAGACGCTCTTACGTGGCTTCGGGGACATGCTTGTCTGGATGACTGTCTTTTGAGGGCTCGAGTCTACTTCCTTGCAGCTTCGGTCTATCACATCTGTCTCGCCAGGAATGTCTGCAACTTCGATAACAACCATATCCCGCCTGAGGTTGTGACCAGACTTATTATCGACCACGTTTCTCTTATTCTTCATGATAGGTTTCCCTCGGCCACTGTGGGTACCTTGTAGTTCCGACTATGTTGTTTGCGTTTGTTGCTTTGTTGTTTGTGTTTGTTGGTTTGCTTCTGGTTTGTTTTCTGTTTTTGTCTTGTGTCGCAGGGGTGCTCTTTTTCCTCTATGACTGGTTTTTCCCACTGGGTTTTACTGCATTGAGGTTTTAATGAGGCCCGGGGCATCTTCAGCCCTGCTCTCATAGCTGCGACATTGAGATCTGTTTTTTTTGTTTCGTTTGACACGGCATAGTTTGGGTGACCTGCATGTTATCCCATTTGTGCCTTTGGTCTGATCCTTGTACTTGTTTCCTCTCCCATTTTGGGACACACATAATACGAATTCACTTCCCACAAAAAAAAGCAATTGGTTTCCTTTCCTGCATAAAAAAATACACTAATTCCTACACCGGACGCATCACGTTCAATTTTAAATGTCTTAAGAAAATCCGGTAAAATTAATAGAGGTGCATGAGTAAGCTTCTATTTTAGAATTTGAAACGCTTCTTCTTGTGCTTTTCCCCACTTGAATCTAACTTTTTTTATAACTTCGGTGAGTTGAGCTTCCAAGGTGCTAAAGTCCTTTACAAATCGATGATAGAACCCTGCGAGTCCATGGAAATTTCGGACTTCCCTGATAGTTTTGAACTCGACCATTCCTGAATGGCTTTCACCTTCTCTTCGTCCACCTTAACTCCATCTGCACTTACCACAAAACCTAGAAACACAATGTTATCTGTACAAAAGGTACACTTCTTAAGATTAGTGTAGAGCTCCTCCTTTCTAAGTACTTTTACAATCGATTCTAAGTAACCAATGTATTATTCTAAGCTTTTACTATAGATTAATATATCATAAAAGTAGACCACAACAAATTGACCTACAAATTCTCTAAGAACGTGATTCATTAGATGCATGAAAGTAATAAATGCATTTGTGAACTCCAAAGACATCACTAACAATTCATATAAACCGTGTTTAGTTTCAAATGCAGTTTTCCATTCGTCACCCTCTTTCATTCTAATTTGGTGATATCCGCTCTTAAGATCAATTTTAGAAAATATCCTAGACCCATGCAATTTATCAAGCATATCATCTAATCTAGGAATGAGGTGTCGATACTTCACCGTGATATTGTTGATTGCTCGACAATCAATACACATATGCCAACTGTCATCCTTCTTTGGCATGAATAAGACGAGAATGGCGCACGGGCTCATGCTCTCTCGAATGTGTCCATTTGCCATGAGTTCCTCCACTTTCCTTTCAACTTCTTACTCTCCATTGGGTTGGTACGATAAGCTGGCCGATTTGGAAGTGTGGCTCTTGGGATGAAAGTCTATTTGATGTTTTATACCGCGTATAGGAAGTAATCCCGTAGGATTGTCTTCGGGGAAAACATCTTCATAATTCTGCAACAAAGATGTGATTTCACTCGGCAGCATCGGTGCAAGGTTAGTGAAGCTCGAAATAGCTTCCTTAAACACAAATAACAAAACCGATTGAATAGAGTGAAGAGATTTCTTGATGTCACCCGATTTAGCGTAAAAGTTCGATGACTTTAGTACGCGTTCTTCTTTCTGTTTGAGATGCATTTGATCTTGTTGCACTTCTCTTGGCGTAAAAGGTATAAGACTGTTTTCCTGCCATTAAAATCAAACGAATGCTTGTTAGTAAAACCGTCATGTATTACCTTACGATCTGATTGCCACGGTCTACCGAGAAGGATATGGCTTGCTTCCATGGAAAGAACATCACACAAGATCTCGTCCTCGTATTTGCCAATGGTGATAGGCACGGTCACTTGGTTGGTCACGTTCATTTCTTTCTCATTGAGCCATAGTAGTTTATAAGGCCTCGGGTGCTTCTTGACCTTTAAACCGAGTTTTCAGATCCTAGAAGCACTTGCGATATAGTGCAACTTCTTCCGTCTATAATCAAGCTACACAACTTCCCTTGAACAAGGCAGCGGGTATGGAACAAGTTCTCTCGTTGTTCTTGCTCTTTGGATTTAGTTTGCATACTCAAAGGCCTTCTTGCTACCAACAAATCCCTTTAACCAGTTCTTCTTCATACTCTTCGGTCAAAGATTCAGATTCTTCATCTTCAAATTTGATCTCGCCATCCTCACGAAAATCATAACCCTTTTGTTTGTACATTCATTCGCATAATATTCCCTTCCTTGACACTTAAAGCACTTCACATCCTGAGCTCTCGATGTAGTGGCCTCGGCTTTTCTTTTGTCTCTTTGAGCCGTTGGAATCACTTTTACCTTGTCTTTGGCATTTCTATGATAACTCGGCTTTTCATCCCGTTGAAAGCTGAATTTTTCAGCTCCAAAGTTAGAACGAGGGTTTCTTTTCCATTTGAGTTGTTGCTCAATTAGAATCGATTTATGTAGCATCTCTTCTATTTCAACATAATGATGCATCTTCAAGCTATCCTGAATTTCCTGATCCTCCGATGAACCGAGACATGAGAGCTTCTCTATCCTCCAAAATGCCAGCCCTCAACATCAACAACTCGATTTCTTGATCATACTCTTCTATGGTTCGATTCCCTTGAATGAGTTTTCTTAACTTCCTATGAAACTCTCGGTGGTAATGATTCGGAACAAACCGTTTATGCATTATGGCTTTCATTTCCAGCCACGTTTCTATAGGTTCCTCTCCATTATGTCACCTAGAAGTTACTAACTGATCCCACCAACTGAAAGCATAATCGTAGAACTCTATTGCAACAACTCTAACCTTCTTGATCTCGGCGTAGTGCTGCAACTAAAGATGAGCTCGAATTTCTTCTCCCATTCCAAATACGCATCCGGATCAGCCTTGCCATGGAACGGAGTGATCTTGAGTTTAAGACCAGCAAGGTCGTTTCTCGAATTTTGCCTGTTTTCCTGCACCCCTCGGCGTAGTCTTTGGCTATTTCGAGAAGAAGATAAACTGCTTTGTTTGTAGTAATCACTCTCTTCTTCTTATTGAATCTGTTCTCATGGATTAAGAGTAGGATATACTCTTCATCAGATATGAATTTCTTGTTGAATCTCTCCTACCTAAACTGCTCCATTTTAGTGTTGAGAGTTTGCTCCAAATGAGCCGCAAGAGCTTCGATCAAAAACTTGTTCACTTGGTTGGATTCTTCACCACTTTCACCCATTGTAGATGACGAATACATGCACAGCACCAAAACGGACAGCCTACACACGTAATACAAATGAGCAGCAACCAAGCAGTACACGCACCACAACGAGCAGCCAATACACGCAGTACAACGAACAAATGACGAACAATACCCGCAATAAACGAGCAACCAATACTCACGGCTCAAACAACTAACTGTCGGCCAATGAACAAAAAATTAGCCGAGAAGATGAGCAAACCTTTTTCTAGAGCGAGTTATGATACCACTTGATGAGTTCCTCGCTGAATCGACACTCTAGAATGTAGGTTTTCAAAGGGATTATCCTTGCTGCAACTGAGCCGAGAGACTCCCCTACACAAGGTGTGTGGAATGATGGGTCGCACGAGGAGTTGCGGAAGTAGCCTTGTAAGACTTCAATGCTATATTTAATGTTCTAATGCATGCAAGACTTGTTGATTAAATGAAAAGAAATTTGAAATAAATAAATGTAATGGTAATGTGCTTCGATACGATTGACGTATGAAGCCTCAGATCAACAATTAGGAAGACGTAAGTGATTCGTGACCTCGTTAAAAAACCTGTCGTTGGAAAACCATGTGGGACAAAACCAACGGTGGGAAAAGAGTACACACGAAACACTTGCATGAATTGTTGATTGTTGTAAGATGATCTTCAGCGTGAAGTACGACTCGGATGTTGAAGTTTTCTTGTGGAGTCGAGCACTCGTCATGAACCCGTACGGCTGCAAGTAATCTTTCGATGGCATCCTGGAGCTTCCTAGCCTTAGCACGGGTCATGGGACCTTCTTGATTTGTGAGGGCGTCCTCTTCATGTTCGGGTTCCTCGAGCTTCTTAGCCTTAGCACGAGTCAGGGGATCTTCTTGTATTGTTAAGGCATCCTCTTCATGCTCGGATTCCTCGATGTTGTCCATGCTCGTATTACTTGGTTCTCTTGGGCTCTTAGTTGGGCGGGATCAGATCGAATTTTTTTTATTTTCAACCTTTTTTCTTCCCACTTACTTCCCAATAGTCTCATCTTGTTAGACTTTTAATTGGAATGAAGTGTTGCATCTGTTCAAACGCTCCAAACGCTCCTCTCTGAAACCTTGCGCCTGAAGACAAAATTGTACCTCATGACTTGCACAAGAAATTATCTATATGAGTAATCATATGATCATTCGGAATGACAAAGAAAACCCTCTGTTTACCCTTTAAATTCTGAGAAACTGACAAAGTAAATTAGACAAAAGATTAATCTCTTGCGACCGTTGAATCCTCAAGACGGAATAATGCAGAAATTTTTGTTTTAAGACACTACAAATGCGTGCCTCGATCATCCATAGATCAAGTATTTTAATTAGTCATTGTTATTCAATTCATCATTTATTTAATATTCGTTTATGATTTGTACATCCGAATATATTGCTTATAAAACGTAATTTGTCTCAACGAATTTTTTTATGATAAATTTGTTAATGAAAGAGTAAAACAAATATTAAATATATAATAAATTGATATTTAAATATAATAAGTATCATAATAAATTAAATATTTATTTGTTCATATTGAAAAAATTTTAATGTGAACAAAATTTTACTTAAATATGCTTTTACCCGAACACACATTTTCTTATTCATAAGAAGTTCTCTCATACCTTCTTTGATATAAACCAAGAAAAAGGGATATGACCGTTTCTATTTTCACTTACTGCACAAGGCCTAAAAAGAAAAATATATATACAAGAGAGAACTAAACTTAAAAGAGATAATTACATATACATCCTCTAATAAATATGTTTTTACCCCGACACACATTTTCTTATTCATAAGAAATTCTCCCGTATCTTCTTTGGTATTTACACATCATTAGGATAATTTTCTCTTAATAATATATATATATATATATGTTTATGACATATATTGCCATATATATCTACTCGTTTTCAATATATATATAATTTAACATAAATTGATAATTTCCCTTTTTCCTGCTAGAATTGTAATATCTTTTGCTTTTGCTTATTAAAAAGAAAGATGGAGGCCATTTTTTTACTTTATTAACTTGATTAGTTTATATGTTATAACTTATATAAATTATTTTCTTCTTGGCTTCATTTATTTCATTCAAAAATATATATATATTTTTTAAAACTGAGAGATTTTAAATCTTTATTGTAAAATGCGAATATTCTCTCTTGCTTACTTCCATTTAATCACATATTTTACACATTTCTCAATACACTTTATCACATGTAACTGTATTATATTTGTTAACGACTTGGAATTTTTCATTTTTATTTCTAATGTTGTTTTATAAATATATTTTAAAAAATTAAAGACTTAATCGTAGTAGTAGCTTTTGTTCTTTATCTGGATGTGGGACTTTCTACACATAGAGACCACATTGAATAGTTTTTATATGTAAAAAAATAACTAACCCTAGGAGCAGCGGAACCATAGATAAAACCAAACGGTGACTCTGTTCTAACGGAAAATAAATGAGACGAGAGCCTAACAAACCAACCTCCGAGATGATATCAAGGGTATACTTGCGTTGACATAAGTAGATACCCATTGAGCTGCGAGCGATTTCGATATCCAAAAATATTTCAAAACGCAAGATCCTTCATGTGGAAGCAAGAACATAAATAATCCTTAGAAAGATGTATATGTGAAGAAGATTTACTGGACACAATGAGGTCGTCAACATAAACCAAAATACTAAGACAGATATGACCATGCGAGTAACAGAACAGTGAGTAATCAACATAGGATTGAACAAAGCCATAAAGAATCAAAGCCGAAGAGAGTTTGGCGAACCAACAACGTGGTGCCTGTTTGAGATCATAAAGGGACTTGTGGAGACGGCATACACGAGAGTCCCCATCAGTACCAAAACTAGAAGGAAGCTTCATATAAAATTCGTCGTGGAGATCATCGTGGAGAAAGGCAATTTGAACATCCAACTGATGTACCTCCCAATCAAGAGCAGCAACAACAGTAAGATAGGTATGAACATCAACACGGTACGGATCCCAGACATCACAATGTATAGGTTGAAAAATGTATGTAGTTTTATTTTCACTAAAGGAAAAACTTCACGAGTTTGTTTGGAAAGAAAACAAGTCTCACAACCCTTATTAGATATACATAAAGTACTAGAATTCAAATGAACTCCCGAAATAGCAGAAAGCGACTGAAACGATGGATGTTCCAACCGAGATTGCCATATAAGCACTAAAGAAGACTGAATGCTTATAGCAACCGCGATCACAACACCTTTGAAGTAGTAGAGTCCCCCACGTTGCTCACCCGCTCCAATCAATGTCCTCGTAGAGTGATCTTGAATCTCACAAAATTGATCGGTAAGTTGAATCACATAATTCCTATCATCAAAATTCTGAGAAAATGTAATCAAGTTACAATAGAGATCGGGAAAATAGAAAATATTGTGTAGCACAAAATCGCCACAAAGGCGAAAAATGACGTTTTGGACAACAAAAGTCGTACGCCCATTCGACAAACCAACACAACATGTTGGCATAGATGAAACGTTAAAGAGATAGGCATAGAGGACGGACGACGTCTTACCCATTTTGTTTTCGTTCCCATCAATCTTTTTTGAGAGAATGTCAAGGAGTTTCTTGAGCTAATCGGAGGAGAAACCACTCAGGCCGTTTGTATTGAGAGGCTTTTGAGATTGACCAAGAGTGGACTGAGCAGAATATACGTGAGCAGCATTCGCACAACTCATGGTCGAGCCGCGACCACGACCCGATCCAGATCCACCGCAATCACGACTAGCTCTAGTGGAGTTATGTTCACGATGCTCATTGAACAAATCAGAAAATCCAAAAATTTGGAAGCACTTATCCACTGAATGTCCCTTTCGTCCGCAATAAGAGCAGATCAGGACAGAGACATGGGCATCATCATGTGGCCGCGACTTAAAGCCGGTTTGATTAGCGAGCACCATGAAGTCAGCAAACTTGTCCTCTTTCGCAACTTGATTGGATAGAGAATCGTCATCCTGCAAGACAAGACTATACACCTTCTGAAGGGTTAGAAGAGGATCGAGCGCAAGAAGATTTGAGCGAACCGTCCCATAGCACGACTCATCAAGCCCGAGGAGGAAGACGTGCACCCGATCATCCTCTTGATTCTTTTCAAATTTTGCAGCAAGCTTACACACACATCCACCATAGGTGCAACCAGCACATTCGCACGAAGGTAACGGGTCACACGCATTCAAAGACTCCCATAAGCGTTTCAGCTTGTTGAAATACTCAGAGATGGATATACCTTCTCGTTACACGAATACAAATCAGCCTTGAGTTTAAGAATGCAGGATCCTTAGAAATAGAGTATTGAGCTTTAATGTCGTCACACAAATCCTTCACAATCTCGAAGTGAGACACATTGGCACGGACGCTCGGTTCCATCGTGTTTCGAATCCATGAGACGATGAGAGAGTTGTTTGCCCATCAATCTTCCAACTCCTCGGATCCTTCAGTCGGTTTACATATGGAACCATCCGCAAATCCGAACTTTTTTTGTACGACGCAGAAGTGGGGACAGCGATTAGTGAGCTTAAATCTCAGATGGAGTCTCTGACTACATATGTGAAGATGTTGGAGAACTCCATAGCACAACAGGCTGCCTCATCCTCTCGGAATCTCGGACAGCTTCCCGGTAAGCCCGATCTAAACCCGAGAGAGTATGTGAATGCTATTTCTGTGTGCAGCGGTGATGTGGTTGAGAATTCGCCCTCGAATGAGTAAGGGAATGCTGCTGTTACGTCATTGGATAGAGGAAAAGGTAAGGTTGCGATTATGGAAGGAGTCGAACCAGATTTAGATAAGCCATACGTTGCTCCTTCGGCGTACATACCTCCGATACCGTATCCTCAACGATTGGTAAGCAGTAAGAACGAACTTAGAGTGGGCAGATTTGTAGAATGCCTCAAGAAGTTAGACATCAACATGCCATACGTAGAAGCCCTCCAAAAGATGCCTAATCGTGCCAAATTCATCAGAGAGGTACTTTCCAAAGAAAAGCATATCGAAGAAAACGAAACGGTAGCACTCACCGAGGAATGTAGTGCAATTCTTCAGAACAAGCTGCCACCAAAGTTAAAGGACCCCGGAAGCTTCTCCATCCCATGCACAATAGGTAATCTCGATATTGAAAATGCTTTGTGTGATTTAGGAGCAAGCGTGAGTATCATGTCACACTCGGTGTTCAAGCGGATGTAGTTTGGAAACCTTAAACCTACGAAGATGTCTCTACGCCTCGCGGATCGTACGGTAAGACATCCGGTGGGAATTGTTGAAAACGTTCCCACCATGGTAGGTGATAACACGTAATCCGTTGTAGTTTTTATATCATTCTTAGGTCTAGTTTCGAGTAGATTTATTAGATTTCATTCATTTATCGAGTTTA
>CM071863.1:40793589-40830926 GCA_036759665.1 Gynandropsis gynandra
AATGTACCAAATATTAAAAAACAATGTACCAAATATTAAAAAACAATGTACCAAATATTAAAAAACAATGTACCAAATATTAAAAAACAATGTACCAAATATTAAAAAACAATGTACCAAATATTAAAAAACATGTACCAAATATTAGAAAAAAACAATGTACCAAATGTTCACATCTACCAGTCTAAAAAAAACAATGTACCAAATATCAATTTAGTCTTCTTCGCGTTCATAGATACGTTCTCCATTACTATTTGTATCAGCCGCCATCTTCTCACGGATGGAAGTAACCTTGTCGTCGCAAATAAAGCGAAACAGATTCCTATCATTTAATAACGAGACTCACCACAGTCATTCCCGCTTTGGTTCTGTTGCAGACCTTCATAATACACATACCTGCATTCATCTTCTCCAGAAGCCAAAGAAGGAAACCCTCCGAGAATGAGCATCTTGGGGACAACTTTTCTTATCTTCTCAATCACCGGATCGATATGTGTTTCCTTAAGGCTCATCTTGCAGTCGTATACCGTGATGCATTGGATTTTGAAATCCGCTTTGATGGCTACCCAATGACATCCTACCCATCGATTTTTGTCCGTTGGAATGTTTAGAACCGAGACAAAACCTTCATAATCACTAATTGGTGCCTTGGCATTCAAAAACTGACTAAGCTTTTCCGGCAAAGTTTCCATATCCTCGTACATCCACATCGAGAGCATATGCATGAAAGCAACAGGACAAACATAATAATTCTGATTCGCGCTGTGATCCAATGCCAAGCGAGAAGACAGCTTCATCAACGCCTCATCCAATTGCTGCAAAAACAAAATTAACACAGGAATACATATGACACAAAACTCTGTGAGACTAAGGGTTTAAAAAAACTTACTTCATCTTCAAGCCATGCGTTGGCCTTTGATATAATCTCCCAAAACTTTGGCCCCCGGGGAATATCTAGCTCAGTTCTCCACCACCGCTCATGTCGAGGTGCCTTCAGGAACCAATATAGATTAGTCAACTTTTCACCGCTAGCGTCAATGAAGGAAGGAAATCGGCTTATCAAGTCCTTTACTAATCCACTAGGATTCCACACAAACTCCTCAGGTTCTTGAACCAACGTTTTTTCGGGTTCTTGAATTGTTCTTGCTCTTTTCGCCGGCGGAGGTTCAACAACCTTCTTTTCGGGTTCTTGGACTCCACCAGCATCTTTCTTTCGCCCTCTCCCTCGCATTGTTCTTGCTCTTTTCGCCGGCGGAGGTTCAACATATGGTGCAGACTCCTTCGATAAAGGTCCAGCACCTGTATAAAATTTACCTCATTAAACATATGGCGACCAATGCGATCCATGCGACCATGCGACCTATTCTTCCCATGCGACAAATGGGACCAATGCGACCCATGCGATCCATGCGACCCATTCGACTTTAGCGACCCAGTGACAAATGCGACATATGAAACCCATGAGACCCATGCGACTCTAACGACCCTGCGGCTTATGCGACCCTACGACTTATATGTCTCGATGGAAATTGACACTCACATGACCTTTTCACTAAATATTACTTACTTGGTGGAACTCCATCAGGAGCAAGGTTTCTTGACATTGGGTTTCAGTGATCACAACTTTCTCGGCAGCCTTTGATTTTGTATTAGGCACATGAATCCCGACATCCATTAGAAGGTCTCTTACGGCGTTGATGATTCTCTTTTCCGACTTCCTTATTTCCCCTATTAATTTCTTCTCCAGTGTCAGAGGGACTGCAACATCAGCATCAACATCACTCACGCACTCCTTCCTCTTAGTCCCTTTTTCCTGCAAAATGACCAATTACGAATACATTATACTTCTACCGACCTAAGCGACCCATGCGACCCAACCGACCCATGCGACACAACCCACCCGTGCGACCTCAACCGACGCGTGCGACCCATGCGACTCAAACGACCCTCAGACACTCCGCGACACTCAAACGACCATTGCGACCTAACCGACTCACTGACAATGACACTCACCCGTTTCGTCACATCCCTCGTAATCCTCTGGACTAGAAAGTAAAGCTTTCTCTTCGTGTTCAGCACGAAGAATACTTAGAATATCCTGAAAAACAAAACATAACCATTATTACCCTCTGTGACCCTTGTTTCCCTTGTGAACCTTGTGTAATCGTTACCTTAGAATCTCCAATCTGCCTTATCACATCTACATACTTCGGGTTAAAATTGGATTTAACCATCTTCTTGCACATTCTTGGGCAGGATCGATGCGCATCCACAACCTCAACATACCATCCATTTCCGCCCAAACTAAGGATGGTTTCAAATGGAAGTAACTGAAACATTAAATCAAAATGATAAGAATGCAAAAAGTACGAAAACATTCAAGTTATTCGAATAATATATACAACTTACCATTAGTGGGATCATGAAACTGCCACAATACCATTTTGGTTTCGGTGATTCCCCGCTAATGTGCTTGCGGCAAGTATCTACAATCATCTCGAATGTGTAACGACCCCATGGAAAGCCTTCACAAAATTCCAAGTCATCAACCATGTCAATGAGATCATGGCTGATAGAGTTTTCTGTTGAAGGCTTGTGAGCCATAACTTGCGCCAACAACATCAAAGTTGCGAACCTCTTCCGGTCATCGGAATTCTTCGCATTCACAAGCTTTTCACTGTCTTGTTCGGGGGTCACCTTTCCACGGCCAAAATTCTTCAGCCTGAATGTGACACCCATCATGGACTCCCACCCTATGGGATATGGTCCGCATTTCAATCCGGAAATTAGTGCGTGCTCCACTATAGAGTACCGGATGGGAATGCCGTTTATGACGAACCACAACTTTGTATTGTCCCGTATAATCACAGAGTGATTTAGTAGTACAGACATTTGAACCTTCGTCAATGTGGAGTCACATTGTAAGTGAAATAAATGCCTAAATTGTGACTCCTTCTCGAAGTAATACAACTCCTGTTCATTTAAGATTCCTCTCAGCATCCTTATTGTCTCGTGAGGATAACACTTCGTGGTGATCTTTGGAATTATGTCCATGTGCTTGAATTCATACACAAATCTCGGCTTTGGCGCCACCTGCAAAATGACCAATTACGAATACATTATACTTCTACCGACCTAAGCGACCCATGCGACTCAACCGACCCATGCGACGCAACCTATAAAGAGTATTAGAACATTATTGTACATAAGGGTATTATTGTAATTTCTTATTCCGTAATTAGGTTTAATTCTTAACCTATTGTACTTATAGCCGTTTAGGGCTATTCAAACTCAATTATTCAGAAATACAATTTTAGATTTGAATCACCATTACCGACTCACAGAGTCGAAGATGTTCATGCAACTCCTGCGACCCTTGCGACCTAACCGACTCACTGACACTGACACTCACCCATTTCAAATTAATAAACCATTTTATGACTCGAAAGCTTGCAAAACCCTAGAAATCGAACTACTTACACTTATTGACGCCATTGAAGATTGACTCGTGCTCTCTTCGCCACTGATGCTGCTGATTCTAGCCATTTTCCTTCTCGCCAACTTCAAATCGATCCCTCTCAAGTTCGACATCACTTATTTCTTTCTTGCTATAAACTTTTAAACAGGTTTCACGGCGAAAAACTGTTCGGTTTTCTCGTTTTCGGCAGTTTTTCACGTCGAAAAGCTGTCGAACTTCCATTTTTCCACGTTTGAACATTCAGGGCAAATTTGTCTTTTCTTCAGTTTTTTTTTTCGGATTTAATAATTACTTTGGGGAAGGATATTTTTGAAGTGGTTTAGCCCTATAAGGATGTTTCTGATATTCCGCCGAGTTGAAGGTTGGTGAGTTAACATACAACTTTGGAGAAAATGGAATGACTTTTGCGGTTCAAATGCATAATCGATTGCGTTTAAAGAAATTATTTTTTATTTGTGATGATAATAAATATGGTTATTTGAATTAATTACCATAAACAATGATATGTTATTATACCTTCTGTTATATTGTTTGTTGAACTAAACATTTAAATACCATAGTCATAATAATAACAATAAACCAGTTTTAATTTTAAATACCATTACGAAGGAGATATATTCTTTTATAAGTGTTCATCCGGTAACTTTCTCTTTCGAAAGTTTAATCCTCATTTTGAAAATAATAAAACTAGTTAAGTTTTGAATAAAGGACATATAATGGATTTTAATATCTATTAATATGTGTATATGATATTAAATAATTGTAAAATTTTAATTAATTAGATCTAAATCTATATTTGATATGAAAACAAAGTTTGGTTCGTTTAATTTGAATATATTGATGTTGAACCTCTGATTGCGATATCTGCGCTCTAGGATCGAACCTATACATAAAATAAAGTATTATATTTATTGTCACATTTTAATTAGAACACAAATCATGAATTCCTATATAATATTGGACAATTATAAACTGTTTAATTAGTTTTAGAATTAGTTAGATTATAATTCATAATTAATATTTTTTTAATTCTAATAATATAAAAGGTGCACAACAATAAAATTCTCTTAATAAATATTGTAAGAATATACGGTTGAATGTATAATGATTCAATAATCGTTATAAAATAAGAAAAATCAAATTTTAATTCATAACTACAAAAATATAAATTTGTACTTATTTAAACGGATATTCAAGATTGAGTTTTGATTCAATATCCATATATATATATATATATATATCTAATGAAAAAAGGATGTAAGGGAAGAGGATATGAAATTTAGACAGGATGAGATATAAATTAAGGTAAGTTAAAAGAGATTCACGTGTGGGTGTGGACAAACCGAAAACATAATTAGAAATGGAAGCAAGTGACTGGTTGTGGTGCATGAACACTATATTTCAGACAAAATGCACATGCCCCCTCTCTCTCTATATATATGACCCGTGATCCAATGTTTACTTGTATCTCCATATGTAAGCATACATGTCCATCAACAGTCACAAACACACATGTATATATATATATATTTATATACACACGCGTATGTTGTATCGTGATTGTGATATGTGACTATTACATCCACCAGTGTCGTTGTCTTGTGAGAATAAAAATAAAAATATTATGTGATTAAAGTGAAAGCAAACTAGAAAAATATACATTATCTCGTTGATAACGTCTATTTTATTATAGTATTTTAATTCATTTTCATATTTAGTTTAATCATTTATTTAGATTTTACCGAACATTAAGTATCATTTAGCCATCTTCTAACGTTTTCTCATATAATTGCAAGAAATAAAATATTGGGGGTACAAACACGAGTGAATGAAACAAAAATCGTTTTCCTATCAACTATACACGGTCAACATCCAAAGATCTTGAATCAAAGAATAAAAATGGAAGCAAGGACGACTGGATTACAAAGAAGGCACACAGCCAAAAAGAAAAAGTAATAGGCGGCTCATAAAAATGGAAACTTAAACCGCGGCCCACAAGAATGGAAACTTTCGGTTGCTGGAACAAAAATAAGAAGATCACGGTTGGAACCTGAAAAGGAAACATGGTTTACATAAAATAGAAGCAAGATGCTAGAACCAAATGTAAACTTCCAACCGTCTACACAAAAATAGAAAGATAGCCGCTTATACAAGAATTGGAAACTACAACTATTGGAGATAGAAAATGAAAATAGCTGCTGGAACAATAAATGGAAACGCATGGACAAGAGAAAGAAGGCATACCAAAGAAAAAGGATAGAAAAAAAAAGAAAATCATTGTTGCCCAAGAGAAAAAGGAAACACAAGTTGCTGAAGAAGCTAGAAACCGAGAAAATGGAAACTAGTAGAAAGAGGAAAGGAGGACGAAAATAAAAGGGCTGGAGAGCTTAGATTCAACCAAAGAGGAAAGAAACAGAAAAGGAAAGAAAGGACAGAACACACAAACACACCACACAACACACACGTAGAGAGAAGAGAGAGAGCAGCACGTCGGAAGGCTAGAGACGGGGCGACGAATCGGAACATGGAGGAGCTGTTGAAAACATCGGTAATAGAATAGGGAGAGATCTCATTCTTTATCTATGTTGAATATAGGTTTCTTTTGTGTTTTGTATTCTAAGTCCATGTCCGAGTAGTTTAGCTACGGATTAGATAGCTTTGTCGATATGTAATGAAGTCTTGTGCTTAATGCTTGTTATAATATTTGATCATTTTTTGATTGGTTGGTTGTTCGTAATGCTTTTATTCTTGTTGATAGCTTGAATGAATGATTATAAAAATCTGATTGCATTGGAAGATGAATTAGATTTTGGAACGTAGCCATAATTTTAAGTCTCAATTGATTTAGAACTTTGGCCGGTCATTTAATTGAACTTAGAAATTAGGATAGCGATCTTAATGCAACTAGTATGTGAGATTACACAGTTGAGAGACTGTAGTACACATAGTAGATAGTGGGTTTAAGCATCGGGAGAGTCATTCTTTAAAAAAGAGTTTGAATTCTCCGAATATGTAATGATATCTATAATCATGATCATGTTTTCATTGCATCATCGTGAATATCTCGAAGTCTGTGGTGTTTACTTCATTGAGTTTAATCCGTTAATTAGTTAGTTAGTTTATCTTTAATTGCATTCCTATCACTTATTAATTTTACGCGTTCTATTCATTAGTTAACTACCTTCAGAGTTGCATCGATTCCCTAGTGTTCGGTCCTGGTACTACACGATCCGTATTCTTGCAGAAACGTTAGTCTAGATAATTATTACTTGAGATTAACCACATCACTCGTATGATATATACGATTTAAAATGCTATATGATATATCATATGAATTTATTAAATAAAATGAATTTTAATAAAACCGTGCATATTTAAAACATATTATAAACTATTGTATCTTTTATTAAAACATATTGTATAATTTGGATGAATTTAGTTTTTAGATATAAACTAGATGAATTTATATACTATTGCATGTTTGTATACTTTTTTAGTGGGGGTAACTTCAAAAATACCCTCCTAGGGCTAAAAGACTTCAAAAATACCCTTCCCGAAAAAAAAAATTTTCGCTTCAAAAATACCCTTATAAATGCTAAAATTCCAAAAATACCCCTGCGACCCTTCTACCCAGTTTGACCAGTTTGACCCTGCGACCCAGTGACCCTGCGACCCTGCGACCCAGCGACCCAGTCCGACCCACCGACCCAGTCCGACCCTGCGATCCTACGACCCTGCGACCCTGTCCGACCCTATCCGACCCAGCCGACCCTGCGACCCTGCGACCCTATCCGACCCTGTCCGACCCAGCTGACCCCGCGACCCAACGACCCTATCCGACACTGCCAAATCGTTCGAAAATAGAAGAGAAACACTCGAAAATGAAAGGAAACACTCGAAAATGAAAGGAAACACTCGAAAATGAAAGGAAACACTCGAAAATGAAAGGAAACACTCGAAAATGAAAGGAAATAGCTCTCTACTTTGTTTCCCTCCTCTCAATTTTCGGTTTCCCTCTTCTCATATTTGCCTTTCCCTCCTTTGTATGTGTTTTTCATTAAGGGCACATATGTCTTTTCTCCAATTTTTTTTTCATCAGATTTAGGAGGGTAGCTTTGAAGTGTTTTAGCCCTAAGGGGGTATTTTTTAAATTCTTCCTTTTTAGTGTATGACTAAAATATGTGAATTATTGATCTTTCTCTAAGGAGTCGGGTAAATTTCTCATGCATTATGCATTCTTTTGATTGATCTTTTTCTTTAACGAGTGTAGAATACGATCCCATGCCGCGCGTGAGTCGTGCAAAGTACTCGACGATGTGTTTTGTTTGAGGAAACAAAAATGAAAAAAGACCCCTAAAATTTATAAAATCGTCCAAATAAAACTTTAAATATCCTTGAGTCCAAATAAAATCTCGTCACTTTGAAGACAAGTTATAATAATTATTAATCAGCCATTCCTAACCCTAATTAAATGATACTAGGAAGGAACCCGAGCAATTCGCGATTTTTTATCATTTTTTTCATTGTAAAGTGAAATTTATATGTCATATTATCATTCAAAAACTCGTGTAATCGATGATGATTATATATTTTATATCTTATTTTAGGAAAAGATGATCAATATATTTAAATTTTATTATAAATACCTAACTAGTTATTATAGTTCAATAGCAAGATCAAGAAAACCAAATTTTGATATAATCATTTGATAAATTATTAGGCTAAAGAAAGATACGTAGATAATATAAATTATGTAGAGAAATAATAAATCAATTAGTATAAAATATTTTTTAAATAAAATATATTATCTTTTTTATATATAAACTTTTACAAATCCATATCTTCTCATGTTGTCACCTTGATAACTATGTCACGGTTTTTAAACTTCCGTAATTTTCATTCTATTATATTAGGTTCTGAATGTCAACTAAATAAGTTTTAGATAACATAAAATTAAATTCAAGAAAATAGAACCTAATCGAGGAAGAATAAATATGTCGCATGAACCCTAGCAGAGCCGCCGTCGATCCACCGCGCCATCATCAACACATGACCATATCTACGTCGTCAACTTGCCAAAAGAAAATCATAATCATTGGCGTTGAGGATCTGATAATGAACCACCACTTATTGTGGTTTCTGAGAAATCAAGGGTGAGTTGTGGTGGATTCTGAGATTCAATCGAATAAATAAATATTATTGAAGTGGAACGCTGCGAGAACAACATTTACATTTATACATATATATATATATATATATTTTTTTGAAAAGACTATATAAAATTATCAAAATTTTGAATTAAATATTCGCAAAGAATTTATTGATTTAGGAAAATATTTATTTAATGAAATTGATATATAATACAAAAGTTATTCGAATGTATTATAAATAAAAACATATATGGATAAAAAGCTTTTTATGGATAAAAAAATAAAGAGCGTTTTATGGATAAAAAAATATATATCCAATGTATATGAATAATTTTAAAATGTTAAATGAAGTAGAGAAGAACCAAAATTTGGTATTCCGAGAAGAAAAAATTTTTTTTTAACATTTAATAATCTTTTCTAAGGTGGTTTCACCAAAAACAACCTTGCAAGGATTATTATATATGATATATAATACAAAAGTTATTCTAATTTATTAAAATTACAAACATATATATATATATATATATAAAGAGTAGATATTTTGAGAATTTATAAATATTCCATCCCATTAGAATCGAGATAATATTTGTTGATTTTTTTCTCTTTATAGAACATGTTTTACTTTTATATATGAGTCAATTTAAATTAATAAAATTAGAATTGATGATTGGACTGCTACATCAATGTTGACGTGTCTTCAGCAGAATTGAACAAAACTCAAATTTTAATATATAATATTTGATTTTTAGTGTTATTTTAAAAAATGTTTTATTTTTTTCTTCATTATGTATATGTTTGATGATAATAAAATTAAATATATAAATAAAAAATGGACATAAAAAATATATCCAATATATATGAATATTTATATGAATATAAATAGAAAAAACTTATGTTTTTAATATTTAATAATCTTTGCCGAGGTAAATAAAAAAATATATATATGTGTGTGTATATATATAAATCTTTGGTATTATTTTAAATAATATAATAAAATATAAATATAAAAAATTTATATCCAATATATATATATGAATATATATTAAACAAATATATATTTTAAACTTTATATGTAAATAAATAGGTTTTTGATATGGATATAAAAAATATATATCTAATATATATGAATATATATTAAGCAAATATATATTTTAAACTTTATATGTAAATAAATAGGTTTTTGATATGGATATAAAAAATATATATCTAATATATATGAATATATATTAAACAAATATATATTTTAAAATCTATATATAAATAAATAGCTTTAATGGATAAAAATAAAAAATATAATCTATATATTAAAAGTTCAACAATTTGGAGGCTTCTGATTCATTCTCTTCTCATAAGCTTCCACATCATCAAAGTTTTTTTTTTGTATTTTATTCTATATTAATTATCATTCATAAATTAATTTAAATGAATTATATATTAGTAATATTAATATTTTAATAAAATACAAAATATTTATATTAATTTAGAAAAATATTTTAGTTATTATATATTTAAATAAGTATATTATCATTCATAAATATATACAGATTTGTTTAATCATATATATTGAATATAAATTTTTTTATAATTTATATCCAATATATATAATATTTATATGAATATAAATAGAAAAAACTTATGTTATTTAACATTTAATAATCCTTATTAAGGTAAATAAATAAATATATATGTATATATATAACTTTTTGGTATAATTTAAAATAATATAATAGAATATAAATATAAAAAATTTATATTCAATATATATGATTAAACAAATCTGTATATATTTTAAAATTTATATGTAAATAAATAGATTTTTAATATGGATATAAATAATATATATCTAATATATATGAATATAAATTAAACAAATATGTATATATTTTAAAATCTATATAAATGAATAGTTTTTTATGGATAAAAAGTATATATATCTAATATAATTAGATATGAATAATTTTAAATTTAAATTGTAATAAAAAAGAAACAACCTTTGATATTCCTAAAAAAAATTTTAATTTTTTTAACAGTTAATAATCCTTGCTGAGATGGCTTCACCAGAAGCAACCTCACAAGGATTATTATATATATAACTAGGTTATGATCCGTGCATTGCGCGGATAAAATTTTATTTTATAAAGATGCTTTTGAAAAATATATGTAAGTTCAAAATAATTTATGATATTATTTTCGTTTATTTATATAATTTATTTTTTATGGTTCATTTTTTTGTAACAATTTAATATATGATATTATTATTTATTTATTTTAATTATAGAGAAAATATATATTTTAATTAAGAGATAGATTGAATCTAAATTAAAATAAACATTAATTAGATATGATAAATGATATCATGGCCATTATTTTTTTTTTGCATTCCAAATATTTTTTTCGATAATATATATAAATTTAAATACATGTTGTTGTAGTTTTTTAAAATTTAAATTTATTAAAATAAGTTAATTGTTTTTTCAAGATGACTAATTTTAAATAATATATAAAACTAAAATCAATATTTTTAATAATTATTTATTAAAGTTTAAGAATTTACTGACTTTTATTTCAATAAATATATAAACATTTCATATTTTTAAATTATTTATTAATTTACTAATTTTTTATTGATTTACTTGTATAATAACTAAAATATCATCTAATTTAATATAAATATTTTGTGTTTCTTTTAAATATTAATTTTACTAATATGTAATTTATTTTAAGTAATTTATGAATGATAATTAATATAGAATAAAAAACAGAAAAATTACTTTGATGATGTGGAAGTTTGAGAAAAGAGAATGCATAAAAAATCAATATTTGTTAATTATTATTCTGTTCAAGTTTAATAATTTACTAAATTATATTTCAAATAAATATATAACATTTTTTGTTTTTTATTATTTATTAATTTATTAATTTTTTACTTATTTAAATATATAATAACTAAAATATTTTCTAAATTAATATAAATATTTTGTGTTTTATTAAAATATTAATATTACTAATATATAATTCATTTAAAGTAATTTATGAATGATAATTAATATAGAATAAAATAAAAAAAAATATTTTGATGATGTGGAAGCTTGAGAGAAGAGAATGAATGAGAAGCCTCCAAATTGTTGAACTTTTAATATATAGATTTACTATATCAATGGTTAAAATTTTCTTAAACGGATTATTTTTTTTAAATTAAATGTTAATGACAAGGATCGACTTTCACTTTATCGCATAATTAGCATTATCATGTGATAGCTTTTTGCCCGCACGGTTTAGGGTCGATGTGTGGTTTCTTTCGTGAGAGTTAGATCTTGGTTATTTCACTATGCAAACCACTGCCGCTTTATGACTATTAGATCTCGGCTTTCGGTTGCAGTCATTGGATTAGTTTCTCTATCTAGACTCATATGAGCACTTGATCTATATCATTTGATCGAAAGGTCAAATGGAAGAATCTCAATCTTTTAATTATGCGACATGTTGTCTCTTTTTGGTCCGTTAGATCATTACAAGAAAATTTCAATTTCCAATCAAATTTTTCGGATGGATTACATAAGAATTGCGGACGAAAAATGAAATTCGACCGTAATTTCGGACGAATTATAGATGGGAGATTAGTTTGTCCGCAAATTCCGTACGGATGGCACTTCTCTCCAGAAATTTCTTTTTACGAATTTGATAAAGTTAAATACACAGATCTAAAAATTCATTTCGGACAATTGAACCTGATGGATGTCACTTTCGTCTGGAATTTGCGGATGAACCAGACGACCGTTCGAAAATATTTAGACGAACGGAATAATCGTCCAAAAATTTATAGAGAGATCTCCTTTTTGTCCATAAATTTCTAGACCAGTCGCAACCATCCAAATTTTCGACATCTATGAACGAGCCATAAAAAAATGTTAAAGTATTTAGTCCTTAATCCATCCTTAATTTGTCCCGAAAATTGCTTATATAAAACACATCACATCTACATTTGTTTCTACCACAAACTAATCAAACATTCTACTCAATTTAATCTTCTTGTTTCTTATTACAATGACATCATCATTGAGATCAAATATTTTTGTTTCAAGACAATCGATGTACAAAAGAATTGATCCAAAAACTAAAAGTGTATCAAATGATTTTGTGGAAGGTGTTACACATTTTATGACGATGAAAAAAAACAACAAGTTTACAAAGAAACCAATAAGTTGGTTTGTCCTTGAGTCAAATTAAAAAATGAAACTTTTGTTAACGAGAAAACCGTGTGGAATCATCTTTATTTAAGAGGTTTTACTCCAATTACTTTATGTGATTATCTCACGGGGATAATTTTGCATCACGACCTTGTAATATTGTTGAAGATTTTAGTAAGTGTATTGCACATAATGTGATATTTGAGACGTGTCAAGATTAGAATTGAACCCTTATGTGAAAATGATGCAAAATGTATTCGGTGAAAGAAACAAGGAAAATATTGACTAAGATCCAAATGGAGATGCTAAAAGATTTTTTTTTATATGTTAGAAAGTGTTAGACATTCACTTTATGATAGGTGTAGAACGAGTCTTTCACAGTTGTCTTTGTCTACACGTTTGATGAATTTAAACATAGAAAATAATCTTGTTGAGGGATGTATGGATTCTAAATCGCAATTAGTAAGAGATTATTTACTTGACAATAACAATTCAATAGAGTCATATAATGAGACAGAAGATAATGAGATCCTTGGATTTATTGCCTTATTAAAAAATTAATGTTTTTCAAGACAATCGTATGATTTTTTTTGGAAAGAGTCATAACTTAAGTAACTAGTAATTTTACGAAAAAAAATCATTTTTAATTGATTAAAAAGGAAAAGCAACTCCATATTGTTGTATGTCGTAATTACCAATTACAGACAAAATCAAAAGATTGTATAAATCTCAGAAGACCGCAAGAAACATGAGATGACATGCTAAGCACTCGAGTTGTGATGAAGAAATATGTCATCTCTCAAATGGTGAGGTGTGGAAACACTTTAACAAGGTATATATTGACTTTAAAACTTAAATTCAAAAGGTTTATTTAGGCCTTTTCACTGATCATTTTAATTAATTTGGAATGTCTAAGAGAAATTATTCGTTATGTCCAATTATTATGATACTGTATAATTACCATTAGAAATATGCATAAAAATGAGTTTTTGTTCTTAACAATACTGATTCCCATACCTAATCATCATAGAAAAAGTTTGGTTATATTTCTTCACTCATTGATTGAAGAATTAAAAAGTTTTATGGGAAGGAGTTCAAGCGTACGATATCTCAATGCTATCAAAATTTTATATTATGTGGTTTTCTTATGTGGAAAATAAATGATTTCCCAACTTACGGTTTGTTATCTAGATAGAAAACGCATTGTCGATTGGTTTATATGTATTGCATTGATGAAACATATGCTTTTCAGTTGAAACATGGATAAAAGATCAGTTGGTTTCATTGCCATCGTTCTTTTCTTCCTATAAAGACACATTACAACATAACAACAAATTTTTTTAAGAAGAAAATAGTTATACATAACTCTCTTCCTCCAGTTTTGACTAGTGAAGAGATTTTGAATGAGTGATTTCTTGCTTTAGGAATTCTTAGGAGTATCGATTGTGGGGGAAATAATCATCCGAGAATTGGCGGTTACAGAGTTACTCATATTACTCATAATTGGTACAAGAAAAGCATTATTTGAAATCTAACATATTGGGAAAAACTAAATCTTTAACATAATCTTGATGTCATGCACACAGAGAATATTTTTTATAACATCATCACACAATGTTGAATGTCATAAGAAAGAAAGAGAATAGTTTTTATAACATCATCACGTATTGTTGAACGTCACAAGAAAGAAGAAAGATAATATGAAATCGCACAAGGATTGAAAAGAGTATTGCTCAGAGAAGGAATTACATATATCTGATAACGATAAAATTCCAATTCCGATATTCAAATTGACGAATGAGGGAAAAATAAATTGTTGAGTGGTCGAAAGAAGATGTGAAATTTCCCGATGGTTGTGCGTCTAACTGGAGAAAGTGTGTTGACATCCAAGGAGAAAATTTATCAGGGAGGAAAAGTCATGATTGTCATGTCTTCATGCATAGTCTACTTCCATATGTTTTTCTGAATTGATAGACAAAATTATACATGAAGCAATTGGAGGTATGTCTGATTCTTAGATATTTTCTTAGTAATTTAAATATTTAAGTAACACTTTCATGTTTCAAGTGTTGGCACATTATTTTCAAGATTTATGTGCGGGAAATTTAAGTGAGGATGTGGTTCGTAAATTGAAAGGTAACATAATTATTATATTATGTAACTTAGAAAAGATTTTTCCATTATCATTCTTCGATGTTATGTATGATTTGACAATTTATCTACAGCACGAAGCTACATTAGGAGGTTTAGTTCAATTTCGTTGAATGTATCCATTTGAAGGATGAATATTTCATTTGAAGAAAAAAACAAAAAAAAATCGTCGGGAAAATTTTTCCCCCAAAAAAATAAAACCAACGAATTTTTCGATGGTCTTACTATCTAAAAATCAGAAGAGTTTTCTAAAGGTTCGTGGACAAACCTTTTTTTTATAGACGACATAAAATAATTTTTCCATCATAAATACGGACGGATTACGAATGTATATGAGTTACGAATATTCATTTTTGGATGGACATAGACCATTTAAAATTCGTCTAGAATTGTGTTTCCAGACAAATTCTGGAACGATTTGACCATCTGGAATGCATTTATTTCTTGCAGTGGATCCTAGTCAATATATTGTTCATGCCACAACCATTTTGAGACCGTTGGATCTACGAGTTTTATTTGTAGTCATTGGATTGGTCTCTTTATCAGGCTCATGATAGTTGTTCATTTATTTAATTTGATCATACGATTTGGATTGAATAATTTCAAACGTTCATTTGTTTGAAGTGATATTAATTATTGTGGGTCGTTCGATTAGATTGTTAAATAAATGGGAAAGTTGAAATTATAGACTTTCCAAGCTATTGGATTTATAATTTTGATGTCGGTTCATCTTAAACGTTCATGACAATGTTTCTCCGTTGTTGGATTTTTTACTCTATCTTATCGCAACATAACGGTTAGGTTTAACAGAATTCAATGTATGTAGTTTAATTGAGACTTTTTACCATTTGTTCAGGACCATTGGATTTGGTCGCTTGGTCTGTTGTGATCGTTGTCAGTGTTTTTTTGCCAACCATTATCGCTTTAAAGTCGTTACCCTAAATAAACAACTTCATTAGACATTAAGGGATGAAGCAATGACACCTCCTTGTGCAATTTTGTTAATCATTTGATTAGATTTTCATCTAACAGTTGTGAATGTTAAATATGGACAGTTTGATGGTGTTTTCTAATTGGAGAAAGATTTTTAGAAGTCTAGTTTTAGGGTTAGGTTTTTATGTATGTTGTTTTTATTCATTTGGTTAAGAAAAGTATTCTTAGGATTTTGAGATTTTGAGATTTTTTCAGTTTCGCTATTCAATTTCATTGTATATTTTGGTCGTTGAATATTCATCACCTTACTACAAAAAAATTTATAAACTATAATATTACATTAGAAACAATTTATTTGCATTGGAAATTCTGCTTCTCAACGTTATTTTAATGTAGAATTGACATTGGCTAAGGCAACGTGGTTAACGACAAGCGTCGATCTAGAGTTAAACTGGATGGCATCATTGCAATTCCATGTTGCGTCATAAGGCCTTATGAACGGACAACGAGAAGGTTTCAAAATGGTCAAAGACGATGTGGTTGCAAAATGAGTTGGCAAAAGTTATTGAAATAGTTAATGCAGCTTTGCGTTAGCATTTGTAATGCCATGGCAACGCACACCGTAACACACACCAACATTACAGAGTGCTACGCAAGGGTATGCAACATCGTGTAGAAATGTTCAACAAGAATTCAATGCAAATATTATGTCATACCAAACATGACTATAATGTTATTGTAATGTCATTTGCGTTGGACATTTTTATTTTTTAATACATATCTGAAATATATAAACCAAAAAATATGTTTATAGTTTCTAAAAATAAAATATTAATTATCGTTTAAAAAATCTTGTAATCATGCAACATTGGTACATGGTGATGAAGAAGAGCGAGATCTTGATAACGATGCAGTTTCAGATGCGAGTTCGAGATGGTTGGAGTACAGTGAGATCATCGATGCCTAGCATGAGGCTCTAAATCCTACGATCTCGACCTGTTGCATCTTTAACAGTGCGACGAGATCATTGATGTGTTGCATAAGTCTCACGACCTAGTGTATAGCAATGTGCATCTCATCACCCGAAGTTACGATGATTTGGGATTTCAACAAACTTAAATCAAATATACACCTCATCAGTTTGGATGGACGATCTACACAAATAAATAATAATAATAATAATAATAATAATAATAATAATAATAATAAATGAGTATTAAATGATTTAAAATATAATCACATTTCATTTAAAACATTTACATTGATGTATAGTTTGTTGAACATGGTTTGGGTGATTTTTGGGACTCTTCGCTCTAATTCGACAAATCCTCTTGGAATTGCATTAATTTTCCCCTTTTTGAATAAATTAGATAGAATATTTATATAACGACATCCCTATATATAATCCAAAATTTATGTACTTTTTTCTTGACATCCTTGCCTATTTTTTAGTCTTGTCATAGATCCATGTTCTTTTTTATTTTTTATGGGTCCACCAAATAAGCTCCAAAAAACTTTAAATTCGATCGTATTCTTATTGTTGCAAAAATAAAATTTTATTATACATTATTTTGAAAATATAATTAGAAATTTATGTATTATAGACTTACCAAGTCATAAAACATTTTTACAATCTTCTATCCAGATGTATGCACCAATAACGCTGAATCTAAGACAATGAATATCTTTCGGATCCTTTTCACTTTCTCTTTCCACTCGAAATATTATGGACTAGACAATTGGGTGAATAATGCCTCCAAAATCTCAGGAGTTATATCTCTTTTTAGCTCATGATTAGCGATTTCAAACGCTTCGTCACTAGATCTTTCCATCACTTATACTTTATGTTATGGTAATTAGGGTTTCCAATACAATTCTTGCTTAAATAATAAATTAAAACATTAGTAAAATAAATGAAATAAATATCGATTAATACATTTAAAATTATCGCATAATTACTTAAAAAATACATAAAAGATGATTGGTGATCTGTGGCATAGACATCCAGCCCGATTACGTCGAACTATTGTGACGTTTTGAGTACACATCTACGTGTTGGTTATATTCGAAAAAAAATTTAAACTAAATGCTAAGCCAACGTATTGGTAAGCTTACTTTATTGGTTTTAATTTATATCATATATTGTTTTTGATTTGTCTATTTCATTTTTATTTTTTAGGTTCGAAATTGATGCATTGGGCAATGCTCCCCTGACTATCACATCTCCTTGATACTCAAACCAAAAGATCTCCTTAAGAGTATCATTAAAGTCTGATTGTTCAAATGAATCACAACAACTGTGTTCTTTTATAAAATTAAAATAATTATTTTTGCTTTATCTAAACCATGCCTAAGTGTATGAAACGTTTAGGCACGAGGGCAATTTCATAATTTTGTAGAAGGTTGTACTAAATCATTCAACCATTTGGATAAGTAAGTATAAGTGTGCTACAATTGTAAACTTGAAATAAATATGATATATGACTAATCATTATCATCGTATTTACATAATTAAAAAATTACTATTATATATAAATTAATGTTTGCATAGTTTTGTAGTCATGTAACATTTGTTTGTTCTTTCATTGTAATTAGATATTCAAATATGGATTATACCTTTGTGCCTTGACATAAAAAATACTATACATATATGTATATACACATGTTAAATAACTTTATATACTAATTAATATATAAATATACAATAATAGTTTTGTAGTCAACCTTTCATATTGAGAAGAATTTTTATAATTTAAGTATGTGTATGATGAAACTCTTGATCGGTCAACAATCATTGCATAAATTTATCGTTCACAATTTCATTGTATTTAAATAAACAATTTTCATTCTTTCTCGCGACAGGTGCTTGGATTTTATTGCAATGTGAAAGTTGAAATGTTATTTTCTGAAATGTGTAATCTCTTCAGATGTGTTGCTTGATAATTGATCCCTTATGTCTACATTTGTTTCATATTCTTTCTAAGATGGAAATATAACTATTAGAATGGATACATCCATCGAAATTACATAGAATCATCCAACTTAATTTTATATGCAAGATGTATCGTCAAATGCTCTATAACATCAAAAAAATAGGAAAGATATTTTCCTAGGAACATAAAATATGTATATTATCTTTCAAATCTTGCATGTTATTAAATTTTAAGTTTTCAAGCAAATATCTCTGAAATACGAGCTAGTACTACGCACCTACTGTTGAAATATTTTAGAGAGATGTTTTGCAATAGTTATTGTAAAAAGTCATTGCAGAAAATTTGACAATCACGACTTTTCATGCCTTGCAACTTTCCACCCTTTTAATACACAAAGAAGCTATTTTAGCATATAACCGTCATGAAATGTTATCTTCTTCCAATTGTTTTAGCATTACATCTCACGCTGCAACACTAAGTCTAACAATGGGTACATGTACTTTATCATATCTAATAAGTTCAAGTTTCTTTTGTGCACACATATCTACTAAGTTCAATGTCATATTGATAATGTTGTCAAAGAAAATTTTCTCTTTATGTATAACATCAAGGTTGTAACGAAGGATATGGTGCCACCAATATAAGAGTCCCCAAAAATATGGTGTTTATACCAGTTTTGGTAATCTCAAATTCATTTGCATCTATAATGTCCATTGCTACCGTAATCAACAATCTTTTATAACTGTCAATGGCATCTAATTGATCAAATAATATCTCATCTTAGCATGCATGGTGTATGTGTATCCACAGTCTTATTTTCTAAACCTTTCTTTTCTTACATCTCAATGGATGATTTAGTGGAAGAAAATGACGATGAAAATCAAAACAATATATTTCCACCGTGTTTTAATGGGAATGAATATGTGTCATCCACACAGTTGGACATGAAAGAAGTTTGTGTGAACATTTTGTTTATTGGAAACATCATATGCTTCAACATCGTATTTCCACATACAAGTTAAACACATAATTGGTGGCAAATTATATAGTGATACAATTATGGACTACAATGAATATTGTTCACCACATCTAGCGTACACAGTGAAACCATCTATGAATAACACTAGGTAAATATTTCTTTTTTCCAAAGCTAATTTAGGATATACCTTGTGAAAATGCTTCACGCTTTCCCGTACGAAGGATGCATATAGTTCTCAATCTACATAATGGTGTTCTCTATGTCATCTCGTATATGGTGCCGTATGTTGTGATTCATATAATCTCTTTAATCCAACAACAACTGGCATGTATAACTTTTTATGTACCGATTTTTTTTCCTTTGATTTTTATTTTTAATTTAAATCTTTCAGCCCCACAAAAATAACAATTCAAAAAATTTATATCATCTTCGTTAAACATCATACAAGTTTTTGCACACAAAAAACATCGTACAAGTTTTTAAACACACATAAATATTTTCATATTGCATTCTAAGATAGCCAATGAGATTTGACATATGATAAAAGAAATTAAGTGGGGGTGTTACCTTTAGGCAAGACAATATGCAACGTATGACATGTTTGATTGATACAATATTTTTTGGTGTTACAACTTGTCTTCACTCTAATCAATCTAATTGCAACTAATAACTTGGAATGACCCTCGTAATCTTCATACAAAGGTTATTGTATTGCACCAAGTATCTCATAGAAATTATTAGTTTCGACATTTGGAACTTGTTCATTTATGTTTACATCATTCATAATCTGATAAACGAGAAAAACATCCCCAATCATTTTCATAAATCCATCATGAGGAGTACAATCATTAAAACTACTCTTATTATCATTATGTCATAAGTTTAAGCATCATCTTGTTTAATGACGTGCATATGCGGTCCTATTCTGCTTACATCTTCGCCATGATACATCCAAAGATAGTAGTTTTTTCACAAAACCTTTATTGTATAGGTGTTATAACATAATTTTTACACTAAACATTTTTCATTTCTCACCTATAATACCGTCCCTTGTGTATCCAACTTAATGAGTAATAAATTTTATAAAACTCTAATGAATTTCAAGCATCTGAATGTGATTTCATCCGTAATAGAATAACATGTTTTCTTATAATGAAGTTTGGGTCTTTGACAAAAACCTTGTGCGACAAGACGTGTCTCACATCTTGTGATTTCATTGTTTTTATTTTTTATTTTGCAAAAAAACCATTTGCATCCATCTTGTTTAACACCATCAGAAAATTGAACAATGAGTCTAAATACTTATCTTTTATATAATGAGTGTAATACTATTTGCATAATCTTTTTCCATTTTATATCCAATCATCTCTCTCTTAAAATTTGATATTGACATTGGTTCTAAATCTTTATTACATCATTGTAATTTATTTCTTTGATGTCCGTAATACAAGGTAAGTCGGGTATCACCGACTTACCTATGTATATATATATATATATATATATATATACTATTAGTTATTAGGGTTTTTAAATTTTAAAACAAAGAAGAGAGGCACCCGTGGGTTGTTTTAACCGAGAGAAGAAAAAAAAGAAAAAAGAAGAATAAAGAAAAAGAGAAAAAGGAAAAAGGATAGATTGGAGAAGAACCTTCAATTTTTCATCACGTTCTTCGTGGGTGTATTCTAATCGCGATTTTGGTAAATCTCTAAATAATTGTTGTGATTATTCCCTTAATTTGAAGATTAATATTATGGAAATCTATGGAATTGAATGGGTCTATAATAGGGAAAAATTGGTCGGTGTTGTTGATAGCAATATTATACAAAATCGTCAAATCTTCGGAAGCTAAGGTGATGATTTTCTCCACCCTAATTTTGGATTTGTGATCGATTTATGGAAGAGATTATATTTTTTAAATGAGGCATGATCACGATGGAATTTATAGGATCATAATGGGAAAAATGAGACGTTACAAGTGGAATTGGATGAACACCCTAAATTTATCGTATGAGAATAGATGATAAGTATATGAGTTATATAGGTGACTAGAGATGATTTAGAGAACTGACATGCGACCAAGTGTTGGGGTCGGAGAACGTCGATATTTGGGTTCGGTGTTTAAACCGAGTGAATATCTTGTTAGTGTGCTCGATCGGGTGGTTTCACATGCGAACCTTCGGAAGAAGGCGTGTGCGAGCGCGTTGGTGAGAGTTGTCACATGAGGAGTATCAGGCTGATGACGTTAGTATTGTGACACTTGGATCTGGGCCGGCGTCATACCGTGTAGGCGTTGTGGTGACCTTGCGAGCGACGGAGCGTCGAGTTAGTCAGATCAGTGGATCTGCCAGCATCGTACCGTGTTGGGGTTATGGTAACCTTTCGAGCGACAGAGCACTGCTCATCAATCTAAGTTTTCGATTCATCCAGGATCGACGAAGATGTATCGGGATGTTCACCAGCTTTATGAATGGCCAGGGATGAAGAAGGACATTGCTCGATGGGTAGCAAAATGTCCAATGTGTCAATTAATCAAAGCGGAGCAACAAGTACCAAGCGGGAAATTACAAAGTTTACCAATCTCCGAATGGAAGTGGGACCATATTACCATGGATTTCGTGACGGGTCTTCCAAAGACGCAAGGTGGCAAGGATGCTATTTGGGTGGTCGTGGATCGACTAACTAAATCGGCTCATTTCATTCCGATAAAGAAGACTTTTGATGTGAATCAGCTAGCCAGGATATATATTGCGCAAATCGTGAAGTGGCATGGGGTTCCATCAAGCATTGTTTCAGATCGAGATGGGAGATTCACCTCACGTCTTTGGCAGGCGTTTCAAAAAGAGTTAGGAACCAAATTGCGCATGAGCACCGCATATCATCCACAGACAGACGGACAATCTGAGAAAACTATAAGGACGCTTGAGGATCTATTACGAGCATGTGCGTTGGAGTGGCCTGGAAGTTGGGAAAATCATTTACCACTTGTTGAGTTCGCATACAATAATAGTTATCATGCTAGTATTGGGATACCACCATATGAAACATTATACGGGCGACCTTGTCGTACACCCTTGTGTTGGACTGAAGTGGGGGAGAGATCTATCTTTAGAGCAGAGATTGCTGAAGAGACCATGGAAAATATAAGAATTGTTAAGATGAAAATGAAGACGGCTCAAGATCGTCAGAAGAGTTATACTGATCTAAAAAGGAAGGATGTTGAGTTTAACATAGGAGATATGTTGTATTTTCGAATTCAAGCGAGGCGACGGAGATCAGGTGGGAGGCGAGTGAACAAGCTATCACCAAGGTTCACAGGACCGTTTAAAGCGATTGAGCGAATTGGAGTAGTGTCCTATCGATTGGAGCTTCCATCATCTTTAGAGGGAATACATGATGTGTTTCATGTATTATTGTTGCGTAAGTGTTTATCAGTACCAGAGAAGATACTTGTTGAGCCACCAAAAACCTTGAGGAAAGACTTAACGTATAAAGAACGTCCAATACGTATTGTGGATCACCAAGTGAAACAGTTGAGGCGTAAGCGAATTTCGATGATAAAGGTTGTATGGGAACATCATGGCGTGGAAGGAGCAACATGAGAATTAAAAGAGGATGTGAGACATGAGTATGTCGAGTTGTTTGGAGATGAGTTGTATGGTTCTTCTATTCACTGAGTACAAATGCTGTCTTAAGAATCAGAGATAAAGAATGTGAGGACGAATTCCTTTGTAGTGGGGGAGAATTGTGATGTTCGTAATACAAGGTAAGTCGGTATCACTGACTTACCTATGTATATATGTATATATATATTTATATTATTAGTTATTAGGGTTTTTAAATTTTAAAGTAAAGAAGAGAGGCAGTCGTGGGTTGTTTTAACCGAGGAAGAAAAAAAAAGAAGAAAGAAGAAGAAAGAAGAGGAGAAAAAGGCAAAAAAAGATAGATTGGAGAAGAACCCAATTTTTCATCACGTTCTTCGTGGGTGGATTCTAATCGCGATTTTGGTAAATCTATAAATAATTGTTGTGATTATTCCCTTAATTCGAAGATTCATATTATGGAAATTTATGGAGTTGAATGGATCTATAATAGGGAAAAATTGTCGGTGTTGTTGCTAGCAATATTATACAGAATCGTCAAATCGTCGGGAAGCTAAGGTGATGATTTTCTCCACCCTAATTTCGGATTTGTGATCGATTTATGGAAGAGATTATATTTTTAAAATGAAGCATGATCACGATAGAATTTATAGGATTATAATGGGAAAAATGAGACGGTACAAGTGGAATTGGATGAAAACCCTAAATTTTGTCGTATGAAAATTAATGATAAGTATATGAGTTGTATAAGTGACTAGAGATGATCTAGAGAACTGATGTGCGACCAAGTGTTGGGGTCCGAGAACGTCGATATTTGGGTTCGGTATTTAATCCGAGTGAATATCTTGTTAGTGTGCTCGATCGGGTGGTTTCATGCTCGAACTTTCGGAAGAAGGCGTGTGCGAGCGCGTTGGTGAGAGTTTTCACATGAAGAGTATCGGGTCGATGACGTTAGTATTGTGACACTTGGATCTGGACCGGCGTCATACCGTGTTGGGGTTGTGGTAACCTTGCGAGCGGCTGAGCGTCGAGTTAGTCAGATCAGTGGATCTGCCAGCGTCGTACCGTGTTGGGGTTGTGGTAATCTTTCGAGCGACGGAGCGCTGTATGGTACTGATAGCTGGGGTACATTGTGACCTTGCGAGATTTTCAGTGTATTGTACTGATAGCTGGGGTACATTGTGACCTTGCGAGATTTTCAGTGTATTGTCCTGATAGCTGGGGTACATTGTGACCTTGCGAGATTTTCAGTATGTTGTGGTCCTTTGGACTTTGCGAGCGTATGCCGAGCTAGAGTCATGTAGACTCTGTGTGTTATGATCCACTGTGGTACTAGTCTTAGATTTTAGATACTCAATCGGGTTGGGTAGAGTGATTTGTATATATTTAGTTTAGACTTTGGATATATGTTATTTTATTATATTTAGTTCGAGCAGGAGAATACGTGGCACAGAGTACGTACCCGTATTGATCTCACTGAGTATGTATTTCGTACTCACCCTACTTTTGGACTGTCGTGGATGGACAGGATATGGCGAGGAGAAAAAGTAACGAGGTTGAGCAGCAACGTGAAGGTTCACAACGGACTGATGGGAGAGGCGTTCACGAGGTCTCGATGAGTTGTATTTTGCATTTCATATTTATTTTATTTATCGTGACAATGATATTTACATATTTGTTTTGCTATTTGGTTCGGACCACTCTTATTTTAGAATAAATCATTTATATTTATTTTATAAATGTGTTTGAGCGATGATACGTGTAGCCACCTCTTGGAGGTGATGGTGGACACTCCTAGTCTCGAGGTTATTCCGGGATGGGGGTGTTTCAATTTCGCCTCTTTATAACATCTTTTCATCATAAATGTAATTAATGCAAATATCATATTTCTTTATATGTTCAAGAATTGTTTTTCAACATTTTCATTTTTTGATCTTCTGCATTTGTTTCTTTTTGGATATTCTCAATTACTTGAGAAAAATATCTTTATCAATTTTTCCGAGAAATTTTATCTTTAAGAGCAAGTGATCGTCCACATTTCAAACGTATTATAGACTCATTTGAAATTCCTTTATCCTCTTGATATTTTGGAATCATATTATAATTGGTGAATGTACACTGTTCCATATGATTTTGTCACTTGTGTTGTATCTATGAACCTATTTGGTAGTCAATTTGCAATATTTTTTTTAAGTTGATGATATTTTGTAAATTTATGATGTTTTATACTCAATATTATAATATTTTTTATATGGATCGAGATATAACAATAATGGTGTTGTGCATGTCAAAGTATGTGAATCTTATTTTATTAGTCCTCATAATGCTTACATCCAGTTTTAAATACTCGAAGGTAGGATATATTCAGTTCTTGGTAGTTTTACTATTGTATTGGAGAATATTTATGGTAAACATGTGGTCATATTTGAATCAACAATACAACATGTTAAGTAGCTTGTGCCCATGGGGAAACAAAAAATTTTATTCTCATCAGTAGTATTTGAGCAATATTCTTTGGTGTATGAAGATGTGATATATAATTTTCAATTTCAATCCCAAATGATATACAATAATCATTTAAAGTTTGAGAAATGAATTTACTAGCACTATTAAGCTTTAATATTTTTAATAAAATAACCGAGGAATTTAACCCATAATTTTGTTGTTTGACTAAAAAATCTCACAAATTTACATTGATAATAAATAAATGTGTAACCATATGGTTGAATTATCAATTAATACAATAAAGTATCAAATTTTATCATTTGGTGGATGAATTGGTCCACATACATGCACGTGTATTGCTTCTAAAAAAGACGGTGAACCATTTTCAGCTTTGATTGATCATGGTCTTATTATCAATTTTCTTTAAGAACAAACAATATATGTAGCTTTGTGAAATTGAAACGTCTTTCCAATTTTTATAGGGTGACCATTTAAATATTCAATAATTCTTTGCATTAGTATTGAATAAGAGTGACCCAATCAATCATGATAAACTATAAACACATCTATATATTTTAGGTTCAAGGAGACATGTGATTTGAGCATAATTATTTTTGTGAAGCATAATCCAATGGATAAGGGCGATAATTTCTCCATCATATGTGTATTTGCCAAATTTATTGTCGTGATACATATATATTCATAATTTATATCGGGGCATATTTTATACCAATTTGATCAATGCAAAAAATATGAATGTACGTGAAAAAGTAAAAATAAAAATATGCATAACATAGATAAATAATTTTATATTAAAGAAAAACCTAAGAAGCGTACATCAAAGTTCATATAAAACATATGACAAAAGGTAGGTAATCAGTAACTTTCTTAAAACAACAAGACAATAACAGATTACATGTCCATTTTT
This sequence comes from Gynandropsis gynandra, assembly GCA_036759665.1. Classification (NCBI taxonomy): domain Eukaryota; kingdom Viridiplantae; phylum Streptophyta; class Magnoliopsida; order Brassicales; family Cleomaceae; genus Gynandropsis; species Gynandropsis gynandra. The sequence continues at coordinate 40,820,373 of CM071863.1, forward strand.
ACTTATTCACTCGCATTTGTCATTATATGGTTGATCATTAAAATCTGTGGTATCCAAAGAGTCTCATCTCTTTCATTATCATGAAATTCACAAGCATCATTAAAAACGAAATTCATGAAGATATTTTTTTATTTTTTACTTTTGTGATTGCTCATATAATTCAACAAGATGATTCAGCATTCGACATGTCTGGGACAAATGGTCATTTTTACCAGATCGATAACAAATATTTTATTCTCTTTTATTTGTATCATCGTTTTTGTTTCTATGATATTGTTTTATCTTTAAGTCTCCATTATGAAAATTATGTGGCTGAAAACCTCAACCTCTTTCTCGTCCATGACCATGGCCTTGACCTCAACTGCATCCACATCTACGACTATGTCAATAGTTATATTTTGTATTTGGGATTGAGACATAACCAGATGGACAAACTTCATGTTTTCTCATTATGAGATGATTATTTTGTTGTACAACAAAAAGTGTTTGTATAAAATATTTATATTTTGTGAACTCTTGTGTGATATTTTTGTTGCAACTGAACGTTATCATCATGACATCTGGATAATATTTTCTCTATTTTATCATGCGATATTTTTTTCTCATATATAACTCTGTTCTTGAAATTATTTCAAACATTACAGAATTATATTATTCACACACATAATAAATGTCACAAACATGGTTTTTGTAGTGTTGCAATGAGAGCAAACCAACGATATATTCTTCACCTCAGTAACAACCACATTGACTAACGATTTATAGCAAAACCAAAAGCCTTTATACGTCATATGTTGTTGACGTTCTTCTTGGATGAACATGGAGTACATGTGATTCATATCCTTAAAAGGCTCCATACTCAGATGGTTGAGCGAATGTTTCTAAAACATGATGCATCGATGTCAATTATGATTCAATGGTATCGACTATCAATTCAACGAGCATCGAGTTGTCAAGATCCCATTAGAAAAACTCAACATCCTTAGGATGTGGTCATGAGATTGTCAAGCTGATAAATCTGAGTTTTCTCTTCGTATTAAGGATGTACATACACCAGCATAGGAGGACATCGAAATCATAATGGAACAAAAAGAGGGCACACAAACGAAGAGCTAAAGCAAGGAGCCTAGCGAAAAAATCTTTCTACAACCTACTCACAATGGATGAGCAAATATCTTGCGTAAAAAGGCAAAGGATATAGTGAATAAGGTATGAGAGACTCTTAATAAAATGGAGGATTCAAGCCTAACTCGATTAAACATCATGTCGGTCTTCTACATTGAACCATGCCTTAATCCGCCTACCTAGAATCGACAAGCTCAGGCGATACGGATAAAGAAAGGCAAAAGATAAAAATCTTTCTTTATCCTTTCCAACGGTTAGGAAATCTTCCAAGCCAATCTTATCCCACTAGATCACCTTATTTTTTGTTCCGAAGATTTTCAATGGCCATAAAATCTTTCTAACAACCATAAAATATTCCAAATGACTAGTAGATCAATCCGTTATCCATCCTTTACGAATATTTCTTATTGTAACAAAGAGCCTTTCCTATATAAAGGACTCCATTTCATTTGTAATGTCATTGAAATTTGAAGAAATAAAATACTTTTCGTATTTGTTAACAGTGTTTGGAACACAGTGACTTCAACTTATTCCGAAAACAATTGAAGCCATTATCTGATTGTATCATGAGGCTTTCGTACCTCTTGTGCTGTCCATTCGCTCCGCTCTAAACACTTTGACTTCCACCATTAACTTCCACTTTCCACCTTCGTCGGACGAATCTTAAAGAGAGCTCTTAGGCCAGTCAAGAGATCTTCCACTGCCAACCATCTCCATCCACTGTCAATGGACAAATTTCTTAAAGAGTGCCCTTAGATTAGTCAAGAGATCCTCCTTGCCTGAAGAATCCTACCCGAACAATCAAGGTTATCAGATTCTCTATATGCATCCTGAGTTCTGACTACACGGCGTGTATCACCAACCAAAGACCTGTCCTAGAGTTCAGAACCGCAATACTGGTTGTCGGAAAACATGGCAGTAGTGCACAAGGCAATGGAAAAGTAACATCGTCAAATAGTCCTACGATGCTTTATTTCTCCAAGCCAGTAACAGAGGATGAAAATAAACACACATCTCAGCCCATGTAAAAGCCTCAAAGCACCCCATGGTCCAGCCCACAACTAATCTTGACGCTCTTATAGTCGACGACAAAATACCCGCTGCTAAAGGCCACCAAAACATTGTTGCAATCCCTTTACACAAATGTTACTCTGCTTCTCTGAAAATCTGTTAGCAGCAAAGGAATATTCCCTTTGATCCTTTGTCACCTTGCACCAGCTTGAACTCTATAAATGTAGTTCTTAAGAATGTTATCAATCAATATAAAAACAAAGATTGTAAACCTCTCGTCTTAAAATTTTATATTCATATGGTATCAGAGCCTTGGAAGAAATCTAAGCTTGATCCTTTCTCAACCATGGAAGAACCAGAAAATTTTTCTTTTTCGTCACTATCAAGTTAGATGACACCACTATCTCCAATGGAAAACACAATTTAAATCTCTCCTTACCTTGTTTCATCTTTGGAAAAATCGTCCAGCCTCCCTTAGCAATCATTGTCACCAATGGCGATGTGATTATTGAAATTCCTAATCCTCTATACTTCTCTTGGTGCAAAACTAACATACTCATCAAGTCATGGCTCTATGATACCTTATTCGGAGATATCTTTTGCTTTATCATAGGTTTTGAAAACATTGTTGATGTCTGTAGAGTTCTCGCCAAAAACTTCAATGAAATGTCTATCTCTAGAGAATTTGACCTCCTTGTCTCCCTTAAACCTCTCATAATTGAAGGAAAACTGTCTTAGAATATTTAAGGGAGTTCAAATCAATTTTTGATCATCTCCATTCAATCGGAAAACCTGTACCAAAAACATGAATATTTTCAGGCTTCTCCAAGGACTGGGAAACAAATATGAATCCTTCACCACCGTCATCTACACTTCTATGCATCGTCCCCTTTTTCCAACTTATGATGATGTTGTAAGTCAGCTCTTAAGTATCTACTTTCAAAACTAAAACCCATAAGCCACTAGAAATGAACCAATACCAAGCTTTCAATGCTTTAATTCAGTTTCTAGAACTCTGCTCAGCCAACCACACTTACTCTTAGCCTCCCACGAACTACTCTCAGAGGGGTTCTTATCCTTACAATAGAGGCTCTAGGTGTCCCTACAACTCTAGAGGCTAACAGTTCTTCACATCCAGAGGCAGCAGATTTACACAACATATATATTCACTCCCCCTTTCTATCCATCCTAATATTGCAACACACACTCAAACCACTCCTCTTCTGTGTCAAACCTGTGGACATTCAGGTCATAATGCCTTGAAGTATTGGCACAGGTTCGACAACTCATTTTAGGACACAAACATTCCTGAAGCCCTTCACACTCAAACCACATCTGAGTCCTCTGATGGAAAATGGTATCCAGATTCTGGTGCTACTTCTCACATAAACGAAAATGTAAGAAACCTTTATTGCTCTCAGGCTTACACTAGGATAGATAATGTCATGGTAGATGACAACTCATTTCTTCCCATAACCCACATTGGCTTTAGCTTTCTACCATCCATTGTAGGTACACTTCCACTCAATAATGTCCTATAAGTTCCTTCTCTTCACAAATCATTGTTATCTATCTCACAACTCACCACAAATTACCATTTCTATACCATCTTTGATGCTAAAAATGTTCTTGTAAAAGATCTAGCAACTCAAACCATATTGGTCAGGGCCACAAAACTACACTCGTAACACCTCGGCTATTGAAGCCATGTACTCTATCAAAAACATAGTAACTATTGAAGATGATTGGTATCTCAGACTTGGTCACACCAACAAGGAGGTTCTTCATCAGCTACATTCAAATGGAAAAATACATATCAGTTCTAAGTCTTCTAGCTTTTGCACTATCTGTCAACTTGCTAAAACTTCTAAACTACCATTTGCTCCAGTCTATTTCATGCTTTTGAACTTTTAGAGTTAATGCATTGTGATACATGGAGTCCTTCTGATATAAATTTAGTTCCAGGATTTTTTATTATGTGGTTTTTGTTGACAAATACTCTCAGTTCTCCTGGATATTTTCACTTAAAACTAAATGTGAGCTCGTCAACACATTTGTATCATTTCAAAAGAATATTGAAAATGCATCTAAACAGTTGTATCAAAGCATTGCAATGCGATCGGGGAAAGAATTCAACAACAAGGCGTTCTTAAAACGCCTCACATACTATTGCATAACACTCAGAATGTCATGCCCCTACATAAAAAATGGCATATCTGAGAGAAAACACTGCCACATTATGGAATTGGTTCTATATAATATTTCACTCAAAGGTGCGATTTTCTTACTGGGTTAAAGCTTTTTTACAACAGCTTATATGATGAACCTCTTGCCATCCATTACCTTAAATGGTAAAACTCCTTACACTCAGCTACATGCCTTTGAGCTAAATTACAATTCCTTAAGAATCTTTGGATGCTCCTATTTTCTTTATCTACGGCCATATGCATCTATAAATTTGATCTTTAATTATTGTATTGTGTCTTTCTTGGTTACAACAACATGTATAAAGTGTATAGATGCCTCTGTCCTCCAACTAGGTAAATCTATATTGTTCGGCATCTTGTGTTTAATGAGAAATCCTTTCCATTTTCATCTAAGTACAGCTCTCTAGTTCCTCAATATCAGATCACGTTAACAATGGCATGGTAAAAAGCAAATAAGATATCTTGTTCTACACCTTCTTCTGTGCACACACTACAAAAATAATCAATCAAACCCCAATCACAATCATAAAACCAGACTCAACTCACTAACTTGTAAACCCTTCTTGTGTCACTAGTCAACACACCTCCAAAACAAATACTCCCATCCCTTCACCCTCCCCATCACCAACAACAAGCCGGTCCATTCATCCTATGACAACCAGATCTAGGGTAGGTATAATAAACCTAATCCCAAGTATAATATTCTTTCCACATCCATGGTTTCCTTTACCCCTAAGTCAATCAGTGTCTTAAAACATCCAGAATAGTATGCATCTATGTGTGAAGTAATCCATACCTAAAAAATAATGACATTTAGGATTTAGTTTCTCTTGAATCTCATATGAATGTCTTGGCTTGTAAATAGATCTTTAAAATAAAACTTCAACCTGATGGTACTTTAAAAACTCAAATCCAAACTAGTTGTCAAAGGATTTCATCAAACTAAAGGAGTTGATTTCTTTGACACCTTTAGCCTTATAGTTAGGACCTCCACAATACGCCTAGTCTTGAGTATTGTTGTCATTCAACACTAGTCCATTAAGCACTTGGATGTAAGAAATGCTTTTCTTTCGGGTATCCTCAAAGTGAGAGTGTTTTCATGGCTCAACCTCTAGGTTTTATCAACCAAGACTATCTCAACCATGTTTTTCGCTTCAAAAGGCCTTAAAAACAACTCCATAGAGCTTGGTTCATTATGTTAGGTCATTTCCCATTGAGTTTAGCTTTCTTTGCAATGTTGTAGACCTCTCTTGTTTGTATACAGGAATGCTTATGAAACTATGGTCTTACTCTTCTACGTAGACAACATAATACTCACTGGTACATCTAAAACATTAATTACGCACATCATTACCATGTTGCATTCTACATTCTCCATGAAAGAGTTAGGACCTCTGCACTATTTTTTAAGGATTCAAGAGCTCATTCACATCCTGAATGTCTTTTCTTACATTAGTCTCAATATGCATTAGATATCTTGGCTAGAATAGATATGTTACTTTGTAAACCTCTTCTCACACCTCTTCCAGCCAGACTAAATGCCACCTTTCATGACCAACAAAAATTTTCTGATCCATCACACTTTAGAAGCATTATAGGAGCACTCCAATATCTTTACCCTTACCAGACCTAATTTAAGTTTTTCCATAAACTTCATAAGTCCAAAAATGCATGATCCCAGAACTGGTGATTTCAAGATCTTAAAACATATTCTTAGAAAGTTGAAAGATAGTACCACCTTGGATTACACATTCATTCACGACGTCATTAAAATCAACACGCATATAGTGAGAGTGATTAGACATGATGTCAAACTACATGTCATTCCCCAACTAGTTTCTGCATTTTCTTAGGTAGCAATCTCATATCATAGTCTACAAACTGTATCTCTCTCATCAACCGAGGTTGAGGACAGGGCCATGGCTTCACTTGCAGCCGAAATCATTTAGGTTTCATTTCTTCTTCGGGATCTTGGTATATCTTTAACTCAACCAACTTACTTTATTGTGATGTTTTATTTGTTGTGCACATGACCATAAACCCAGATTTTTACAAATTATCCAAACACATTGAGTTGGATTATAATTTTATTCGTGAAAAGTTTCCTTAGTTCCATTATTACAAAACATATTACATCAACGTTACAAGTTGTTAATATTTTTACTAAATCCTTATGCAGAGAACAATTTACTAACTTAAGGAACAAACTCGGTCTTGACCTCCACTCCTACACGAGTTTGAGGGGCGATATACACACACAGCTCAATGACACGTCATATAGTCCAGAACCATAGCACCGTTCGTCGAAAAACATAGGAACAGTGCACAAGGCTAAGGAGCAGTAACATCGTCAACCAGTCGTGCGATCCTCTGCTTCTCCAAACCAGTAATAGATGGCGACAAGAAACACACATCTCAGCCCATGCCAAAGCCTCAAAGCACCTCAACGGTTCAGCCCACAACTCACCTTGACGCTCTCACATTTGAAGACAAAACACCCGCTGCAAAAGACCACCGGAACAGTGCAATCCCTTTACATAACTATTACTCTGCTTTTCCTGAAAATTTGTTAGCAGCTGAGGAATATTCCCTCTGATCGTTTATCACCATGCACCATCTTGAACTCTATAAATGTAATATTTAAAAACGTTATCAATCAATAGAAAAAAAAGATCGGAAACCTATTTTAACAAATTAATTTTTCCATTTCTCATAGTTGTTATCTCTACACAATTGAATAAGAGTGATGATAGTTCTCGACCCTTCTGCCAAATAGAGATAACGAGGTGAATATATCGAGATTTCTCGGGTGAGATTCATTCAGTGTTATTGCAACATAAACACCAAAATCATCCAAAGCATTGTCGGAGCTCATTGGAACTTTCTTTGGTGCCAAAAAATACGTCGACAATCAGCAAAGACATCAAGAAAAAAATACACAGATTTTGAGCCATAAAAGGCTATGATACCAGATTAGTTTGTGTGGCTTAATATTACCTTAGGGTTTCATTGAATAATAAAGAATATATATATATATATATTGGGTTGATCTGGATGCGGAAGCGTGTTTTATCAACCTGAATAGAGATCTAGTCATGTTTAACGATTGGTTTTTCGGGGTTCAACGACGAACAAATTTAGAAACGATTTCGTAATACCTTTTTGCGTTGAACGTTTGATTGTCGGATGTGATAGACTTGATAGCAAAAACCCTCTACGCGTATCCACGCCGAGATCGGATCTGCTTTCAACGTTTGATACAGAATTTGGGAAGAACAAAAACTGTTTTCGTTCTTCGTTTCCTTTTCATAGCTATTGGGGTTTAGATTCTGCATTTGTGGAATCTGATAACGAAAACTCGTTTTTTCGTTTATTAAATAACTATTAACTTTTAATAATTACAACTTAACCCTAGACTATCAAAATATTACAGAGAGGCATAACATTTTCAATCTCCCACTTGCCTTTATGTAATATTTCAAACAGTCGAAATATATGTATCTCTATACACATACTTGCATGTACATCTGATGTACTAACCCCAAAAGAAATCCAAATACAATTATATTCTTCGGTGCTAGCAGATGAAAATAATTGTATTCCACACTGATTGTCTAACAATCACAAGCAGATACCGAGACACTCGTATGCGTGTGACCTCGTAGGTTCATCACTAAATCGGTATCCAATTAGTCTCCACCAATTAACTAATCGAGGTTGGCGTCTAGCAACACTCCCCAACGATCGGATAGCGTGAAGTAACATCCTTAATCATTTGAGTAACAATATTACCCAAAACAAACCATGGTGAAGTTAACGTTAGTATTTCCTTCCATCTTTACAGCTCCGGATGCATCCTAGGCATGGTCATAACTGTCAGCCTTACGGATCATCAACTATGTCTCATGTCAATCACAACTGACTGATGAATGAACCTAAGAAATACCTTTCTTCATTCATTCAATGTACTCTGGCCAGAGATTCGTACAGTCATTGTGATTACTGACAACATAGAGCTCAACCTCTTACCAAGAGTTGACGGATCCCATCTTGACCAGTCAGTAACTACGCAAATATCTAATTATTCCCAATATCTATTCAACTAGTACTCTCAGATACTAGGTGTCTAGAATCAAAGAATAATAGATGACATGCTAGTTACTATGTTGATCTCTAGTCTAAGGAAAAACTAACTATCTAACTATCTGGAGAAATCTTATGACAGTTCATTGGTTATTTAACCATTAAGCATTTCTCCCTTTAGGTCAGTTCAATGATCACATCATCATGTGTATCACCCATATATGTGATTCAGAAAAAGAGATCTACTGATTTCTATCACCATAGAAACTTATCACATACATGTTGTTCTTTCGGGATCACTGTAGTCCGAGTAGTGATCCTACGAACAAGAACAATTCAGATTAAATCATACCAAAACTTGACTCTCTTTATTATGATCTCTATCATAATGTCAAGTTTCAGATTTAATCTAGGACTCTATCATACACTTATGAAAATTCATCAAATGAAAATAATGTCATATATTATTAAAAATGAAATCGATGTCTAAATTACAACTGAGTACATGTCTATAAACTAATGCCAGCTAGTCATTTTCCTTTCCATCCACCTTTTTGGATTTGCACATCCCCACACGTTATGATCTCTCGTATCACGTGAAACTTCCGCGGAACATGTTTCGATTTCTGATAAAACCTTGGTTCTTTCGTCTGAGCAATAGCTCAGGTGTTATCACACAATAAAGGAACGGCTTCCTTTATCGAAGGTGCCACACCAAGTTCATCTATGAACTTTCTCATCCAAACCGCTTCTTTAGCTGCTTCGTAAGCCGCTATATATTCTGCTTCAGTCACCGAATCGGCTATAGTAGCCTGCTTGGAGCTCTTCCAACTTACTGCGCCTCCATTCAGTGAAAACACATAGCCTGAAATGGACCGACTGTCATCCTTGTCCGTCGAGAAACTCGCATCAGTGAATCCTTCTAACTCACAGTTAGAACCACCATAAATGAGGAACTGGTCCTTATTCCTTCTCAAGTACATAAGGATGTTCATAATAACCTTCCAGTATTCCTCACGAGGATCTGCCTGATATCTTCTCACTACACTTAGTGCGTAGGCTACGTCAGGCCTAGTACACGTCATGGAGTACATGATGGCTCCTACTGCGCTAGCGTAGGGAAGTCGACTCATGTGTTCTCTTTCTTCCGGGGTCTTAGGACAATCCTCCCTAGAAAGAGAAATTCCAGTGCCTATCGGTAGATAGCCTCTCTTGGAATTTTCCATGTTATACCTCTTCATGATGGTATCAATGTACTGGGACTGCGATAGTCCAAGCAACCTCCTTGATCTATCTCTATAGATCTTTATTCCCAGAATATAGGCTGCTTCTCCTAGATCCTTCATGGAGAACTGATCAGACAACCATGACTTCGTCTCTTGCAACGTCGGAATGTCATTTCCTATGAGCAATATGTCATCCACATAAAGCACAAGGAAGACAACCGTGCTCCCACTAAACTTCTTGTACACACAAGGCTCTTCTTCGCATCTAACAAAGTTGAACTCTTCAACTGCCTTGTTAAAGCGAATGTTCCAGGTTCGAGAAGCTTGCTTGAGTCCATAAATGGACCTCTGAAGCTTGCATACCTTATGACCTTGAGTTGGCGACGTGAAACCCTGAGTTTGAGTCATGAAAACCTATTCCTAGAGCTCCCCGTTAAGGAAAGTCGTTTTGACGTCCATTTGCCAAATCTCGTAGTCATAGAATACCGCTATCGCAAGCAGAATCCAAATAGATTTGAGCATTGCCACAGGGGAGAACGTTTCTTCATAGTCAATCCCTTCTCGTTGACTATACCCCTTGGCAACTAGACGTGCTTTATAGGTCTCTACCTGCCCGTCTGCTCCAATCTTCTTCTTGTAAACCCATTTACAACCAATCTGTCTAGAAGCCTGTGAAGAATCAACCAAAGTCCATACTTTGTTGATCTTCATAGATTCTATCTCGGATTCCATGGCTTTCCACCATTTCTCAGAATCAGGGCCTTGTATAGCCTCTTGGAAAATCAACGGGTCGTCATCTCTATGACCGACCACGTCCTCTTGCACCATCAGATTAAGTCTGTCACGTGCACGTCGAGAACGTGTTGACCTTCTCAAGAAAGCCTGTGTAGCAGGTTCAACCT
>CM071863.1:40839547-40849961 GCA_036759665.1 Gynandropsis gynandra
ATCGATCCCTCTCAAGTTCGAAATCACTTGTTCTTTCTTGGATTTTACTCTCCCAGAATGCGGAATTGGCTTTTACTCTCCCAGAATGCGGTTTTTCCCACGTTCGAAAATTAAGGGTAAATTTGTCTCTTCTCCAGTTTTTTTTTCCGATTAAATAATTATTTTAGGGAAGGGTATTTTTGAAGCGTTTTAGCCCTACGAGGGTATATCTGATATTCCGCCAATTTGATATTAAGATATTATAAACAAATATGACGATAACGGACCGACATTTTTCAGGTAAAAAACTCTTACAATTATTTTCTAATTTCCTTAAAATAATTATTTTATTTATTGCACTTTATGTAAATATAATATAATCATAAACCCACCACTTTATTGACTTTTTATTTTAGTACAAAACTATTTCCATTCCAAAAGCAAAGTAGATTCTACTTACATCGGAAACGTTTTAAATGCGTAATATACACGCTAGGTTGGGAAATAGTAATTTTGTAAAAAAGATTATTGAAATAAAAATTGGTACAAAAAATAACATATTGTATAATATTAGTATTCATAGGATCATACTCATACATCTATATATATATATATAAAAGCAAAATTAAATGAAACATTTACTTCCTTAACCTTGATCATAATATATTTCATAAAGTGAAAACTACTATTTGAAACCAAAGAGAGTTACATCAAGATTATAGTTTAAAAGGATGATTTTTGTTGGGTTGAATTTGGGTGCGGAAGCGTGTTTTATCAACCCGAATTTTAGATCTAGTCATATTCAGATTAGTTTTTTTCGGGGTTTTCAACGATAAACAAATATAGAAACAATTTCGTACCTATAACGTTGAATCTGTAACAATCGGATGATAGACTTGATAGTACAAGTCCTCTACGTGTATCCACGCCGAGATCGGATTCTGCCTTCAACGTTTGGTGCAGAATTCTCGATGAACGAAAACTATTTCGTTCTTCGTAGTTTTTTCTTTTGACGGCTACTAGGGTTTTGCGATTCTGTAATCTTATATCGAAAACCTAATTTTCGTTTATTAAATAGAATTATTAACTTTTAATAATTACACTTTTAACCCGAAACTATCCAAATATTATATAACAGGCATATAACTTTCAATTTTAGTATCTTGTATTTAAAATACATGTGTAATACATATAGATAATTTCATATAAAAAGATAATCAATTTTTTGTTGTTAGAAATATTGGACAGTAACCAAATTGCGCCGTGGTAATACCATTGTTCTAAAAGCGAAATTTCGGCACGATAATGGTGCAACCAAAGGTCGATCACTTTCCAGGGTTTACACAACAATTCTCTCATACACATTCACTCGCGAGGAAGAAGGTGTAATAGCAAAAGTTTACTCGTAGGAGAGAACTCCCGTGTGTAGGTACACGGTTCAAAGGGGGCAAAAAATGATGAAAATTTTCGAATATCTTTTCCTTCTGCAACAAGCCACGTTAATAGGCTAACACTTCAGAAAAACTAACCATTTCTCTTTCTGAAATACAAGGCATATTTGAAAGTTTCTTTTGATAAAGTATTTTCAGAAGTTAATCAAAATTCCAAAAAAATATATGTTCGAATGAATAAAACCCAACCCAGCCTAGCCCGGTACAGACGGCAGCGGCGCACACGGACGGACGACGGCGTCGTCGTCGTCGTCGCGCATGTGTGGTATTTTTTTGTAAATCCCATCTCAATCTCAAAACCCCTCAAATAACACCTTTTGATTATCATAAAACACAAAACCAAATATATACTAGAAGAAAATGTTTCTCCCAACTAATGTAGGACTTTTAAGCTTCCCACAAAACATAAAACTGCTGAAAAATTTAAGTCATTTTCTTAACAATCCCCAAAAATGACTATCACAATTTTTTTAAAACATACGAGTAAAAAACGAATAATGTAGGAATTGAATTACTTAAACATCAATTTCTTACGATTGAATTGATGTGTAGTGATGTGAAGCAACAACTTAAGCTAGTGGAAGTGAATTATTTCTTGAATTTTCAATAGCTTAAATCGAGACCCCCACAACAAGTATCAATTTCTTGGTATTTGCTATTTCGCAATACGGTTACAACGCTTTTTAAGGCCATGCGTTTTTACCTTGGTTCTATGAGTGCTCTAGAAATAAACTCAATTTGGACTAATATGCTGATCTAAATTCAAGCAAGAGGTTTAAGTCTCATTCCTTTAGAAGATTCTTGAATGATTCTTCTTGATAATCCTTTTGTTAAAGGATCTATCAAATTCCTTTCGGATCTCACTAACTCTAAATAGATCACTCCATCTTTCAAGAGATGTTTAATTGCTCCATGTCTTATGCGAATGTGTCTTCTTTTACCGTTATACACATAATTCTTTGCAACTCCAATGACAGCTTGTGAGTCACAATGCAAGGAGATAGGAACAATAGACCCCCACAATGGAATATCTCCCAGTAGGTTTTTCAACCATTCAGCTTCTTGACCAGTCAATTCAAGAGCGATAAACTCTGATATTATAGTAGACCGAGCGATACATGCTTGTTTCAATGATTTCCACGAAACAACTCCTCCACCTAATGTAAACACATATCCACTGGTGGAACTCACTTCATTATTATTTGTCACCCAGTTTTCATCATAATAACCTTCTAACACTGCGGGAAACTTGTTAAAGTGTAAGCACAAGTTCATAGTCATCTTAAGGTATTTCAATAATCGACGAAGTGCATTCCAATGTTCAATGTTTGGATTATGAGTGTATCTACTTAGTCTATTTACAACATAAGCAATGTCTAGTCTAGTGCAGTTCATGAGAGACATAACATTCTCTATAATCTTAGCATATTCAGTTTGTAAAACACTATCACCATTGTTTCTTTTAAGATTCATGCTCAGATCATAAGGAGTTCTTATAGGCAGTTCATCAAAGCAATCGAACATCTTGAAAATCTTCTCAATATAATGTGATTGACACATAGAAAAACCATTTTCCTTTTGATGAATTTTAACACAAACCTATCAGCATCTCCTAAGTCGTTCATATCAAAATGAGATGATAAAAATATCTTGGTATCAATGATAACTTCTATGTTTGAATCAAAGATTAACATGTCATCAACATATAGGCATATGATCACACAATCAAACAAAACAACTTTGTGTAAAAACATGAATATGATACATTCACTATATAACCATGGTTTACTAAGGTATGATCAAATTTTTCATACCATTTTTTAGATGTCTATTCGAGACCGTAGAGGAATTTTCTGAGCTTACACATTTTGTTTTCTTGCCCAGCTCTGATGAATCCCTCTGGTTGTTCTATGTAAATTTCTTCTTCTAGATCTCCATTGAGAAATGTTGTTTTCACATTCATCTGATGTATTTTGAATCCTCGAATAGCTGAAAGTGCAATCAGAAATCTAATGGTAGAGATTTTAGTCACAAGAAAATAAGTATCAAAGTAATCGATAACTTTCTTTTGAGTATATCCTATTACCACTAATCTAGCTTTAAATTTTTCAATTGACCCATCTGGTCTAGTTTTCCTCTTGAAGATCCATTTAAACTTAATGGGTTTACTACCTTTATAAAAATCAACCAAATCCCATATTTGATTCATTATTATTGAATCTAACTCACTTTTAATTGCTTCTTTCCAAAAACTAGAGTCCATAGAGTTCAGATCTTCTTCGTAGGTTTTAGGATCTTCATCAATCAAGAACGTAGATACAAATTGTTCATCAATTTTGTCTGAATTATAAACTAGAAATGCAATAACAAAATCAGAATCGAGGGTTTTCTCAACCCTTTTCCTTTTACTCTTTCTAGATCCGTTATCATACATAATCGTAGATGATTTCTTATCCAAACCACTAATTGAAGAAGTAGTTGTATCATCTTTTTAAGAGGAAAAGTATGTTAGAAAAAATCAGCGTTTCTAGATTCAGATATTGAGTTATAATTCAAACACATGAATCTATATGCGCTACTATTTTGAGCATACCCAATGAATGCACAATCAAAAGTCTTGGGGTTCTATATTTGTTTTCCTAAATTCAGGAAATGCAACTTTAGTAAGACAACTCCATACTCTCAAATAATTCAAATTCGGTTTAAAACCTTTCCATAATTCGCAGGGAGTTTTATCCAGCTGTTTGTGAGGGACTTGGTTAAGAATATAACATGTGAACAATGCTGCTTCCCCACACATATTATCAGGCATACCAGAACTCAATAACATAGTATTTATCATTTCTTTTAGTGTTCTATTTTTTCGTTCAGCTATGCCATTTTGTTGAGGTGTATATGGTGCCATAGTTTCGTGAATGATACCATTCTCACTACAAAATTCTTCAAAAAATTTTGTGCAATACTCACCACCTCTATCAGGCCTAAGTCTTTTAATCTTTTTTATCTAATTGATTTTCTACTTCAGCTTTATATTTTAAAAACATTGAGCAACCTCATCTTTAGACCCTGATAGATAAATTTTCGTATATCTAGAAAAATCATCAATAAACAAAATGTAATACTTTTTACCACCTTTGCTCAATGTGTTTCTAAAATCAGCTAAGTCAGAAAGAATCAATTCAAGTATTTTAGTGCTTCTAGAAGTAACATGTTTAAAAGGTTTCTTAGCATATTTTTCTTCAACACAAATAACAAATTTTGAACATTCATTTTCGTTTGATGCGTTTATGAGTTGTACATTTTTCAGCCTTTTAATAGAACCATAATTCACATGTCCTAGTCTGTCATGCCACAAATTAACTGATTCAACGATATAAGCAGAACTAGAGTTACTTCTATTAGCTAAACAAAAAAATAATTTTCAGGACAAACCATCCCTCAAACAAATAACCTTTTCCCACAAAATCCACATTCTTGGCTAATATCACTTTATCACCCTCAAAGACAAGTTTCAAACCAGCTCTATTCAGCAAACTACCAGAGATTAGGTTCCTACGCAGTGATGGACCATACAACACATCATTCAATACTAATGTTTTTCCAGACGTAAGTTTGAGGAGAATTTTTCCTTTACCAAGAACTCCAGAGGTGGCAGAATTACCCATGAAGACGTGTTCACCATCCACAACTTCTTGGATTTCTTGGAAAAGATACTTGTTAGAATAGAAGTGTCTAGTTGCTCTAGTGTCTAACAACCATGCGAATTTGTTAGAAAACAAATTCGACTCAACCACCACCGCCACGATGATCTCATCCTTTTCAGCAACATTAACATGTGGGGCAGAATTTGTGTTAGGTTTGTTATCAGGTTTTTTATCTTTTTTGTTCCAGCATTGATATGATTTGTGGCCTGGTTTTCCACTCATAGTAATGCAAAACTTTGTCCTTCGAAGGCCTTTGAAGTTCTTCTGATTCGGTCCCTTTTTGAATTTCATTCCTTTAGCTTTAAACATGTCTTTCTGTCCAACAAAAGATTCAATTATGTTAGCTTTAACTGAATGTGAAGAGACAATATTAAGCTTATATTTCTACCGATTAGCCTCCTCGGTCTTCATATAGCTTATGAGCTCCTAAAGTGGCAGATCCTTCTTCTTGTGTTTCAGACGACATCTGTACTCTGACCACGATGGAGGGACCTTTTGTAGCAGAATATTCGTGTGCAGAAGTTCACACATCTTTATGTCTTCACTGAGGACGTCTGCTCAAGGTTTTTGTACTCATGGATTTGGTCCATGATCAGTTTATCGCCGACCATTTGGAACTGAATCCATTTTCCTACAACGTACTTCTTTTGTCCAGCATCATCGGCTCCATATTTTGTTTCCAAGATATCCCAGATCTTCTTGGCAAGCTTGTATTTAACGGAGATGTCAAATAGTGAGTTAGACATATGATTTAATAGATGTTCGTGCACCATTTTGTTATCTTTTTCAAATTTGATTCTGCCTCGTCGTCTGCCTTTTTGGATTTATCGGTTTAAGGCGTGGCCATAGGAGTGGAAGGTGCAGCGTGGTGCGGCATATCTTCAAGGACGTCCGTATGGAGGATGTAGTCGACATCCAACTGCTCGAAGAAGATGAGCAGTTTCTGGGACCAGCGACAGTAGTTCATACCATCGAACGACTCGAGCTTGGAGAGGTCAGACAGTGAGCGCGGTGGTAGGACGGCAGTCATGGTTACGAAAGAAAAAAAAGATTTTCGCTTGCAGAATGTTAGAAATATTGGACGGTAACCAAGCTGCATCGTGGTAATACCACTGTCCTTAAAGTGAAATTTCGGCACGACAGTGGTGCAACCGAAGACCGATCGTTTTTCCAAGGTTTACACAGCAACTCCTTCGTACGCGTGCACTCGCGAAGAGGAAGGTGGAATAGCAAAAATTCACTCGTAGCCAATGAGCGCGGCGGTAGGACGACAACCATGGTTATGAAAGAAAAAAATATTTTCGCTTTCAAACTGTTAGAAATACTGGACGGTAACCAAGCTGCATCGTGGTAATACCACTGCCCTGAAAGCGAAATTTCGGCACGATCGTAGTGCAACCGAAGACCCATTGCTTTCCCAAGGTTTACATAGCAACTCTCTCTCGTACGTATGCACTCCCGAAGAGGAAGGTGGAATAGCAAAAATTCACTCAAAGGAGAGAACTCTCGTGCATAAGTACACGGTTCAAAGGGGACAAAAAATGATGAAAGTTTTCATATGCCTTTTTCTTTTGCAGCAAGCCACATTAATAGGCTAACACTTCTGAAAAACTGACCACTTCACTTCCAAAATACAAGGCATGTTTGAAAGTTTCTTTTGACTAAGTCTTTTAAAAAATAAATCAAAATTCCAAAAAGATATATATCTATTCGAATGAGTAAAACCCGATCCAGTCTAGTCCGATCTGGACAGCACATGGACGGCGATATCATCGTCGCACGCACATGATATTTTTTTGTAAAATACTCATCAATCTCAAAACCCTTCTAATAATACTTTATAATTACCATAAAACACAAAACCAATACTAAAAGAAAATATTTCACTTTTGAGCTTCTCACAAATCACAAAAGTGTTGAAAAATTGAACTCATTTTCTCAACAATTATATTAATATCATAATTGATACAAATCATTCTAACCGTTCGGTCCTACATTGTAATTTATCTCTAATCAAGGTTTTAGATGATAATTTAAAAATAAATAAATAAATGATCTTTTTATATTAATATCATGGTTCATAAAAATTGTTTGGTCTAGATGATCATTTCGAAAAAAATAAAAAATAAACCAAAATAACGTTGTTTGATTATTATTAATAAAAACAATTTAAATCAAAATGACATCATTTATTTTAATTTAATGATATATAATAAATTGATTTGATATATATTAAATGGTAATGTACCATTTATAATTAGTTTAGTTTGATTGTTGTTATCATTTCATTTTCATTGTAATCTTCTTAAAATAAATCATGATTTTAATCTAGTTTTAATATTATTTTTATATTTTTCTAGTTATAAGATATAAAATTTAAATTTTATAATATATCTAACATAAAATTTATAAAAAATTATTAGAATTTATAAAATTTCAATTCTATAACATTTGTTATCTATATATATATGTATATATGTATATATATTCACCTAAACCATCTGGACATAGGTAGGTTTAGATGCTGATCATCTATCTATAATCTAGTGTTTTTTTTAAAACATTGATTAGATTAATATGTTAAATATTTAATAGAATACATCAATCTATTATAGTTTTTAAAGTTTCATTATGCGAAATTCTTTTTTAAAAAAATTATAATTATTTTATAAGGTGTATATTATTAAAGTATTATCTTAATACATTTCTTTATTATTTCTTTCATGATTATTCTTTTGATTAGATAGTTATTGATTGTGTATTATAAATACACATACATTTGCAAGACTTTGATTTAATTCTATCAATAAAAAAAATCATTTTTTTCTCTTTTTCTCTATTTGGTAATATGGTATGAAAGCTTTATTTTTTTTTTCTTTTAAGCAAATAAGCCTTTCCTTATTTTAGGTTTCTTCCTCTCTCTTTCCTTCAAAATTTTTCTCTTCAATCGTCAATTTTCCTTATTTTTCCCTATTTTCCCTATTTTTTCTATTTTCCTATTTTTCCTATTATCTCTAATTCCCGAGCCATTTTCTCTATTGCTTCCGCCACTTCCTTTCTCCACTCTCTTGAAACACCCACACCTTTTCTCCGTGTAGTCGAGGGCGGCCATTGACACCCACCTTTGAAATAAAAAAAATTGGCCGAATCAAGAGGACATCCACTCGACATCCTCTCAGAACGAGTGAAATTCTTGAAGCTCGGAGCATCAAGAGGAGCTGAATTTCTACCTCTTCGATTTCAGATTCTTCGATTTCAGATTTTTCGATTTCAGATTCGACGAAATATAGTGAGACGCAGAAGGATGAAGAGGAAGAGAAATCACGATTTCAGATTCTTCACCTCTTCGATTTTGAAAACTTGTAGAAGACAACTTGATTAATCGATAATTCAAAAATATCAAACAATACCAGCTTTATTACGAATCAATCTTTCAAGTACATTTGTCTTTCTTTACAATGCACTAAAGATTTCCGCAGATAACTCCCCCTGAGTTAGATGTAAATAAACGCTAATTGTTTCTCTCCATTTCTCACTATATCGCTCTAAGTACACTTGCAACTCTGTGATCTGTACTCACTTAGTCTGCCGTATTTCTTCGATATTTTTTCCAGATTCGTTAACCTTGTTTTTTTATTTCCAGGTCAATTTATCTGCCTTGCTCTCGGCTCAGCAACCACTCCCGGTTCTTCCGCCGCGCCGTCATGCTGAACTCTCTTCAGCTTTGAATCCGCTCGATTCACTTTAACTCCTCCTTCTTCTCCTTAATCTTCTCTTTGATCCCTTTTATTCTCCTTGTTTTGCTCTTTGAATCTTTCACCTCCTTAAAATGCTCAACAACCTGATTTTGAAAAGATCTCACATGTTCCTAAAATATTGCATTAACAATCTCCCCCTTTGAATTTCTAATCACTCAAACTCAAATTTGTGCAAAAAAAAGAACATTCACCAAACGCAATCATAGTTAAGCACAATCATCACAAGTCATTAATTCATTCATTTCGTCATGCTTTAATCACCATATATCCAATGTTAGAACCTCCATTTTCTCCCCCTGTTTGTGTGATCAGATATTCAAAATCAATAAATATTAGTCACACATATAAAATGAACCAATTTAGATATCGATCAATTATTTTCTTGCACAAGGTTCTACAACTTGATGTTCTTCCATATCTTTCCCTCATTTTATTTCTTTTGTCCCTAAAAATGTTCATCAATCCGTTCTCTTTAAACCACATTTAATAAAATCAAGGACAAATACATAAGAGAAACAAGAATAAGTTTTAGAGTTACCTTTTCCGTTTAAGTGTACTTAACCTATCACCAGATACTCTCAACAATCTTTAGTACACTTATGAGCTAATTTATCATTCTTTTTCTCTTCTTTCTCCTCCTTTTCTTTTCTTTATCTTTTCATTTTCTTTCCTTTATCTTTTCTTTTTCTTTTCTCTATTCTCTGCTTCTAGGACGTTGTTTAGATATCCTTTTGTTCATATAACATTAGCTCCTTGATTACCTTTTGCAGGTATACTCTTATGTAATAATTTCAACATAGAGGAGTATTTAAGCATGAATTAGCCTTGTATCATAGGACGTTATAACTGAAACTGAATACCTCTCAACTTAGTCCTGAGCAAAATACTCATAACAAACTTTTTTTAGGAATATAATCCATCGAGTCATTAGAGGAGTAAGAGAACAAACCCTTTTTTTATATATGTAAAACATTGAATCTCAAATAAAGGACAAATTTGCTAGCATAAGTGTACTTCAGTAACGCTTAAGTAATCTTGATAAATCAAGTACAAATAAACAGATCATTATCTCCAAAAATTATTCTTATTTCCGTACATATATAGTCCTAATTTTATCTCAAATCAGCTCAAAAAGTCAAGATCAATAAACACAAACTCTAAGTGATTATTACAAACATGCATAATGATCCAAATCGAGGGGGTTTTATGAATTTAGTTAACGATCGATTAACATATATCAAGACTTAGTTTAGGAATACCTCAAACCTAATTCGAATCTGCAACTTTTACCAATATTTGATAATCTTTTGTCTCTTTCAAATTCTTTTGCTCAATCTCTCCACACATAACAATTGTTTGATGATCGCATACCTGAAAGAATACACTTTCCGTTAGAATTCATGATACAACATTCATTTTGTTTAAATTGTACTTTGTAACCGCTGTCACACAATTGACTAATGCTAATCAAATTAGCAGTCAACCCCTTCACATAATGAACGTTGTTTAACATGGGTTGTCC
>CM071863.1:40867545-40900087 GCA_036759665.1 Gynandropsis gynandra
TTCGTCGGTTTTGGTGGTGATGAACCGTAGGTATTCTTCCATCGATTGAGATCCTTTGGCACAGCGTTTGATTTGATCTAGTAGTTGTTTGACATGACCACGAGAAGCTTTGCCATAGATGTTGGCTAGGGTTCGCCAAGCGTCTCGAACGGAAGTCGCTCGAGCGATGACCGGTTGGAGCGGGAGGGAGAGTGCGTCGAGCATGGAACTGAAAAGCAAACGATCCTGGTGTTTCCACGGGCTGAAGGCGGGATTGGATTGCTGAATTCCATCGATGTGAATCATGGCTGGCGGCACAATGGAGTCTTTGGTGATGAAGCACTCGAGATTGTAGCCTTCGAGGAGAGAGCGGATTTGGACGCTCCAAGTGAGGTAGTTCTTCGGAGTGAGTTTTGTAACGCTTGACATGTTGCAAGCAAAAAGGAGTTTCTGTGGCTGTTGCGGATCGAACATGCTCACAGACTCGGTGCGATTCGACGGCTCCGGGATGTTCGACATGGGTGCAGGACGCGGCGCGAGAAGTCAGGAAACGGTTGATCAGGACGCGGCCGATAATTGTGGGATCGGTTGGGGCGATGCGGCGCGATGGAGATCTGGATCGATGGGCAGGGCGGTTCCGTGCTGGTGAGGCGACGGAACAGTGGCTGAGCCAAGGGGTGAGACGTCGGAGCAGCGGCGGAAAAGGGGGTAGAGTGCGACGGCCGGACCAGTGGGGTGCGGCGGCCGGACCAATGGCCGAAAAAGAAGATGGGCGGCTAGGGTTAGGCGGCTAGGGTTACGTCGTGAGACGATTTTAGCTCTGATAGCATGTGAATGGTAATTCGAATTATGATTACTGAAAAGCCATAAACGGCTATATGTACAAGAGGTTAATGATTTAACCTAATTAAGGAATAGTAAATTACAATAATATCCTTAATACAATAATATCCTAATATCCTTCATAGTCATAAGCTTTTTTCTAATTCTGTTTTACCTAAACCTATTAAGATTATTTGAACCTTTTTCTGATAATACTTATATACCTAATTTGTCATTGTCATCAAAACCCTCTGATATTATTCTAAATTCCAAACCTATACGAATTATAAAACCACCAAGTTACTTATCAGATTATCATTGTTACAATAGCATTTCAAACATTGACCATTCTAAACATACTACACCTTACCCTATTTATGCTTTTGGTTGTTATAATAAACTCTCTTCTACTCTTACAATGGCAGTTTCTACAACATCAGAACCAAAATCATTTCTCGAAGCAAGTAAATCTCAAGAATGGGTTACTGCCATGCAATTGGAACTTGATGCATTGTTAAAAAATGGTACATGGTCTATTTGTTCTCCTCCATCGAATAAAAATGTCATTGGTTGCAAATGAGTTTATAGAATTAAGTATAATTCATATGGTAGTTTAGACAAATACAAAGCTAGGCTTGTAGCTAAAGGTTTTACGCAGAAAGAAGGAATAGATTATGTGGATACGTTTAGCCCGGTTGCAAAAATGATTACAATAAGACTTTTATTCTCTTTGGCTGGTTCTTTTAATTGGATAGTTGATCAATTAGACGTTTCGAATGCTTTCTTGAATGAAGATTTATCCGAAGAAATTTACATGTCATTACCCCAAGGATATCTTCCGAAACAGGGGGAGAAATTCCTACCTAATGCTGTTTGTCGTTTACATAAATCCCTTTATGGTTTAAAACAAGCTTCCCATCAATGGTATATAAAATTTTGTGATGTTTTGTTAAAATCTAGTTTTATTCAATCTTCTAGTGATCATTCTTTGTTTTTATCTACTTCTAAGGATAATTTTCTTGCTTTATTAGTTTATGTGGATGACATTTTAATCTTTAGCAATGATCATTCGGCTGTTGATTCGGTCAAGTCATTTTTATCTACAGCTTTTACAATCAAAGATCTTGGTAAGGTTAAATATTTTCTTGGTCTTGAAATATCTCGTTCTAAACTTGGAATTTCGATTAGTCAGCGTAAATTTACATTAGAACTACTTGAAGAATTTGGAATGTTAGGATGTAAACCACTTGTAATACCCATGGAAGTCAATTCAAAATTTGAACTATCTAATGGTGCACTTTTAACAAACCCTACATACTATCGAAAATTACTAGGAAAACTTATCTACTTAACAATTACAAGACCAGATATATCTTTTGCTATTAACAAATTAAGTCAATACATGTCTACACCTACTTCAATACATTTATCCGCTGCACAAAGAGTCTTACGTTATCTAAAAAATGATCTTGGACAAGGTTTATTCTATCCCGTTGATTGTGATTTTCAACTTAAAGCCTTTTGTGATGCTTATTGGGCGTCTTGTCTTGACTCTCGTAGATCTGTCACAGGTTATTGTGTATTCTTAGGCAAATCTCTTATATCATGGAAATCAAAAAAACAAGCTACGATTTGAAGAAGCAGTGCTGAAGCCGAATATCGAGCTATGACCAATACAACTTGTGAGTTACTCTGGTTAACATCAATTTTAAAAGAGTTAAACATTTCTATCTCTATGCCTGCCCTTTTGTTTTGTGATAGCACAGCAGCTCTTCACATCGCGAGCAATCCCGTTTTTCATGAATGAACAAAGCACATTGAAATAGATTGCCACGTCGTTCGTGATCGGATACAATCAAGATTTCTCAAGACATTACATGTCAATACCAACAATCAACTTGCGGATATACTTACAAAGCCCTTATCATCCGTTCAATTTCGGCATTTACTCTCCAAGATGGGAGTATCGCATCTATACTCCTCATCTTGAAGGGAGTATTAAAATATCATCTTGATACATTTCTTTATTCTTGTCTTTCTTGATTATTTTGTTGATTAGGTAGTTATTGATTGTGTATTATAAATACACATACACTCGCAAAACTTTGATTCAATTCTATCAATAAAGAAAATCATTTTTTTCTCTTTTTCTCTTATTTGGTAATATATATATTTATATAAAATAATTCACGTATTAAGATAAAAATACATTAATAAGTTGTGTATTATTATAGAAATTTGATAATAGTCTATAATTATTTATATAATTTTAATAAAAATGAAAGACGAATTTCAAAAAGTTCTAAAACCACCCCTCTCCTTTATATACAGACACACCCCCTCTCACAAAACTTGTTATCAGCCTCATTTTCATATAGACGCCTCTATTTCTTCGTCTTTCTCCATCTCAGAAGCAACAATGGATTGGTTCTCATGGCTCTCAAGAACCAATCTCGAATCCTCCCTCATCTATGAGTACGGCCTCTCTTTCTCACACAACGAGCTCGAATTCGAAGACATTGCTTACTTCAACCACGAGTTCCTCCAGAGTATGGGGATCTACATCGCCAAACACCGTCTCGAGATCCTCAAGCTCGCTCGCCGAGATCGGAAATCATCGAACCTCTCCAGGATCATGATAATGATTAAGAAGACCGGTAAGTGTTTCACCGAGTACTTACGCGCCTGGATTCACCAGGATGAGTCGTCTCGGGCTCTCGTAGTGGTTCCGAGGAGCACGAGCAGCGGGAACGGGAGGTGGAGAGGCGCGATGCTGAAGAGGAACAAGAGATTGGTGATACCGAGCAGTGGAAATGGCGATGGGAATGGAAGTTTCAAGCAGGAGAGACTGCTGCTGACGAACGGGAGTCCGCGTAGGCGCGATAGCTTCTCGACCTCCATGGTCTGCGATTACAGTTTCAAAGAGGAGAAAGAGGGTGTTGATGATTACTGGGGAAAAGGTATGGAAGAGATCAAGTGGGATTCAATGTTTCAGAACCTGAAACCCACTTGAAATCTGGGTAATATTCTCGGGTCCATTTTTTCCCTTCTTTATGGTGAGAGATGGGTTTTTTAGGGTTCTCCCACCATTGATCTTCGGGGGATCAGAATCAGAGATAATAGGTATTGGGAAATGTGAAGGTGTGGGTTGTGAGTGTTGTAATCAATTCAGTAGTCTGTTGATGTAATGAATCTTTCTCCGTTGTTGCTATTTTGACTCTCAAAACAGATCCCGGTTTATAATCTCCGGTTATCTTGTTATTGGTAATTTGGTATCATCGGGTTGCCAATCTCCTTGATGATAGTACTACGGTATGACTGCAATGCGAAGACTATAACCGCCGAATGGCAACGTGAAATAACGTTGCGATGTGATGAGAACGCAGGACGGAACTTTTGAGGCATGATGTGATATGTATAAAACTGTGGTGGATATATTAAGATTCTCCATGATATTAACAATAAACCACTGTTGTTGAGAGGATCTCGTAAAACTAATTACAATTTACCGCACGATACTGAACTATATCGTAACCGTAGGATGTAAAATACAACATTACACACAAACTCTTGTTTGAAGTAGCCATTACAACAAAATCTCACACACTCTTACACCGGTTTGCTGGTACGCCACTGGAAACAATACACCGGAGACAGCTAAAATTTAAGCTGCTAAATGATACATATTACACATCACCAACGTCCCTAATAAATGGCTTGACAGAAACTTTGAGCTCTAAGAGAGATTGCATCTATGATCAGATATATCTTTGTGTAACAATGTTTTTAATGATCCGACGAAGTGTGTGGCAAGCGGAAAGAGCCTGACGCATAGAGAGCCTGATAAACAGGGCGAATTCTGACTGTCAAGATGACACTTAGCAATGTTCCGAGACCACAAACACCAGCTAGAACAAAGAATGTTGGACGGAAGCAGTCAGGGCCAATACACGTTTGACTTCCTTGCTTCTCTGCTTCCATGTCGTAGACGTGACCAGCAAGGATGGCTGAGAATATCGTGGCGCCGATTGGGTTGCCCAGAAGTATGAAGTTGAAGTTGATCCCGAAATGTTTAAGACCAAAGAGTTCAGAGACGGTGGAGATGGATAAGAACTGAAACCCTGTGCCTATACCGATGAGGGCAGTTGCTATGTAGATGGTGTGTTTGAGAGCTATAGCAAAGAGGAGGAATGTGAGTGCCATCAGGAACTGTGAAACGCCCATCCAAAGTGTCCTCGGAAGTGTCTTTGACCTGTGGAAAAGCGAATTGCATGAGTCGATTAGCTTGGAGATATAGAGTTATAGAAAGAAGAATGGGGATGTGCATAGATGATGGATTATACCTGACAAAGTGTTCCGATATGGCACCTGATGTGAGACGACCTATGAAGTTGCAGAAGCTGAAAACGCCCAAGAGTATTGTTGTGTCCTTAACGCCAAACGCAAAGCCAATCTGGGCCAGGTTGTTTGAGACAGTTACCCCTGAACCCATGCCGAGGAGATACACTAACCAAAGTAGCCAAAAATCTGCCTTGACAAATGCTTCGCCAAACTTGAAATCCTCTCCTCTCCTGGGTTTCCTCTTCTTCACTGCGCCTTCCCCTTCAGCGAGAAGCATCTCTGTATCCATTGCATCTTCATCGAAGAGTGAGCGGAGGTACGAAGCTGACGATGAAGTGGGCAGCAATGGCACTTTCTGGGTCGATTCATTATCCTCTTGGAGTAAGTTGTCTGACAAACCTGACAGAGGGCTGCTCCTCCTGGAACTTGTGCGGAAGAACGTCATCTTGATGGGAATTGCAAGAGGAGACATCAACAGAATCACCATGATTGCAAGTAGTACATATTTGATTACACTTGTCAAGGAAACCACCTCACTCACTATTGTCGTGACAAGCAGATAAGCTGCAAGCAATATACTTGTCGCTAAGGCAAAAGTGAAATGGACATGCTCGGAAGAGTCTTCACCAGAAGCAGGAGTACAGGGCCGGACAAAGTACATTACGAGTACACATAATACTGGAATGCCAATTGTCAGGAGCAGTAATAGATTCGACGCAGAGTGGTTTAGCATCATGCTGTATAGCACTGTGTATGCTGCTCCACTGATCCCAACATACCCTTTGAGAAGACCACCGACAGTGCCTCGGCTGAGAGGGAAATTCCTCATGTTGGTGACGAGGACTGCGGTGTTAAACCATGAGTTGCTATTGGTGGCGATAACTAGCGCAAGAAAGAGCTGTCAGAACATCAAGGAAATAGCAGTTTTAGAGTTCTTAAAAAAAAATTAAAACAGAGCAAATCCTGTTTTCAAGCTTTCGCAAATACAATTCAAGCATCAGTTGGACTGACAAACAGTGAGAGTTCCCTCATTCAGTCGACCACTCCGATTCTAACACCTAAAACTTCATCTCGCAAATGAATCGATTGGCAAATGTACAAACAACCAAAAGAGTAACTAGATCACACATCAAATCAGTAAATCTGTAGATCCTAACTTGATGAGCTACGTCTAATAAAGGAAACTGATCAGAGAACATCGCCAAAGACATGAATTGATCAATAAAAATCCGACTTATGTCGCAACTCATTAACTCTCTATCGACGATCTCAAATGGGTATCCGACTAATCATACAACAAACCCAAAATTTAAACACGCACGAGAACCCACTCGTCTCTTACCAGCCAAAAGGGCAAACCCTGAACAGTCTCGGTGACGGCAAGCCAGAGAACGCCAAATCCGAGGAAACAAGCGGCGGCTCCGACGAGGAGAACAGCCCATGGAGGGAGCTTGTTGCTCGCGTAGCCTGGAAGGAGACCGACGTTCTCGCCGAAGTCATTGGCGACACCCAAGATGGTGACTTGTTGTTGATTGAAACCCAAAACGGATTTCAGTGCGGCGGAGTAAAGCGGGAACGTCGCGCCGCTTCCCGCGGCCATCTGAACCCACACGGCGGCGGCTAAGCCCACCCAAGGCGGTCGACTGCCGGGTTTAAGGACCAGCTCCGGCATTTCCGCTTTCTTTTGGACTGTCTGGTGAGGTAAAGGACAAAGGAGGGTAACCAATAAATATATAGAGTTATTGGAATAATGCAACTTTAATGGTAACCAGAGTAGGTCGTTAAAGAGTTATGCAACATAATACATATTGATATATATATAATCAATTGGAGATATGCAATAAACCAAAACCAATAAGCCAAACAATGTTCCAAAAAGACGTTAGACCCTAATATTATATTATATATACATATTAATAAAAATAATTATTTTTTGAATAATATATTTCTTTGTATTATGAAAAATAATAAATAATATTATATTATAATTTATAAACAAAGTAAAATTATAAATTTGTGATTATTATATGAAATGTGTTTTTTAAACAATTATTTTGAAAAATATTTAATTTAAATGAAAATTTTTTATTTCAAAATACATTTATATCGCTTAAACGAATTTTAGATAGTTATGTAAATTATCGAATGATTAGAAAAAATGTCTAAAAATGGAAATATTTAATTGTCGATGTCTAAACCGAATTTTAAAACAATACATAAACATGTATCGCATTTAATTTAACTTTGTGTCTTTTCCTTAAAAATTTTATATTAATAAAACAAAGATACAACAGATCTTATTTAATCTAAATTTAAACTTCTTTAAAATTTTCATATAAATCCAAGTACCATTAAATTTATATGAAATAACACACGCAAATTATGTATTGTTATGATGACCTTTTCTTCTCGAACACGTGACGCATCGAGTGTGCAAATCTCGTGATGCATTGAACCATTCGTGCCATTGGTCTTAACGATTCCGAAATTTTTAATTGATTTATTATTTATATAATATAATATTTAAAACAGTTTAAATATTAGACTGACAATGGGATTAAATTGTTAAAATATAGTGTGTTCTCTCTAAATGTAATTAACAAAAAATACAATGGTTAAAAGATAATTAATTAAACGTAAATTAACTGCAAATATGTTTTTAAAGTTAAGATATATTATATGTTTAACTATCTATTAATTACACAATTACGTATAATTAGGAAATTAAAAAGACAAAGAAACAAAAAATAGAAAATGTTTCTCTCGATTTTCGACATATCAATCGTCTATGGTGAGGTCGATATTAATGTGGATATTTTATGGAGATTTCCCATAATCGATGTTTTGTCTTTCGCATTCTAATTACTAGAGTTTAGTAATTCAAACCATTAGTTGTATCGTTTTCAGAGAAAACACCAATTCAAAATCGAAATTTATAAAACGAATTAGATCTTAAATTCAGATTGTCATAAAATGCTTTCGCTGCTCAAATCTATAATCTTACAATAGTATTAGAGCGTTTGATTGTCTGTAGATCTAAATTTTGGTGTTTTTGGACCAAATTCGCTTAGAAAATCACGGTTTTCGCGACTGCGGAGTACGATACTCGGCCGAGCAGTATGACTGCTTGGATTAAGCGAATGCTCGGGACAAATTAGGGTTTCGGTTAAGCGGCTGACCGAGCTTTTTGTTAGAGATATCACACTCGGTCTAAAAGAAAGGTCACATCACGTGATGCCATGTGTGGGCACTCGACCAAGCACATGGTTGCTCAGGTCGAGCGAAATCTTTAGATGAAGTTTAAATTTTGGATGAGTGATGCTCGCACTGACCATTTTTTCAGAATTGGATCGCTCGATTGTGTGTCATTGGCACCGACCAAGCAAACTGTTGCTCGGATCGAGCGAATTTATGGGTTAAAAATGTTCGACTGAACAATGGGTTACTCAAGTGAAGCGGGTCGTGGTAGACAATTTTGCGACCGAGCTGCATGACTATTCAGGTTGAGCAAACGTACTAGACAAATTGCAGAATGGCAGAGCGGTCGAGTAATTTACTCGATGGTGCGCTTGACTAAGCAAAGGTGTTGCTCGGGTCACAAACGAATCCATTGGACAAATTTGCAAGAAGTGTTTTTTGGGTCAAGCAAAGGTTGCTCAACCTAAGCAATGTCTCGGGTGATGGTAGTTAGGATAGAATGTACGACTACTTGAGCCGAGCGTTTTCTCTATGACTCGAAACTCGACTGAGCAATATAACTACTCGACCGAGCAATGCGTCATAGTAGCAAACCACCATTGATAATTGAGTTCTAAAGAGTAAAATGGTTTTAACCAAGTGACTTTTCCATAAGAGGATACCTTTTTTGGGATCTCATTTGTGTGGTATGACTTGACTACTAGGAGGCAGATAATCTAAGATTCTACATCTGTAGTCTGTTTGATAAGATGCACAGTAGGAGCCATCCATTAGATCGTACAAGCGTCTGGACTACCAGGGATACGTATCTTAATCTTTGACAACCAAGGATGATGAGTGAACTCAAATCCATCCACAGGTGCGACCTGACTACCAGGGGACTGTGTGATGTAGAGTCACTACGAGATTGCAACATCAACCGAGTTAATGTGTTTGATATGCGATCTGACTATTCAGGACACTCATTCATATTAAAAGAGTTAAAGAAACTACTAATAATAAATATGATTTCAAATGATATAGTAGTGTTGATTAGTGGTTGCGTTAATTAGATAAAGTCCACATCTAAATAGAGTATGCATTATGAGAAATGTTCTTACATAAATGAGTTGCAGAAAATTCAAGGATGTGAATCTGCAGACAATTCATGAAGATACTTCAAGTGTTAAGCAAACTCATCTTGACATTTTAGAACATCAAGTCGAAAAGTTAGAGATGAGAGAAAATGAAAGCATTAAACATTTTAGTGAAAAGATGAATGCAATTGCAAATAAGGCAAGTGTACTTGGTCAAGCCTTGGAAGACAAAAAGCTGGTGAAAAGTTGTTGAGATGTTTACCAAAGAAATTTCAAGCTCAAAAGGTTGCCATGATATGAATAAAGGAATAGTTCTTCAAGCAACGATTGACAGTTCAAGGTTAAACAATCTTTAAAAAAATGTGGTGTTGCTGACCAGAAAATTCGGAAAATGCATGAAAAAAGATACATAATTCAAGCGTTCAAACAATAAAGATCAATTTAATAAGAGGGAAGGAAAGGCTGTGACGCGATCCCGACTGAATCGACGCTCTAGACTTGGTTAGTGAGGGATATGCCTTGCTGCAACGAGTGCACAAGGGTGTGTGGAACGAATGGTCGCACGAGAGTTGCGGAAAGGCTCTCGATTTACCGGGTTCGTCTTCGATGGATATGACGCACCAACGAAGGACGAACGGCTCGATGGATATGACGCACCAACGAGTAGGAAGCTGGATATTACGCACCAACAACCAAAGGAATTCACAAAAGGAATTCGAGAATGATCAAAAGATCAATTCAAAGATAATTTCAATATTGAGAAAAAGTGGGATTCTTGCTACAAGGGGGGGCCGGCCATATTTAGATACAAACAAGGAGAATTCAAATTTTGGTTCATTAATTACAACTCTCCATGCAAGTGCTTCTTTTAATTCCTTGAAGTCTTCAAACAAGAAGATAGAATTTTCTTGCTGGCCGTGCACCTTGATTTGCGTCCGCCTCGTGTCACGCGTCGGATCAATAATTAGGTAACGAGAAAAAGTAACACGCGGCCTCGTTAAAAACCCGTCGTCGGAAAACCCGGTGGGACAAAACCGACGAGGGGAAAAGAGTACACGCGGGTCAACTTAACCTAATCATTGATCGTAGCGGAACGAACTTCGGCTTTGACGACGTTCTTGAATTTCGTGACATCGCGTGAACTATCATACTCCTCGTGGGCGTGGACGGTCGTGAGAATCCCGATGATAGCTTCCTTGAGCTTTGCAGCCTTGGCTCGGGTCATGGGACCAGCGGATATGATCATAGCATCCTCTTCTAGAGCTCGGGCTCGGGTCACGGGACCGACGTATTTTGACCTTAAGGCGTCTCGGGTCGCGCTGGAGGTGGTCGCGTCTCGGGTCGCGGAATTGGCGTCTCGGGCCGTGGAGTCGGCGTCTCGGGATCATATCAGGCTGGAATTCAATGTCATAAA
The DNA here is from genome assembly GCA_036759665.1 of Gynandropsis gynandra. Lineage (NCBI taxonomy): Eukaryota > Viridiplantae > Streptophyta > Magnoliopsida > Brassicales > Cleomaceae > Gynandropsis > Gynandropsis gynandra. The sequence goes on from CM071863.1 coordinate 40,878,376, forward strand.
TGCAAAGGATTTGGACACTTCAAATCAGAATGTCCAAGTATTATAAAAAGAATAAGTGTTTTGAAGAATCTACGAGAAACTCAATGCTAGAACTGTAAGGGTTATGGTCACATTAAAAATGAATGTGAAGGCTCCAGTTCGAACAAAGAAAATCCTTAATCACTTTCGGTGACTCTAGTTCAGATTCTGAAGAAAGTTGTGAAGAAGAGATAACAAGCTTTGTGGCTTGTATTGGAATAATTGAAGAATGTGAAAGTGAAGCCAAAATCAGTGAATAGGTGAAAATGAAGATGATGAGGTAGATGTGGAAATTATCTACAATGAATGGTTGAATATGAGCAAGCTTAATATATTTAGTCAAATCTAATGAGAAATTAGAAAGACAATTTCAAGAAATTCAAAAGATCTTAAATAAAAAAGAAGACGTATTAACTAAGAGAAAACTTGAGGAAACTAATAATCAACTAAGGATGCTCTCAAACAAATCTGAAAAACTTGACCATTTTTTGTCAATGGGGAAACAAACAACCAATAATAGTGGAATTGGATATGTTGGGAACAAAGAAAGACTCTCAAAACAAGTTTGTTTCAGGAGGTAACTACAGATCTTGCAAGTGGAAGTTATGACTATGAAAATATGATCATCTCGTTTTCATACGTATTTCTTGCACGATGTCAGAGATGTTTATGATATATATGTGATGCTTTACGTATGATTCCGTATCCGTTTTACTTGTTTTCGTGTTTTCATGTTCTTACAGGTTTTTATGCGTATTCGGTTCATTTTGGAGCTAAAGGACGTGCACGAGACAAAGTACCAATATCGAGGATCATCACGGGACAAATGGGATGATAATCGGCATGGAATAGCCACTACCCGCGCGGGTAACTCCCTAGCCCGAGCGGGCATTTGTTACGGTGATTTTTTCCAGCAAATTGAGCACGAGTCGGGCAAGAAATAACACAGTCGGGGCTTGAGCCCGAGCGGGCAACACTTGAGCCCGAGCGGGCAGACCTTGAGCCCGAGCGGGCAGCCCCTGAGCCCGAGCGTGCAGCCTCTTTTCTCATCGCGATCCCGCGCGACCTTCCGCACCGTACCCGAGCGGGTCACTTACCCTGCCCGTGCGGGTCGCGTCTGTCACCTGCAACTCCAAATAAGTTAAATTGACTTAAAACAAATGGGAGTTTTTTGGGGACTTATACAATAAGGAAAACGAATTTAGAGAAGAGGAATAAGTGATATTTTGCTGGAGGAACTAATGGAAACGTCACCCAACTTATTCAAGAATCGAAACTCATGAAAAGACAACAATCGATGGCTGCTGCAACATAAGGAAGAACTGAACGGCCAAAAGGAAAGAGAGGGAGAAAAGGAAAGGAAAGAGGAGAGGAGTGAGAGATCGAGCTCATTCACTCAGTTTTCAGTTCTTGATCGAGGAGAGGAGTAGAGAGAAGGAGAAGGTTTTTGCGAAGGGGACTTACAAGGAGCATTGGAGATCAACCCCACACTTCGGTTTCGTTTGGTTTTCATGTTCCATATACCTTTTATTTCGTTTATGTTTGTTTACGGACACATGAGCGAGTAGTTTGTTTGTTGTAGGAGAAGGGATTAGCCCATGGCTATCCCGGAACCACTTTTGATTTATCTTTGAATGCATCTTTTTAGTTCAAGGTGTCAGCCACGAAAGTAGGGGATAACTTGTCTAGATCACGTGTCTATGCCTCGAGAGAGGGTAGATATCATATTAGGATCGTATGCCTTGGATAACTTGACTAGGATTGCATGATAGATAGGTTGATTGTTGGTTTCGGTAGTCTTGTGGTGAAACTGGTTTCCTGGAACGTTTGTCTCATTCTTAAGAACTAGTTTGTTTTTTTAGTTTTATGGGATTTTGAGATCAACATCCCATTCGTGGAAGCCCTCCAAAAGATGCCTAATCACGCCAAACTCATCAAAGAGGTACTTTCCAAAGAGAGACATATCGAAGAAAACGAGACGGTAGCACTCACCGAGGAATGCGGCACTATCCTTCAAAATAAGCTGCCACCAAAGTTGAAGGACCACGGAAGCTTCTCCATTCCATGCACAATAGGTAATATTGATACTGATAATGATTTGTGCGATTTAGGGACAAGCGTGAGCATCATGCCACACTCAGTTTTCAAGCGGATGGATTTCGAAATCTCAAACCTACAAAGATGTGTCTACGTCTCGCGGATTGTTCGGTAAGATATCCAGTGGGAATTGTTGAAAACGTTCCCACCATGGTAGGTAAGCTTTTCATTCCCACATATTTTGTTGTACTTGAGATAAAGGAAGATGTTAGGATACCTATTATCCTTGGTAGACCGTTCCTAGCTACTGCAGGTTGCATGATAGACGTACAACAAGGAAAGCTTTCCTTTCGTGTCGGAGATGAGACGATAGAATTCAACTTGTCCAGCCCCATGAACGGAACCTAATTAAAGGAGTCTTGATTTACAGTTGATTCGTTGGACGAGTTATCAAAAGACACGCCTGATCAAGTAAGTGCTTCTAATCCTCTTGTACGGTATTTGACACAAGTTTGCGATAATGCAGGATTTGCAGACGAAGGAGCGGAGGTGTACAAGAAATTCATGTGTGCTATTGAAGCACTAGGAGACGCCCCACGTGAGGAGATACCACATGAAATCCATGCTGGTTGTGCAGCGGAGAAGACGTCCAAACTTGAGCCCGAGCCACCTCCGTCTTCTTTTCGGTATGAGTATGTTCAATGCGATAAAATATATCCTGCTGTTATGAATGCTAACTTGAGTGCATATGAGATGAGAAAACAACCCACACGTGTCAAGAAATGTAGGAGAGTCAGCTCTTCAATATGTACACACGGAAATTCTACGGAAGATAGCCACAAACCTTCCACCGAAACTCAAAGGAGGCTGCACCCGCGCTTGCAAAAGGTAATGGAAAAAGACGTCATAAAACTTTTCAATGCAGATACCATTTATCTAATCTTGGTCAGCGAACGTGTGAATACCGTGCATGACGTGCCAAAGAAAGAAGTAGTGACTAAGGGATGGCACGAAAAAAAGACCCTACCTCATGATTTCAAACCAAGTGATTTAGTTCTACTTTTCAATTCTCGTTCTAAGATTTTCTCGGGCAACCTACGGTGTCATTGGTCTGGTCCTTTTCAGGTACGAGAAGTCTTCACACATGGAGATGTGGAACTATGAAGCGATTCAAGTGGCACATTCAAAGCTAATGGACAACGGCTAAAGCTCCATCAAGCCGCTCAACCGATCGAAAGTGGAAACTCCATTTCCCTTTCCGATCCACCCGTCGCGCACACATGAGGAATGGAGATGTCAAAGCTTAATGACGTTAAATAAGCGCTTTCTGGGAGGCAACCCAGCTGTTTGCTTTTATTTTTCTTAGTTTTTAGTTTGAGACTCGGTTATTCGTTTTCGTTTAAAAAAACAGAAAAACACAAAAAAATACCACCGCAAACGTGCTTCGCTTCCCTTACCCTCCATCGGAGCTTCACGTCGAGGACGCCGTTCAATTCAAGTCTGGGGGAGCAGCTCACGTTTGTCAGGTGATTTCGTTTAATTTTCCTTCATTTTCCCTTTAACTTTGTAGTTTTTATGTTATTTTTATAGCTTTTAGTTTGTTTTTTGTTTTCGTGAGTCAGAGTCGTCCCAGGCACTTGTCCGGTGCCATGTTTTGAGATGAACCTTGAACCTAGGATGCTTAATAAGTTGGCCTTTTTCGTGAGATTTTGCACGTTTGAGCTAGGTTTTTCCTAAGCGTTAGAGCTTATTAGTCGGCTGAAAAACAATAGGTCGTAGTTCTTTGGGAATCCTAGTGTTGTTTATGGGGGGTTTAGACGAGGTTGCTAGGCTAGTTTATCATTTATTCTCTCTATCCAGATGGCCAGACTTTGTGTAGTCTATGTTTTACTTCACTTTTCTATGAGGATTACTATATCGTATGAGATTGACCTTATTTGCAGATTAAGAGCGCACACTAACACTCCGCTGTCGATAGAAATAATGCCTAAATGCATGATCTAAAATCGATATGAGTGCATCGACTTTGATACTCTTTCGATGGCTCGGGTCTAAGTGGTGAGTTGGCGATCATCTGTCCATGTCCTAAGGGCATGGTACAAATAAAACGCCGCCTACTCCGCTGCACTCTTGAACAAGATGCATGAGTATACCGTCATCGGTAGTCTGGGTCTAAGTAGAGGCTGGATCCCTTCAAATCCGAAGTCCTAGAAGCCTAGTGTTTATGCAAAGAAAAATAAAAAAAGGAAAAGAAAAAGAAGTAAAAAAAATAAAAAGAAAGAAAAAAAAAAGAGAAAGAAAAAGAAAGAAAGGAATAAAGAAAGAAAGAAGCTCGGAAAAGAAACAAGTATCCTCGATTGTTCTAGGTTTAGCATTGTCTGAAGTCTTGTTTGGTGGAGAGAGAGTTACGGTGGCTTGTTTAGTTCTCCTTTGATTTACTTTCTCATGGGTAGCCTTGGTGAACCTAGGATGAAAACTGAAAACTTAATTAGGCCGAATTTGCTCTCGACGTGCTAGTTGATCGGTTAGGTTCGCTTTAACGGTACTTCTAGGAGAATGGAGAATTCTCGTATTTTGTATACCCCACGTGTTCCACGTTTAAGTTTGCTTAGGGACAAGTAAACATTCACGTCTGGGGGATTTTGATCATCTCGTTTTCATACGTAGTTAGTCAAATCTAATGAGAAATTAGAAAGACAATTTCAAGAAATTCAAAAGATCTTAAATAAAAAAAGAAGACGTTGTATTATTGACTAAGAGAAAACTTGAGGAAACTAATAATCAACTAAGGATGCTCTCAAACAAATCTAAAAAACTTGACCATTTTTTGTCAATGGAGAAACAAACAACCAATTATAGTGGAATTGGATATGTTGGGAACAAAGAAAGACTCAAAACAAGTTTGTTTCAGGAGGTAAATACAGATCTTGCAAGTGGAAGTTATGACTATGAAAATACATCTAGAATAGTCAACAAGTCGCAAATGTATGCATTTCAAAAGGATTATGCCAGAAGAGTTCCAAGTCATGTTGAATATGCATAAAACAAAAGATGGTCTAGTCATACATATTCAAATATGTCTAGGAGATGACCTCACCTTCAGAATAACTTCGTCAAAATAACTTCATAAGATGTTTTTACTGTGGTTGTTAGGACATAAACAATTCACTTGCTTCAAGAAAAACAAGTATGAATCAGGTAAGTATCCCCGGCTAAAAAAATGATAAAGAACAATGATTTTCACTACAATGTAGCATAAATTTCTGCTACAAATATAGATCTAACACTTGATACTTTGATAGCGGATGTTCTAGACATATGACAGGTACCAGAGAACTTTTATCGAACTTTAGTGGAACAAAAAATACTGAAAGTGTTACATTCAGAGATGAGAACGAAGGAATATCATCAGAAAAGGAGATGGGCAGATACCAAGACAACCTTTATTGAACAATGTTCAATATGTAGAAGGATTAACTAATAATTTTATTAGAATTAGTCAATTGTGCGATTATGATCACATGGTTTAGTTTACACAAAAAGAATGTTTGGTTATGAATTTTAATGAAAAATGTGTTCTTACATGTATAAGATCTTTGAACATTGTTATGTGTGGTCTGATGAGAAACTGTGCTTCTAAGTAATAGAAGACAATCTATCGCTATCGCATCAGAGGTTAGGACATATCAGTTATCCATCACTGGTAAAACATTCTGGTTCGAAGATTGTTAGAGGTATGCCTAAACTGAATCTTGATAATTCTGAAACATGCAAACCATGTCAGTTAGGAAAACAAATAAAAGTTCATCATAAGAAAATGTTTGAGGTCAAAACTACAAAAATATTAGAACTGGTTCATATGGATTTAATGAGACCAATGAAAACATAAAGTTTTGGTGAGAAGAAATACGTTAACGTGTGTGTTGATGATTTTTCGAAATATACTTGGGCTAAATTTTTTAGAGAAAAATCTGAAACTTTGAACTTTTCCATTGTTTGTACTTAAACCCAAAAACACCAAAAGAAGCATTTGATGATTTTGAAGTGATCATGGAAAACAATTTGAAAATGACACATTTCACAAGATCTATTTAAAACATAGTATTGTTTATGAACTTTTTGCACCAAAAAGACCTCAACAAAATGGAGTAGTTGAAAGGAAGAACACAACACTACAAGAAATGGCTCATGCTATGCTTCATGTGAAATCTATTGCTACTCGGTTTTGGGTAGAAGTGATAAATAAATCTTGTTTAATCATAAATCGAGTTTATGTGTGCCCTGGTATATCTCAAACTCCATATGAACTTTGGAAAGGTAAGAGTCCAAATCTGAGTTATTTTCACATCTTTGGATTCACTTGCTATGTTCTTAATGACAAGGAATATCTTGAAAAAAATGATGCAAAAAGTGATGAAGGAATTTTCTAGGATATGGAACAAGTACAACTGCTTACAGAATCTACAATTTGAGAACAAGATCAGTTGTTGAATCAGTAAATATTGTATTTGATGAAGATCATCTAATTGAGAAAGTAATGTTTCCTTTTTCTTCTGATCTAGTATAGAAAATCTCAAGTGATGGAATTGATATAACATGTGTATCAATTCCATCACTTATACACCCTGAAAACATAGAAGCTTGAATGGAAGAAGAAGATTATACGGATAACTAAACTAATGTAAGTGGATCATCAATTGTACATCAAAATCATCCCATTGACTATGTAATTGGCGACATTTATGATGTTAGAAAGACAAGAGGTTAACCAAAGGTAAATTATCATGATATGGTGATTTGTATGCTTTACATCTCAACTAGAACCTAAGAATGTGAGTGATGCTTTAAATGATTAATCATGGGTAAAAGCCATGCATGAGAAACTAGAATAGTTTGTGAGGAATGATGTTTGAACGTTGGTACCTCGACCTGTTACTATAAATATAATTGGAACAAAGTGGATCTTTAAGAAGAAATCCAACAAAAATGGTGACATTGTTAGAAATAAAGCTAGATTAGTTGCTCTTACAGACATGTTTAAGGTATTGATTTTGATAAGATTTTTGCACCAATTGCTTGATTAGAGTATATTAGGTTGTTACTTGGCATTGTTTGTTCTCTTGGTTTCAAATTATTTGAAATGAAAGTCAAAAGTGCATTTCTTAAAGAGATAACAAGAGGAGGTATACGTTGAACAACCCAAGGATCCGAGGATCCTCACAATGTTGATCATGTGAATAAACTGAAGAAAGCCTTGTATGGACTCAAACAAGCACCTCATGCTTGGTAGGAGTCTCTAACAAGTTTCCTGATCAAGAATAGATATAAAAGATGGGGAGTATATAAAACTCAATTTATATGTAATGCTGACAAAATCTTTTGGTTGTGCAAATTTACGTTGATGATATTGTGTTTCGATCGAAATCACAAGAGAAAGTAAATTGGTTTGGACAAACCATGAAAGATGAGTTTAAAATGAGTATGTTTGGAGAACTAAACTACTTTCTTAGTTTGCATGTGAAACAACTTGAAGACGAATTGTTCATATCTCAAAGTAAATATACAAAAAATCTATCAAAAGGTTTGAGATGGATCAAATCAGCAAATATTCTTATATCCACTACAACAAAACTCAATAAAGATGAGTGATCATCTCGTTTTCGTACACGATTCTCGCATGATTTTAGAGATGTTTCTGATGATACTTGCGATGTTTACGTGTGATTTTGTATTTATTTTATTTGTTTTTGTGTTTTCATGTTCTTATAGGTCTTAATGCGTATTTTTTCTTTTCGAGCTAAAGAACAAACATGGGACAAAATACGACTATCGAATATCACAACGGAGCAAACGGGACGAGAAACGGACGAGGCATGACTGGGCATATGTTGCAGCACGGCCGAGCTTCCAAGACAAACACAGCCCGGCCGAGCACACAACTAAGCACGACCGAGCATGCAACAAAGAAGACAACATGGTCGAGCATGAACAAGAGCATGACCGAGCACTCCTCCAAACACCATGTGCACGACCGAGCATAACATAATGCATGACCGGAATCTTTTGCAGCAAATATCCCCGAGATTTGTGGACGGCCCGGGCACGCATGGAGCGTGGTCGGGCAACCTTCATAGAATGGAGCATGGTCGGACATGTTGTGGTGCACGGTCGGGCTCTTTTGCAACATTTTACCCCCGAGACCTTTGCACGGCTCGGACACAAGTGGATCACGATCGGGCACTCAAGAAATCCATTCTAAAATCATGGAATAGATGCATGCCCGACCGGGCATGACATGGAGCACGGTTAGGCATGACTTGGTAAAACGTCCTATGTCTGTTTTGAGTGGAAATGAGACGACAAGAATTCAAATTTTAAGTAATAAGACGTCAAGAGCACAGAGGAGATCTATTCACTCACCATTTATCCATCCTTCATCATTCATTCACCATCTATCATAGGAGAGCCCTCTTAACGGGAGACATACAAGGAGACGAGAAAATCGATTCGGGATTACGCCTCGTTTAATATTTCTATACTCTTTACTCTATCTATTTCATTAATGTTGTTTGGACTCAAATTAATGATTGAGTAGTTATTTAGTTCTAGGAGAAGGGATTAGCCCATGACTATCTCAGAACCTCTTTCGATTTATTCATGAATGCATTTCCCGTTTTGTTAACCTATTCTTTGTCTGAGTGTTGAATATCTTGTATTTATGAAGGCCAAGTAGATGCATGTGTTAGGGATTAGGAGAAGAACTGAAAGGAAAATTCTAGTCCTAGAAAATCAGGCTTAGAACAACCGAGACTAGGTCACAAAAGTAGAGTAGTAACGGTTAAGGTTTAATCAGATGAATCATAGATCATATGGGTTTAGTTTGGGGTATCAGCCACGAAAGTAGGGGATAACTCAATTGAATCACGTTCATATGCCTTGAGAGAGGGTAGGAATTACATTAGGATCGTCTGCCTTAGATATCTTAATTGGGAACGCATGATTAGATAGATCGATAGTTGGTTTCGGAAGCTATACGGTGAAACCGTATCCTAGAACGTTTGTCTCATTTTTCAAGAGCTCATTAGTCTATTGTATTTTCATTATTGCATATCACAACCATTATTTCATCGTAGCAAGTTTGATTCTAGTTTGATCTTAGTTCGTGTTACGTAGTCCCTTGTTGATGGACACCTAGAGTACTACACACGTGCCATGCACTTGCGGGTAGGTTAGGTTAATTTAGTTTAACTTGATTGCATCAATCAAAAGGAGAAGATGTAGAAGTAAAGTTGTATAAAAGCATGACTAGAAGTCTGATGTATCTTACTGTAAGTAGACTAGAATTGTATTTAAGTGTAGGGATTTGTACTAGATATCAAGAAAAAAAATCACATTTTCTTGCAGTAAAACGAAGCATCAAATATGTGAAAGGTACCGCTAATTATGCCATTTCCTATACCAAGGATACTAACTGTGAACTTACTGTATATTGTGATGCAGATTGGAGAGGTAATGCAGATGAAAAGAAAAGTACTTCAGGTGGGTGTTTCTATCCTAGAAAGAACTTGGTATCATGGCACAACAAAAAGCAAAACTAAATGTTTCTGCCTACTGCTGAAGCCGTATACATGGCCTTGGAATGTTGTTGTACACAACTGATTTGGATGAATTAGATGTTGATGGATTACAATATGAGTTCGAAAACATTTGTTGCTTTTTGTGATAATACTAATGCAATTGATATATCTAAAAATCTTGTACAACAATAAAAAAACAAAAACTATTGAGATTAGACATCACTTTGTGAGAGAAAAAATTGAACAAAAACAAATGAAAGTCGAATATGTACCTACTGATCATCAATTGGCCGACATTTTACAAAACCAATGGATTTAAATCGATTTTTTTCTTTAAAAAATTAGTAGGAGTCTGTCAACTCTAATAAGAATAAAACTTTGTTCTAATTTCAGAAATAAAACTTGTGAGTGGTTTAAATGTGGATAAGAAAGAGGAAATAATGCATAAAGTTCTTGTTATGTTGGTGAATGCTCAACCTCCTGATTTCACTTCAGCATTGATGAAATACACTTGGTCATATAAGTTGTCTTACTCCTCTAACAGTTTGATTTTTTATGACAGCTTTTATCAAAAGTTTAAAAGTGTTATAAATATAAGCTCGAGTCTAAGTTGAGAGACATTCAGATTCAGTTATAATATCCTAAAAGGTACAAAGTAAAAATTGTACTTAAATACTCCTCTATGATCTAACTGAAACATAAGAGTATACCTAAATGAGTAGCTTATGAGCATGTTATATGAAGAAAAAAATGTCTAAACAAAGTTCTAGAAGCAGAGAATAAAAAAAGAAAAATAAATATTTTGTAAATGTAAATAAAAAAATGAATATAAGTGAATCAAGAGGTTGAACAAGTACACTTAAACTGATAAAGAAACTGTACTTATTATTTATTTTTTTCATATAGTTTTTTGGCTTAATCACAAATGTTTATTTTTTTCCTTGATGGATAGATTTTAAATAAAAAGGAGGAAAGGACTTATTGATTTTTTAAAAGGGAAAAAATTGGTTATTTTTCTGTAACTGTTATAACTTAACGTGATAAGTGGAGTTCAAAGATATGATGGACATGATAGATATAGTTAATATTTTTTAAAATAAAAAATAATAAAATCAAAGAAGAGGTTATAAGGGAAACTGATGAAGGTGATTTCGGTATTCGTTTTTCAAAAATCCGTCAAAATCTAATTTCTTTTTCTCGAAAGAAAAAGGTTTGTTTCTTAAATTGTGTATCCAGCTAAAATAAAAAATGGAAAGCAAAAGAAGATTGGAAGAAAATACATCAAGTCGGAAAACGACGATGAAAGAAGCGGAGATGGATGAAGAAGTATATTGGTACAAGAAAGAAAGAAAACAGAAAAATGATTCCATACTCAAAACAAATCCACCAAGGATAAATGGAAAAAGGTACAAAGTAAAAACAAGGAAACAAGTTCCTAATGTGAGATCGCGGAGGGTTCTCAGCAAAAGAATAACATCATCAACTGATTCATCGTCTTATTCAATGAATGTATCAGAATTGTCAGCCTTGAATGAAAGTTCGAAACACTCAAAATCATCCTCTACAACAAAATACAAGTTCTCATTCAAAAACTTTTGGATATTCACCAGATGAAAAGAGCAATCCAAAACTTCGGAAAAATAGAAAAATCAAGGTATCTACCAGTTTTCTCCTTCAAATACTTATTCTAAAACTTTCTACTCAACTATGGGAGTAGCAAGATATAATACACTGAAAGAGAGAAAATTTCTTAGAGGAAAGAGTCTAAATGTTGGGCACTTCAAACATCTATCACAATGGGAGTTAATGAATTAGAGAAATCTGACTGGTACACAAACGAATGTAGTCCTTATGTGCAAAGAAATTATCTCTAAGTTTTACGCAAACCTCTGCTGATATGTAGATAGACCTTGAACAAAATCATTTAAGCAATTTTTTGTGCGTGGAAAATAATACGATTCAATAATAAGGAGATTAGCAATATGTTAGAAACTCAACATATAGAGACATTTGACCGTCTCATTTTCATACGTATTTCTCACATGATTTTAGAGATATTTGTGATGATAGATGCAATGTTTACGTGTGATTTTGTATCCGTTTTACTTGTTTTCATTTTTTCATGTTCTTACAAGTTTTAATGTGTATTTGGTTCATTTCGGAGCTAAAGAATCTACAGGGGACAAAGTATTAGCATCGAGGATGATAACGGAACAAACTGGACGAGAATCGGCGAGGACTAACATAGCCCATGCGGGGCATTCACCTAGCCCGCGCGGGGCATGACCCCCAACAACTTCAACACAGATCGGGGAGGATGTCAGCCCGCATGGACCTTGCGTTGCATCACAGCCCGCACGGGGCACACTCCTTAGCCCGCACGGGAACATTGGTCCAACACATCCAGCACAAGCCGAGGCACTCCTCAGCACGGATCATCCCCTCCAAGTGAGCCCATGCGGGGCACACTCTCCTGCCCGTGCGGGTCACGTCCGTCACCTGCAGAAACAAGAAAGGAAACTTGCGGGAAACAAGAAAGGAAGTAGTTAGTTGCCTACACAAAAAGGAAACATGGTTAGATAAGAGGAATGAGAGTTATATGGCTAGAAAATAGAAAGGAAACATGCCCACTTACTCAAGAATAGTAACCAATGAAAATAAGAATGAAAACTCACAAAACAACATATTGCAACAAATAGGAAAGGAAGTGAACAGCCAAAGAGGAAAAAGAGGAGAAAAGGAAAAAAAGAAAAGAGGAAAGACAAGGAGAGAGCTAGGGACGAATTAACTTCAGTTTAGGGGAGAACACACGTGAGAGTTAGAGAAGTTGCAGAGAGAGAGTAGAGAGAGCAGCTTTTTGTGAGCACTCTTGACGGAGGAGACATCCAAAGAGCATTGAAGATCGAATAGGAACTTCGGTTTCATTTGGTTTCATGTTCTTTAAACTATCTATTTTGATTATGTTGTTTGCTTTCAAATGCATGATCGAGTAGTTGTTTTGTTCTAGGAGAAGGGATTAGCCCATGGCTATCCTAAAACCATTTTGATTTATCTTTGAATGAAATTTCCCGTTTTCATTTATCTATTCTTTATCTGAGTGCTTGATTGACTTGTGTTTATGAAGGCCAAGTAGATGCATGTTTTAGGAATTTAGGAGAAGGACCGAAAGCAGAATTCTAATTTTGAATAATCAGGCTTAGAACAACCGAGGCTAGGCCGCGAAAGTAGAATAGTAGCGGTTGAGGGTAAAACAGATGAATCATAGAACTTATGGATTTAGTTTAAGGTGTCAGCCACGAAAGTAGGGGATAACTTGACTAGATCACGTGTCTATACTTGGAGAGATGGTAGATATCATATTAGGATTGTCCGCCTTAGATAACTTGATTGGGAATGCATGATTAGATAGGTTGATTGTTGGTTTCAGAAGTCTTGTGGTGAAACTGTAATCCTAAAATGTTTGTCTCACTGTTAAGAACTTGTAGTTTATTGTTTTTAGTTATTTCATCCTTAAAACCAATATTTGTTGTTTGCAAGTTTGATTCATAGTTTAGGTTTAGTTTGTGTTGCGTAGTCCCTGTGGGATCGACTCCTAGAGTACTACACACGTGTCGTGTACTTGCGGATAGTTTAAATTAATTTAGTTTAACTTGGAACGCATAGTGTTTTTGGCGCCGTTGGCGGGGACTTTTGTCAATACGTCTTAGATTCGAACCTAGGATCATTCTTGTTTTGTTTTCTTTCCTTTTGTTCTTTCTACCTAAATCCTTTTATCCGTCCTTCGCAGAGCCATCAAATTAAAGAAGAGATGGATAATCAGAATTGTATGTTGAACGGCCATGAACATTTGCAGCAACAACAACTCGCACCTCAACCGCAAGAACCATAGGCTCCTCCACCACGTTGCCTCAGAGATTACGTGGTACCAAACATGAACAACGTTCAAACCGCTATACGGATGCCTATTGTTGCTAGAGAGCAGTTTGAAATTAAGCCTGTGATGATCAACATGCTTTATCAGAACCAATTTATGGGTGGAAATCACGAGGATCCCGATCAACACCTTAGAGACTTCCTACAGCTTTCCGATACGTTCAAGATACACGGAGTCTCGGAGGACGCGATCTTACTGCGTCTCTTCCCCTTCTCAATTGGGGGATGAGCGAAAACTTGGCTACAATCGCTTCCCGTTGGTTTAATCACTACTTGGGACCAGCTCTGCACATTGTTCCTATCACGATTATTTTCTCCTAGCAAGACGATTCGGATGAGGGGAGAAATCACGACATTTAGATGCAGAGATGTGGAAACTTTGTTTAAAGCGTGTGGAAGATTTAAGGATCTTCTACAGATGTTTCCACACCATGGTCTCGAGCAGTGGTATAATATCTAAACCTTTTATAATGGGATTTAAGACGAACACTGAACGACATTGGATAACGCTGCTAGAGGATCGTTTATGGATCTGAGTGTTGAGGAGGCATACGAGCTGATTGATAACCTCGCCATGAATCATAGCATGTGGTCCACACCGAGAGGTATGCCTAACAAAACTCGAGGTTTATATCAGCCAAATCAGAGCAGAGCGATGGGCAATGCAGAAAACGCTATGTACTGTGTGAATTGCAGAGATACAGAAAACGTAGCTTATCAATGCATGCTGCAAGAGAACATGGAACCCATGAATTATGCCCAGAAGCAAGGAAACACGCAATTCAGAAATACCTACAACCCGAATTGGAGGAACCACCCGAACTTCTCATACCTAACGACTCAACCGATGAAGTATTCGGGATTTCAGCAAAGACAGCAACCATACCAGCAAAGTAATCAACAATTTCAGCAAGCTCAGCAAGTGCCTCAAGCTCCTTCGTCAAGCCTTGAGGTAGTGATGCTTGAAATCATCAACGAACAAAGGCAGCAAAAATCGATCCAAGCCAAATTCAATGCGGATATGGGGACTACAATCAAGAATCTCAAAACACATGTGAATATGTTAGAAAACTCCATAGCACAGCAAGCTACCTTATCCTCTCGGAATCCCGGACAGCTTCCCGAAAAACCCGATCCCAACCCGAGAGAGTACGTGAATGCTATTACCTTGTGCAGTAGTGATATGATTGAGCACTCGCCCTCTAAAGAGCAAGAGCAAGTTGCTGGAACGTCTATAAAAAAAGGCAAAGGTACAATCACGATTATGGAAGGAGTTGAACCAGATTTAGACAAACCATATGTTGCTCCACCGGCGTACAAACCTCCAATACCGTTTCCTCAACGGTTGGTGAGCAGCAAGAACGAAGAGAGAGTGGGCAAATTTCTAGAGGGTCTCAAGAAGCTCGACATCAACATCCCAATCTTGGAAGCCTTTCAAAAAATTCCTAATAACGCCAAAATCCTCAAGGAGGCTCTTTCCAAGGATAGGCGTATCGAAGAGAGTGAGACGGTAGCACTCACCGCGGAATGCAGCGCATTCTTCAAAACAAGCTGCCACCAAAGTTGAAGGACCCTGGAAGCTTCTTCATTCCATGCACAATAGGTAATATTGACATTGACAATGCTTTGTGTGATTTAGGAGCAAGCGTGAGCCTCATGCCACACTCGATCTTCAAGCAGATGAACTTCGGAGATCTCAAACCTACAAAAATGTCTCTACACCTCACGGATCGTTTGGTAAGATATCCGGTGGGAATTGTTGACATAATTTCCACCAGGGTAGGTAATCTTTGCATTCCCGCTGATTTTGTTGTACTTGACATAAAGGAAGATGCTAGGGCTCCCTTTATTCTTGGTAGATGTTTCTTAGCTACTGCAGGTGCCATGATATACGTATAACAAAGAAGGCTTTCTTTACGTGTCGGAGTTGAGATGATAGAGTTCAACTTATCCAGCTCCATGAACAGACCCTCCTTCAAGGAGTCATGCTTTAAAGTTGAGTTGTTGGACGAGTCGGCGAATGACACTCCCGATCGGGTGAGTATTTTTTACCCTCTTAAGATACGTTTGAAGAAAGTTTGTAGGAACACAAGACTCACGGACAAGGAAGCCGAGGTCTACACGAAATTCATAAGGTAAAATTGAAGCACTAAGAAACGCCCCATGTGAGGAGATACCACGTGCAACACACGCTGATTTCGCAATGGAGAAGGCGCCCAAACTTGAGATTGAACCTCTTCCTTCTTCTCTTAGGTATGAGTACATTGAATGCAATAAAACATATCATGTTGTCATGTATACTAAATTGAGTGCAGAAGAGACGAGAAAGCCATCCTCTCGTCTAAAGAAGCGTAGGATAATAAGTCTTCAATATGTACGCACGGAAATTCTATTGAAGATAGCCATGAACCTTCCACTAAAACTTACAAGAGGCTGCACTCGCACTTGGAAGAGGTAATGGAAAAAGAAACCATAAAAAGTTTTGATGTAGATATCATTTATCTAACCTCGGGCAGCAAACGAGTAAATCCCGTGCATGATGTGCCAAAGAAACAAGCAGCAACAGTGATCCGCAATGCGAACGACGACCGCACTAAGGGATGGCATGACAAAAAGATCCTACCTCATGACTTCCAGCTAGGTGACTTAGTTCTACTATTCCATTCTCATCCTAAGCTTTTCTTGGGCGAACTACCGTCCCGTTGGTCTGGTCCTTTTCAGGTACGAGAAGTCTTCACACATGGAGAAGTGGAACTATGGAGCGATTCGAGCGGAACGTTCAATGCAAATGGGCAGCGCCTAAAGCTCTATCAAGCCGCTCAACCGATCGAAAGCGGAAACTCTATTCCCCTTTTCGATCCACCCATCGCGCATGCATGAGGAATGAATACGTCAAAGCTTAAAGACGTTAAATAAGCGCTTCTAGGAGGCAACCCGGAACTTTGTTTTCTATTTTTCGTAGTTTTTTAGTTTAAGACTCGGTTTAAAAAATACACCGCAAACGTGACTTGACTTCTCTTACCCTCCATCGGAGATTCACGTCGAGAACATCGTTCAATTCAAGTCTTGGGGAGCAGGTCATGTTTGTTAGGTGACTTCATTTCATTGTTTTTATTTTCTCCTTGATTTTGTAGTTTTTAGTTTGTTTTTGTGAGTTAGAGTCATCCTAGGTACTTGGGCGATGCCACGTTTTGAGATGAACCATGAACCTAGGATACTTAAGAAGCTGGCATATTTCGTGATATGTTGCATGTTTAAGCTTAGGTTGAAAAACAAATAGTTGGTAAGTCTTTGGGAATCCTAGTGTTGCTTGTGGGAGGTTTAGATGAGGCTGCTAGGCTAGTTTATCGTTTATTCTCTCCATCCAGATGATCATACTTCGTATAGACAATGATCTACTTATTTTGATGAGGATTACTAGATCGTATGAAAACGAGCTTGTTTTGCAGAATAAGAGCACACACTAACACTCCGATGTCGATAGAAATAAGCCTAAAAGCATGATCTAAAATTGATATGAGTGCATCGAACTTGACACTTTTTCGATGGTTCGAGTCTAAGTGGTGGGTTGGCGATCATCTATCTACGTCCTAAGGGCATGGCACAATAAAAACACCACCTACTCCGCTGCACTCTTGAACGAGATGCATGAGTATACCGTCATTGGTAGTCATGGTCTAAGTAGAGGCTAGATCCCTTCAAATCCGAAATCCTAGGAGCCTAGTGTGTCTGCACAACATAAAAAAAGAGAGAAAAAGAAGAAAAAATATAAAAAATAAAGAAAGAAAGAAGCTCGTAAATGAAACAAGTATCCTCGTTTGTTCTACGTTTAGCATTTTTCTGAAGTCTTTTTTGGGGGAGAGAGTTACGGTTGCTTGTTTAGTTTGCCTTTGATTTATTTTCTTGTAGGTAGCCTTGGTGAACCTAGGATGAAGACTGAAAATTTAATTAGACCGAATTTGCTCTCGACTTGCTAGTTAATCGGTTAGGTTCGCTTTAGCGGTATTTCTAGGAGAAATAGGAATTCTCGGTTTTTGTATACCCCACATGTTCCACGTTTACGTTTGCTTAGGGACAAGCAAATATTCATGTATGGGGGATTTTGATCGTCTCATTTTCATACGTGTTTCTCGCATGATTTTAGAGATATTTGTGATTATAGATGCCATGTTTACGTGTGATTTTTGTATTCATTTTACTTGTTTTCGTGTTTTCGTGTTCTTACAGGTTTTAATGCGTATTTGGTTGATTTTGAAGTTAAAGAACCTACACGGGACAAAGTATTAGCATCGATGATCATAACGGAACAAACGGGACGAGAATTGGCGAGGACTAACACAGCCCACCCCGGGCATTCACCTAGCCCGCGCGAGGCTTGACCCCCAGCAACTTCAGCGTGGCTCGGGGAAGACTTTAGCCCGCACGGACCTTGAGTTGCATCACAGCCCGCGTGGGGCACACTCCATAGCCCACGTGGGGACATTGGTCCAATACATCCAGCACAAGCCGAGGCACTCCTCAGCACGCGCGGATCATCCCGTCCAAGTGAGCCTGCACGGTGCACACTTTCCAGCTCGTGCGGGTCACGTCCGTCACCTGCAGAAACAAGAAAGGAAACTTGCGGGAAACAAGAAAGGAAGTGGTTAGTTGCCTACACAAAAAGGAAATATGGTTAGAGAAGAGGAATGAGAGTTATATGGCTGGAAATTAGAAAGGAAACGTTCCCACGTCTCAAGAATAGAAACCAATGCAAATAAGAATGGAAACTCACAAAACAGCATCTTGCAATAAAGAGGAAAGGAAGTGAACGACCAAAGAGGAAAAAGAGGAGAAAAGGAAAGAAATGAAAGAGGAAAGACAAGGAGGAGAGCTAGGGGACGAATTAACTTTAGTTTGGGGGAGAACGCACGTGAGAGTTGCAGAGAGAGAGAGTAGAGAGAGGAGCTGTCTGTGAGCACTCTTGACGGGAGAGACATCCAAAGAGCATTGAAGATCGAATAGGGAGTTCGGTTTCGTTTGGTTCTATGTTCTTTAAATTATCTATTTCGATTATGTTATTTGCTTTCAAATGCATGAGCGAGTAGTCGTTTTGTTCTAGGAGAAGGGATTAGCCCATGGCTATCCGAAAACCACTTTGATTTATCTTTGAATGAAATTTCCCGTTTTCGTTTATCTGTTCTTTGTCTGAGTGCTTGATTGATTGCGTTTACGAAGGCCAAGTAGATGCATGTTTTAGGAAATTAGGAGAAGGATCGAGAGGAGAATTCTAATTCCAGATAATCAGGCTTAGAACAACCGAGGCTGGACCGCGAAAGTAGGGTAATAGCGTTGAGGGTAAAATGGATGAATCATAGAACTTATGGGTTTAGTTTAAGGTGTCAGCCACGAAAGTAGGGGGTAACTTGACTAGATCACGTGTCTAAGCCTTGAGAGATTGTAGATATCATATTAGGATTGTCCGTCTTAGATAACTTGATTGGGAATGCATGATTAGATAAAATGATTGTTGGTTTTGGATGTCTTGTGGTCAAACCGTAATCCTAGAACATTTGTCTCACTGTTAAGAACTTGTATTTTATTATTTTTAGGTATTTCATCCTTAAAACAAATACTCATTGTTTGCGAATTTTATTCATAGTTTAGGTTTAGGTTGTGTTGTGTAGTCCATGTGGGATCGGCACCTAGATTACTACACATGTGTCGTGCACTTGCGAGTAGTTTAGGTTAATTTAGTTTAACTTGGAACGTATCAACATTAAGGAAAAATAGATGGGAATTGATCTTGACATGGAAATATTTGCTCGAGAACTAACTGGGAATGATATTTTGGCATGGTTTGTTCAAATTTCTAAGGCTAAAATGACATGGGAGCATGCTCTGCTCAATAAGATTTGCATAACGATATGGATTCCCAATAAGAAAATTGTCAGTATTAGATATGATAATGCAATCCTTCTTTACTGTGTTAAGAACAAAATTCTTATCAACTTTGGAAAAGTTATATTGGATCAGATTATTTGTTAAAGGATATCAAATGTGAAGAGGTTTATACTTCCATTTTCGTGTCTGATTCAGAACACGATACTTTGATAAGTTTCTAACATTATTTGTAAAAAAAAGTTTCCACCATGGATCACTTTTCAGAATATGTATATTGATAAAATGCTAGCTACTGAGAGATAGAACGATCAAATTGAAAATGATGTTGAACAAAATTTCATTAAATTTGAAAAAGGCTAGTTGCGATCGTCTCGGAAATCCAACAAATCCAGAAAGAACTGAAAGTCTTTTCGAGATCAACTCGAAGTAAATTAGAGTAACAATGTCTTATTTTTTTATTTGTTAATCTCTCATGAGAATGCAAATACCTGGTTTGAATATCTTATTAGGCAAATATGGGGAGATAAAGGAAATTCAAGCAAAGCTACAGGAAAAAAGGCCACAATGTTAAAAGATTTAAAAGATTGTGTAACAAATTTAGAAGAAGCAGAACTTATTGCGAAAGTTGTTAAAGAATCTGTTTTTTTTATTCTGATGACGTTTGTGATTTGTTTGGTTTTTGAATTGTTTAAGGTTGTGATTTCATGGATTTTAATCTATGTTTTGTGTGATAAGGATTCAAAGGGGGAGATTGTTGAAATTTTAAATTAACTACATATTAGGATTTTGTTGTACATTTGAACGATTAAATTTCAAGTTGTTGAGAACTATAAGGAAAAGATGAATGACTCATTTATCGAAGAAATGGTTGGAAGGATGTGAGAAGAAAGAAGTTGCTAAAGACCAGGAGAGGTTGCTCTTGATTCCTAATTGAGCATGCTGAAGACCAAAAGAAGTTATTCTTGATTTCGAGTTGGATTGTGTTATTGAAGAATACTTTAAAAAGACGTCGATATCTAGTGTGAGACGTGTGCAGAATGTATGCAATAGCTGATATGCTAATCAGAGAGTATTGGGTGAGCAATTAGAGAGCAAATACACTATCTAGAGTGTGTTTGGTTAAAAATATTTAGTTGTATTC
Source organism: Gynandropsis gynandra (assembly GCA_036759665.1). NCBI lineage: Eukaryota > Viridiplantae > Streptophyta > Magnoliopsida > Brassicales > Cleomaceae > Gynandropsis > Gynandropsis gynandra. Next base: position 40,898,962 of record CM071863.1, read on the forward strand.
ACTGTCTAATTCAAGGGGATTTAAATGTGGTAGTCTTAAGTACTTTGTATCAATAAGAAAGTGTAATTAAAGACTGATTCGTGAATAAGAAACTATTATTATTTTTGAAAAGTTTCATTCCTTGTTTGCAATCTCTACAAAAATTGTCTTCATACTTTTTCATATTCCTTTTGCATCACGTGAGAACACATGGGCTTACTGAAACGACAACCAAATCTCTTATACCAATTTTTAACACCATCATCCCGAAATAATTTGGGGACTAGGAATGTCCACCATCACCTCCAAAAGGTGGCTACACGTGTTATCGTTCAAACACATGTTATCGTTCAAAATTGTTCATGCTCCGATATCGATTAGTGCATGCTCAATTTCGTAATCGTAGATCTTACATGGTATGACGAAGTTACCTGGATCGGGCATCTTCTCGACCGTGATAGGAGGCGGAATGAGAGAATTAGTTACCATAACCATCTCTTTATCCACGGTCCTCTTCCTCGTGATGATGTCTTTGAGAAACATTGCATAGGAAGGAATCTTTGTAAGAGCGTCATAGAATGGGATCGTGACTTGTAGCTTCCTCAAGAGGTCTACGAATTGGGAGAATTGAGTCTCGTCACTTTGCTTCTTTTGGATTTGACGCTGCGGAAAGGGCAATGGCGGAACCCTTGGGGGAGGTGCTACGTAAGATAACTCCTTCTCCTCTCCCTCGGTCACCTTCTCTTCCGTGGCTGGAGCGATTGGTTGTTCGATGTTATCGCTCTTAGGCTCATCTCTCACAGCCGTGGATGGCATTGGTTTCCCCACCGTGTTCCCGCTCCTTAGAAAAATAGCATTCATTTGCTCGCGGGGGTTTGCCTCGGGTTTCCCGGGAAGCTCTCCGGGTTGTCGGTTTGAACCTTGGGCTAATTGCACCACTTGCGTCTCTAGAAGCCTCAAATGCGTCTGAAATCCATCCATCCTCTTCTTCATGTCCTCTTGCTCAGCTCTAATCCCTCCAAGTGCACTCTTCTGCTCTTGGTTCATCACTTGGAGCATCGATAAAATGTCGGAATCACTCGAAGATTGTGCACGTTGCTGGTACCCATAGTCTTGGCCATTACCTCTCGGTTGGAAACCTTGATTA
>CM071863.1:40905808-40925759 GCA_036759665.1 Gynandropsis gynandra
TACCCGATCGGGCACAAGACGTATACCCGCTCGGGCGTTTATTCATCCCAAATTCCTCGAGAGTTTGCACGACTCGGGCCGCTCAACCACGTGATCGGGTGCTGATACCCGATCGGGCTCTATGAAGGAACACGACCGGGCACGCCTCTGCACGATCGAGCAATAGTGGTGCCCGAGCGGGCCGTGTATTTTGCAACAACCTAGATCTTGCATTCAAACGACCTATTTTATAGAACAGAAGAGATCTAGAGCAAAGGGGGCGACGTACAGGGCAAGGAAAGGCTTATGAAACATCTGGAAAGGCTCGGGAGACGTTGGAGAAGAAGAGAAGCATCAATCCTCACATCGGTAACACGATAGGAAAGGTCGAGGCATCGAGTTTCCTAGAGTCTATCATGTTTAGGATTATGTATCTTCGTTTTCTGTATTCTCCATGAGTGAGTAGAGTCCCAACTACGGGTAGGGATATCGGATTGTAATGGATGAACAATGATTTGCGTTAATGCTTAGATTTATTGATTTATCTTGATTATCGGTTCTACTCTTGACATTATCACTCCTACACTAGTGCTGCCCGCTCAGTAACATAGGATTTCAGAGTTTGCTGGAAGGTTAAAGAACGAATCCGGACCTGTTAAGTTGTAGGTTAAGTTCGGCTAATGAGAATCTGACCGGTCGGTTAGTCGTCTTAGGAATTATGATTGTGTTTGTAAAGCTGCCATGGTACGGGTTAATCACTGCTGGAAGGTAGGGTTGCACGTACTCATGGTTAGGAGGTTTAGGCTCGGAAGAATCACTCCTCATCTTAGGGCATGAATTTCCCGTTGTCAAGATAAGTCGATAGGTTTATGATCCTTAGTTGTTTCATCCATACGATTCCTGGTATCCCGACACCCGTAGTGTTCGTCATATCCGAGTTTACCCCAACCTAGTATCGTTGTCACCACTTAGGTTAGTTTTAGATATTTAGGATCACACTTTCATCTATCTTTATTCGTCTTAGTTTAGTTTCATTCTTAGTTTTTGAATGCTTTAGTCCCTAGAGATCGACCCTCGTACTACACGATCCGTATACTTGCGGTGAAGTGGTCTAGGAAAATTTATAACTCGTGTTTACACCACATCAGAAGTCATGAGGTAGGATCTTTTTGTCGTGCCATCCCTTTTTCATTGCATCTTTCTTTGGAACGTCATGCACGGGATTCACTCGTTCGCTGCCCGAGGTTGGATATATGGTATCTGCATAGAAAAGTTTTATGACGTCTTTTTCCATTACCTCGTGCAAGTGTGGGTGCAACATCTTCTGAGTTTCGATGGAAGGTTTGTGGCTATCTTCCGTATAAGTTCCGTGGATACACATTGAAAGGCTGACTCTCATACGTTTCTTTACGCGAGTGGGTGACTTTCTCATCTCATCTACACTCATGTTAGCATTCATAACAGCAGGATATGTCTTATTGGATTCAACGTACTCATACCAAAAAGAAGACGGAGGAGGCTCAGGCTCAAGTTTGGATGTCTTCTCCACGGCGAAACCAGCGTGCGTATCGTGTGGTATCTCCTCACGTGGGGCGCCTCCTAGTGCTTGAATAGCACTCATGAATTTCGTGTAAACCTCAGCTCCTTCGTCCGTAAATCTTGCATTATCGCACACTCGTGTTAAATATCGTACAAGAGGATCAAAAGCACTTACTTGATTAAGCGTGTCTTTTGATAACTCGTCCAGCGATTCAATTTTAAAGCAAGACTCCTTGAATGAGGGTCCGTTCATGGAGCTGGACAGGTTGAATTCGATCGTCTCATCTCCGACACGTAAGGAAAGTTTTCCTTGTTGTACGTCTATCAGGGCACCTGTAGTAGCTAAGAACGGTCTACCAAGAATAATAGGTACCCTAGCATCTTCCTTTATTTCAAGTACAAAAAAATCAGTGGGAATGCAAAGCTTACCTACCATGGTGGGAACGTTTTCAAAAATTCCCACCGGATATCTTACCGAATGATCCGCGGGGCGTTGACACATCTTTGTAGGTTTGAGGTTCCCGAAGTCCATCCGCTTGAAAACTGAGTGTGGCATGATGCTCACGCTTGCCCTTAAATCACACAAATCATTTTCAATATCAATATTACCTATTGTGCATGGAATGGAGAAGCTTCCAGGGTCCTTTAACTTCGGTGGCAGCTTGTTTTGAATGATAGCGTTGCATTCCTCGGTGAGTGCTACCGTCTCGTTCTCTTCGATATGCTTCTCATTGGAAAGAACCTCTTTGATGAGTTTGACATGATTAGGCATCTTTTGGAGGGCTTCCACGAATGGGATGTTGATATCAAGCTTCTTGCGACCCTCTACAAATATGCCCACTCGTTCTTCATTCTTACTGCTCGCCAAACGTTGAGGAAACGGTATAGGAGGTTTGTATGCCGGTGGAGCAACATATGGTTTGTCTAAATCTGGTTCAACTCCTTCCATAATTGAAATCTTACCTTTGCTCTTTTCATGGACGTACCAGCAGTATGCTCTCGCTCTTTCGAGGGCGAATTCTCGATCACATCACTGCTACACACAGAAATAACATTCACGTACTCTCTCGGGTTCAATTCGGGTTTACGTGGAAGCTGTCCGGGATTCCGAGAGGATGAGGCAGCTTGTTGTGCTACGGAGTCCTCTAAGCTCTTAACATGGTTGCTCAAGGATTCCATCTGAGTTTTGATCTCGTTGATCACTATCCCCACATCCGCATTGAATTTGGTTTGATTTGAATGTTGCTGCCTTTGCTCCTTGATAAATTCGAGAAATGCTCCCTCAAGGTTTGAGGAAGAGGCTTGAGGAGGTTGAGGAGCTTGCGGAACTTGCTGAGCTCGCCGGATTTGCTGATTATTTTGCTGGTACGGCTGTTGTGGTCACTGAAATCCCAAATACTTCATTGGTTGAGTTGTTCGGTATGACAAGTTCGGGTGATTTCTCCAATTCGGGTTGTAGGTATTCTTGAATTGCGTGTTTCCTTGCTTCTGGGCATAATTCATGTATTCCATGTTCTCTTGCAGCGTGCATTCATAAGCCACGTGTTCTGTATCTCCATAATTCACGCAGTACATGGCGTTCGCTGCATTACCCGTCGCTCTGCCCTGATTCGACTCATATAAGCGACGAGTGTTGTTAGGCATACCTCTCTGTGTTGACCACATGGTGTGGTTCATGGAAAGGTTATCGATCAGCTCATATGCCTCCTCGATGCTCAAATCCATAAATGACCCTCTCACAGCGTTATCCAACGTCGTTCGATGTTCATCTGAAATTTCGTTGTAAAAGGTTTGGATAACGTACCACTGTTTAAGACCATGGTGTGGACATATCTATAGAAGATCCTTAAATCTGCCCCATGCTTCAAACAAAGTTTCTCCATCTCTGCATCTAAACATTGTGATTTCCCCCTCATCCGAATCATCTTGCTCGGAGGAAAGAAGCGTGATAAGAACAATGTGGAGAGCTGGTCCCAAGTCGTGATTGAACCAGCGGGGAGCAATTGCAGCCAAGTTATCGCTCGTCCCCCAATTGACAAGGGGAAGAGAACGCAGTAAAATCACGTCCTCTGATACTCCGTATATCTTGAATGTACCGGAAAACTCAAGGAAATCTTTGAGGTGCTGGTGGGGATCCTCATGATTTCCACCCATGAATTGCTTTTGATAAAGCATATTGATCATTGTCGGCTTAATCTCAAACTGTTCCCTCGCAACAGCAGGCATCCTTATGGTTGTTTGCATGTTGTTCATGTTTGGCACCACGTAATCTATGAGGCGACGTGGTAGAGGAGCATGTGGTTCTCGCGGTTGAGGCGCGAGTTGTTGTTGCTGCATGTGCCCCAAATTACCGAGAGGTAATTGAAGTTGTTCGTGGTCGTTCTGATTGTCCATATCTCGTTGATCTAATGGCTCTGCGAAGGACAAATAAAGAACGATTTAGGTAGAAAGAACGAAAGAAAAGAAAACAAAAAACAAAAACAAAACAAGAAAGACTCTAGGCTCGCATCTAAGACATGTTGACAATAGTCCCCGGCAACGGCGCCAAAAACTTGATGCATTATCAAAGTTAAACAAATAACCTAAACTACCCGCAAGTGCATGACACGTGTGTAGTACTTCAGGTGTCGATCCCACAGGGACTACGCAACACAACCTAAACTCAAACTACGAATCAAACTTGCTAACGAAACATGGGATTTGGGAATAAAATACTAAAAAAATAAACAATCGAGTTCTAAACAATGAGACGGATGTTCCAGGAATCCAGTTTCACCACAAGACTACCGAAACAAACAATTAACCTATCTATCATGCAGTCCCAGTCAACTTCTCTAAAGCAGACGATCCTAGTATGATATCTACCCTCTCTCGAGGCATAGACACGTGATCTAGTCAAGTTATCCCCTACTTTCGTGGCTGACACCTTGAACTAAACCCATAAGATCTGTGATTCATCTGTTTTACCCTCAACCGCTGCTAACCTACTTTCGTGGGCTAACCTCGGTTGTTCTAAACCTGATTTTCTAGGACTAGAATTCTCCTTTTGGTCCCTCTCCTAAACCCTAACACATGCATCTACTTGGCCTTCGTAAATACAAGTCAATCATGCTCTCAGACAAAAAATAGATAAACGAAAATGGGAAGATGCATTCAAAGATAAATCAAACTGGTTCCGGAATAGCCATGGGCTAATCCCTTCTCCTAGAACAAAACAAACTACTCTCTCATGCGTCCGTAAACAAACATAATTGATATAGAAAGTCTAAGGAACATGAAAACCAAACGAAACCGAAGTCTTGGGTTGATCTCCAATGCTCCTTGTGTGTCTCCTTCGCAAGAATCTACTCCCTCTCTCTACTCTCTCCCCTCGATCAAGAACTCGAAACTAACTCTCTAACTAAAGCTCTCTCGACCCCTAGCTCCAGGTCTTCCTTTTCCTTCTTCTTTTCTTTCCTTTTCTCCCCCTTTTTCATTCTGGCCATTCGTTCTTTTCCTTTAGTTGCAGCAGCCACCGATTTTGCCTTTTCTTGAGTTTTCCATTCTTGATTTAGTTGGGCAAAGTTTCCATTACTTTCTCCAGCGAAATATCACTTATTCCTCTTCTCTAAAGTTGTTTTCCTTATTGTATAAGTCCCCAACAAACTCCTATTCGTTTTAAGACAAATTAACTTATTTGGAGTTGCAGGTCAACCCGCGCGGGCTGGGTGTGTGACCCGCTCGGGTGCGGCGCGCATGATCGCTAAAGAACGCGATGGAAAACAGGGTGGCCCACTCGGGCTAGGGAGTGAACCGGTCGGGCTGATGCCTGCCCCGGTCGGGCTGGTGTGTGGCCCGCTCGGGCTGTTGTCCCGACCGTTCTTATTGCTCGCTCGATTCGTGCTCAAATTGCTGGACAAAACTGCCGAACTAAATGCTCGCTCGGGCTAGGGAGTTAAACGCGCGGGTTGATGCTATGCCTTGCTGATTCTCATCCCATTTGTTCCGTGATTATCCTCGATGTTGGTACTTTGTCTCGTGCACATCCTTTAGCTCCAAAATGAACCGAATACGCATTAAAACCTATAAGAACATGAAAACATGAAAATGAGTAAAACGGATACAAAATCATACGTAAACATCGCATCTATATTGTAAAAATCTCTAAAATCATGCAAGAAATACGTATGAAAACGAGATGATCATGACTCACTTTCGTAAATGGATAAGCCCTAATAGTCTGGGGCTATTATTATTTTTAATGGGAAAATAGCAAGGATGCCTTCTTAGGACATCTAGACATCATGTGTACCCTCGAATACCTGAGGATTTTTATAAAAAAAAGCAAAAAGATAAATTTGTCTTTGTTTATTGCACGTGAAAACACACGGTTGGAGAGGTTTCGAAAATGTCAAATCCTTTTGCGAGATACAATTTCGAAGTTGAGAGAAAGGAGAGAGTTCAAAGTGAGGAAGTTGGAAATTTCGAAGTTGAGAGCAAGAAGTGACTTTGAAGTGAGGAAGAATGAAACGACAAGGATCTGGAACGAAGAAGAGAGCACGAGTCAATCTTCATTGGAATTTGTGAGTTGATTGTTTTCTAGGAATTTACTATGCAGAGATTAACAAAGATGGAATAAATTAGGGATTAGGTTGTTGAACGTGAAATTTTTTGTTGATTTCAAATGGGTGTGAGTCTCTGTGAGTCGCTTGAATCGAAGAGGGTCAGGAGTCTTAGTGAGTCCTTTTAGCTAAAGAAGGTCATGACTCTCAGTGAATCACTTGAGTCGAGGAGGGTCAGGAGTCTCAATGAGTCGCATGAACCACAAGGGTCAGGAGTCTCAATGAGTCACTTGAGTCGAAAGGGTGGCTTTCTTCGCAAAAGGGTCATATTAATATCACTGAGTCGCTTGAGTTGCATGATTTATTTTGTTAAGTTTGAATTCAGTTTATTTTGTTAAGTTTGAACTCGATTATATATGAACTCGGTTTATTTTATTATGTTTGAATTTGGTTTATTTTAAATTATGTATGAAATCGGTTTATTTTGTTATCTTGGCCAAAAGTAAAATTTCCACGGAAAGCGGAAAGTGAAATTTTGGCGGAAATTTAAAATATTTTTGAAATTTTGGCGGGTCTCACATGTTCCCTAAAAACCGTAGAAATGTCACAAAGGTTACAAATTACGTTGGGCATTTAAATTGTGTTTTCAATACATTTAAAAACATAAATCATGTTAAGTTCTATACTTAACAACATCAAAAATATAGCTAAAACAGATTTTTACGCATGTGTCACAAGAAATGTAGAACATATAAATGAGTTTTAAAATTGATAGTAGTGTTTTAAGAACTCGTTGGATGAATTTCAGCAAATTTCAAAAAAATGAATTTGATATTTTGTCAAATTTTGACATTATTAATATTATTGTGTATATTGATTCATCATTAAATATCTACCATTCAAAAATTTTGAAAACGATATTTCTAAAGATGGGTCATATGGGCCAAATAGGTTGCATGGGTCGTAAGCTCAAAAAGATCATGATGCGTGTCAAGTTAACAAATTAACCTAAGACTACCCGCAAGTGCACGGCACGTATGTAGTAGTTAAGGTGCCGATCCCACGAGGACTAATGTAACACGATCTAAGAAACAAAAGTAGAACCAAAGCTTGCTGCGAAAGAATGAGGATAATGAAATGAAAATATGATGATGATGCAATGGATAAGTGAGTTCTAAACAAAGAGACAAACGCCCTAGGAAACCGGTTTCACCGCATAGCTTCCGAAATCTATCTCTGATCTATCTAATCGTGCATTCCCTATCAAGATATCTAAGGTGAACGATCCTAATGTAGAACTTACCCTCTTTCAAGGCATAGGAATGTGGCTAGATTGAGTCATCCCCTACTTTCGTGGTTGACACCCCAACTAAACCCCATTACGGTTCGTGATTCGCCCGATACAACCCTCAACCATTACTACCCTACTTTCGTGACCTAGTCTCGGTTTTTCTAAGCCTAACTTTCTAGGATTAGGATTCACCTTTCAGTCCTTCTCCTAATCCCTAACACATGCATATATGTGGCCATTCGTAAATACAATGAAGACATGAAGTTCACAGTAAACCTGATTTTCTAGGATTAGAATTCACCTTTCAGTCCTTCTCCTAATCCCTAAGACATGCATATGTGTGGCCATTCATAAACACAAGACCGTAAGTTCTCAGTCAAAGAATAGATAATACGAAACGGGGAAATGCATTCATAAACGAATCAAAGACGATTCTGGGATAGCCATCGGCTTATCCCTTCTCCTAGAACAAATCTACTACTCGCTCATGAATCTAAACATCACAAACAACACAGTAGATTAAAGAGCATAGAGATATCAAACGAGCGATGATTCCAAATCAATCTCCAACTCCTTGCGTGCCTCCCGTCAATAGGACTCTATGGATGGATGGTGGCTGTGAATTGTGTTGTGGATGGTGGATTGTAGATGGTGGATGGTCCTTTTTTGGCTATGTAAGTTTTTGAATTGAAAGATTTGGCCGACTTATTTCTACCTATTTCGTCGGTAGGCCGTTTTACATAGTCATGCCCGACCGTGCTCCATGTCATGCCCGGTCGGGCATGCGTCTTCCGTAGTTATAGACAAGTTGTTTTGCATTGAAGCCCGACCGTGCTACCCTTGATGCCCGACCATGCTGCCTTCATTGGTAGGATGCCCAAGCATGCTCCTTTACCAAGAGATTGCCCGACCGTGCATGATGTGTGCCCGGGTCGTGCACATCTCTCGGGGATGAATTGCAACAAAGTGCCCGACCGTGATCCTCACTTAGCCCGACCGTGCTGCTTCTTTAAGGAGAGTGCCCGACCGTGCTAAAGACCAAGCCCGGCCGGGCTGTTCACATGGTGAAGGTTGTTGTTCAGTCGTGCATGTGATCTTGCTCGACCGGTTTGTGTCCTTTGATGCATATTCGGTCGTGCACTTCTTGACCATGACTTTTCCACTTCTCGTTCCGTTTGATCCATTGTGACCTTCAATGTTGAATTATGTCCCTTGTATGTTCCTTAGCTCCGAAATGGATCGAATATGCATTAAAACCAATAAGAACTCAAAAACACAGAAACAAGTAAAACAGATACAAAATCACACGTAAACCTCGCAATTATGGTCATAAACATCTCTAAAATCATGCGAGAACCGTGTACGAAAATGAGATGATCAAAATCTCCCGGGCTTGAATGTTTGTTTGTCCCTAAGCAAACATAAACGTGGAACACGTGGGAGATATAAAATTTGAGAATTCACCTTTCCCCTAGAAATACTGCTAAAGCAAACCCAATCGATCAACCAAACAAGTAGAGCAAATTTTGGTCTAATAACTTTCAGTCTTCATCTTAGGTTCACCATGGCTACCTATAAGAAAGTAAATCAAAGACGAGCTAAGTGAGAAACCACAACTCTCTCTACCAAACGAGACTTCAAACAAATGCTAATCACATAATCAAAAAGGATACTTGTTTTATTCTCGACCTTCTTTATTCTTTCATTCCATTTTTTTCCTTTATTCTGATTTTGCGAACACACTAGGCTTCTAGGACGTCGGATTTGAAGGGATTCAACTTCTACTTAGACCCAAGCTACTGATGACGGTATACTCTTGCACCTTGTCGAAGAGTACAGCGGAGTAGATGGCATTTATATGTGCCTTGCTCTTAGGACATAAAAAGATGATCGCCAACCCACCACTTAGACCCATACCATCGAAAATGTGTCAAGGTCGATGCACTCATATCGATTTTAGATCATGCTTAGAGGCATTACTTCTATCGATAGCGGAGTGTTAGTGTGCGCTCTTATTTTCTACAAAACATGCTCAAATCGTGAAAAAGAAATAAAGCATCGTCAATATGAAGTATAATCATTTGGATAGAGAGAATGAACAAGAAACTAATTTAGCAAAATCATCTAAACTTCCCATAAATAACACTAGGATTCCCAAAGACTTACGACCCACTCGTTCTTCAACCTTCTAATAAGCTCTAGCATGCAAGATATCACGGAAAAGGCTAACATCTTAAGCATCCTAGGTTAAAGGTTCATCTTAAAACTTGACACCGGACAAGTGCCTGGGATGACTCTAACTAAAAAAACTAAACTAATCTAAGAACTATAAAAACAAAGGAAAATGAAACGAGATCACCTGACAAACGTGAGGTACTCCCCCTAGACTAGAATTGAACGGCGTCCTCGACGTGTAGCTTTGATGAAGGATAAGGAAGGTGAAGTCACGGTTGTCGGTATTCGTCTTTTTTTATAAATTTATATTTTTTATGATTTTCCAATTAACCAAGTCCGAAGTACGAACCAAAAGAAAAACAAAATGTTGGGTTGCCTCCCAGAAAGCGCTTGTTTAACGTCGTTGAGCTTGATGTCTCCATACTTCATGTTTGCGTGATGTGTGGATCGAACAGCGAGATGGAGTTTCCGCTTTCGATCGGTTGAGCGGCTTGATATAGCTTTAAACGCTGCCCATTTGCCTTTAATGTCCCACTTGAATCGCTCCATAGTGATGCCTCTCCGTTTGTGAAGACTTCTCGTACCTGTAATGGATCATCCAAATGGGAATGTAATCTGCCCGTGAAAGAATTAAAACGAGAATCAGAAAGTTAAACAATATCACCTGGCCGAAAGTCGTCAGGTATGGTCTTTGTATCGTGCCATCTTTTGGGTCGATTGCCTTTCTCATTGTGCATTGCCTTCGATGCTCCTTTCTCTTCCAAACAATGGTGCAGCCTTGTTCGATCGTTGATGGATGTTTCGCGGCTGTCCTCCTTAGGTATCCAGATACATGTTGAAGGGGTCACTCTCCTACGCTTCTTGAGACAAATTGGTGGCTTTCGCGTCTCATGCAAACAGAGGAAGGAAGAGATTCAAACTGTAGCTTAGATGCCTTTTCTACCGAAAAATCAGTCAGCGTTTCGTGCGACGTCTTCTCATGTGGAGCCTATTGAAGTGACTCAATTGAACTCATGAACTTCATGTAATGCTTGGATTCTCCACCAGTAAATCCTGCAGCATTGCAAACTTTCGTTAGCCCTCTCTCAAAAGGATCGGAAGTACTTACTCGACAAAACATGTCATTCGCCAACTTGTCCAGCACATCAACACTTTGGCATGACTCCTTGGGGCTGGACAAATGGAATTCAATCTTCTTGTTGCCGACACGTAGAGAGAGCTTGCCTTGTTTTACGTCAATCTTCGCACTTGCAGTAGCTAAGAATGGTCTTCCAACAATTATAGGTACGTTAGCATCTTCCTCGATATCGAGTACAACAAAATCAGTGGGAATGCAAATACTACCTACCTTGGTGGGAAAGTTTTCAAAAATTTCCATCGATATCTTACCGAACGATTAGCTAGCCGTAGACACATCTTCGTAGGCTTGATATTCCCGAAGTTCACCCACTTATAAACCGAATGTGGAATTATGCTCACGCTTGCTCCCAAATCGCACAAAGCTTTCTCAATGTCAATGTCTCCTATGGTGAATGGGATAGAGAAGCTTCCGGGGTCCTTCAACTTCGGTGGCAGCTTGTTTTGGAGAATGGCGCTGCATTCTCGGTGAGTGCTACTGTCTCACTCTCTTTGATGCGCTTCTCCTTGTAAAAAAACCTCTTTTAGATAGTTTGCTCGATTAGGCATCTTTTGGAGCGCTTCCACGAATGGAATATTGATTTCGAGCTGCTTGAGGTAATGGAAGAAGTTAGTCACGCTCTCTCGATTCTTGCTGCTCACCAAGCGTCCTGGAAATGGTACATGAGGTTCATATGCCGGTGGAGCAACATATGGCTTCTCTAAGTCAGGCGCATATCCTTCCATGATTGCAATTCTTCCCTCTCTTTTGTACACCGAACGTCTAGCGCTATTGAGGGTGGATTCTCCATCGTATCCTCGCTGCAAAACGTGATGGTGTTTATGTGCTATCTTGGGTTAAGATCGGGCTTTCTGGGTAGCATCCCGGGATTCCGAGAGGATGATGTAGCCTGCTGTGCAATTGAGTTTTCCAGCATCTTCACATGTGTGCTCAAGGAGTCCATTTGACTCTTCAGGTCATTGATCGCAGTCTCCATTTCCTCGTTGAATTTCGCTTGAGTCGATTCTTCCCGCCTTTGTTCCTTGATGAACTCAAGCATCACCACCTCAAGATTTGACGAAGGAGCTTGAGGAGCTTGCTGTAGTGGCTGCGATTGCTGATATGGTTGCTTCCTTTGTTGAAAACCCGAATATTTCACCGGTTGGTTCGTGCGATAAGAGAGATTCGGATGATTCCTCCAATTCGGGTTGTATGTGTTTCCGAATTACGTATTGCTGATCATATCGTTTCCGTACACAATTCTCGCATGATTTTAGATATGTTTATGACGATAGTTGCGATGTTTACGTATGATTTTGTATCTGTTTTACTTGTTTTCATGTTTTCATGTTCTTATAGGTTTTAATACGTATTTGGTTCGTTTTGAAGCAAAAGGACATACACGGGACAAAGTAAAAGCCTTAGAGATTATAACGAAGTAAACAGGACGAGAAACGAGCAAGGAATGCAACTTGACATGAGGAGACAATGCCCCCCACGGAGTGGTTTCCTTAGCCCGCTCGGGCTGAACGTGCAGCAGCATTTTCCCAAGTCGTGCTAACCCTTAGCACGCACGGATTGATGTTCAAGAGGAGCCCGAACGGGGTGTCTTCCTTAGCCCGTGCGGGGTGGTGTTCCAAAAATTTTTTTCCGAGTCGTGCTAGGCCTTAGCACGCGCGGGTCATGGGGAAAATGAGGAGCCCGTGCGGGGTGCCTCCCTAGCCCACGCGGGGCATGCCTATAACAACTTCCCTAGAATGTCTCCAACAGGGAATTTGTATAAAAAGGGACCCCAAATTGAGTTCAGAAGCAAGCAAACGAGGATGAAAACCCTAGGAGGGTACAAAACATCCATCAAACCATTCAAGAGCCCTTTTTGATGGGAGACACAACAAGGAGTCGGGAATTGATTCGGGAATCATCACTCGTTTGATATTTCTATGATCCTTACTTTAATATTTCGTTTATTATGTTTAGACTCATGATTGAGTAGTAGATTTGTTCTAGGAGAAAGGATTAGCCCATGGCTATCTCTGAACCTTCATTGATTTATTTATGAATACATTTTCCCGTTTCGTTTATCTATTCTCTGTCTGAGCGCTTATTTTCTTGTGTTTACAAAGGCCACATAAATGAATTTGTTAGGGATTAGGAGAAGGACTGAAAGGTGAATTCTAGTCCTAGAAGATCAGGCTTAGAACAACAGAGACTAGGTCACGAAAGTAGGATAGTAACGGTTGAGGGTTGAATCGGGCAAACCATGAGTCGTAATGGGGTTTAGTTGGGGTGTCAGCCATGAAAGTAGGGGATGACTCAATCTAGCCATGTTCCTATGCCTTGAGAGAGGGTAGGTTCTACATTAGGATCGTCCGCCTTAGATATCTTGATAGGAAATGCATGAATAGATAGATCGGAGATAGGTTTCAGAGGCTATGCGGTGACATCGGATTCTAGAACGTTTGTCTCTTTGTTTAGAAATCATTCATCCACTGCATCTTCATCATATTTGCATCTCATCATCTTTATTTCCTTCGCAACAAGCATTGATTTGAATTTGGTTCTTAGATCGTGTTACATTAGTCATCGTGGGATCAACACCTTAACTACTACACATGTGCCGTGCACTTGCGGGTAGTCTTAGGTTAACTTGTTTAACTTGACACGAAGTTTTTGGCGCCGTTTCCGGGGACTAATTGTCAACACGTTTAGGAATTCAGATTTAGAATCATACTTTTTTTTTGTTTTTCTTTTTGTTTTTCTTTTCTTTTCGTTTCTTTCTACTAATTTTTTTTACTTTTCCTTCGTAGATGTATGACCCGATCTCAAGGTAATTCGAATTTGCATCGAATCAATCCTGAGATTGAGAGAACGATTAATAAGCGAAAGAAGGGCAAGGGAGAAGAAAGGGTGGATACGACCAATCCACGATGAACAATCAAAACGATGTATTGGATGGTCACGGACAGCCGCAATTACTCGTTGGTAATGTGGCGAAATTACAACAACAGCAGACTCCTCCACCACGTCGTCTCCGTGATTACGTGGTGCCAAACATGAGCAATGTCCAAACAGAAATTAGGATGCGTGCTGTTGCGAGGGAGCAATTTGAGATCAAGCCCGTGATGTTTAACATGTTATACCAAAAACAGTTTTGGGGGGCAATCACAAAGACACTCACCAGCATCTGCGAGACTTCTTAGAGCTATCAAGCACATTCAAAATTCATGGAGTCTGAGAAGATGCAATTTTGCTGCGTCTCTTCCCTTTCTCCATTGGGGGAAGAGCAAAAACGTGGTTACAATCTCTTCATGGCTCCATTGGGGGACGAGCGAGAGCGTAGCTACAATCTCTTCCAGCTGGTTCTATCACTACATGGGACCAGCTTTGCATGACATTCCTATCACGGTTTTTCCCTCTGAGCAAGACGATTCAAATGCGAGGAGAAATCACTATGTTTAGAAGCCGAGAGGGAGAGACATTATTTGAAGCATGGGGAAGATTCAAGGACCTTTTACAAATGTTTCCTCATCACGGTCTAGAGCAGTGGTACGTGATTCAAACATTCTACAACGGGATCACGTATGAGCATAGAACGACGTTAGACAACGCTGCTCGAGTATCATTCATGGACTTAAGCATAGAAGAGCATACAAGCTTATCGATAATCTTGTCATGAACCACATCATGTGGTCTCAACCAAGAAGTATGTCGAACAATACACGAGGTATTTACGAAGTGGATCAAAGAAGCGCGATGGGCAATGCGGTGAATGCCATCTATTGTGCGAATTGTGGAGAAACGGATCATATGGCTTACCAATGCACAATGAAAGAAGGCATGGAGCAAGTGAGCTATGCCCAACAGCAAGGCAACATGCAATTTGGGAACACATACAACCTGAATTGGAGGAACCACCCGAATCTCTCTTATCGCACGAACCAACCGGTGAAATTTTCGGGTTTTCAGCAAAGGCAGCAGCCATATCAGCAACCGCAGCCACCAAGCTCCTCAAGCTCCTTCGTCAAGTCTTGAGGTGGTGATGCTCGAATTCATCAAAGAGCAAAGGCAAAATCAACACAGCATGAAAAAGCAACAATCACTCCAAACGAAATTCAATGAGAAAATGGGGACGACGATCAACGAGCTTAAAATTCAAATGGACTCCTTGAACACACATCAATCGTTTCAAGCAAAATTCAATGCGGATATAAGAGAAACAATCAATGAGCTGTGAAATCAAATGGACTCCTTGAGCACACATGTGAAAATGCTAGAAAACTCCATTGCGCAGTAGCCTGCATCATCCTCTCGAAATCCCGGGATGCTACCTGGAAAACCCGATCTTAACCCGAGAGAGCACGTAAATTCCATCACGTTATGCAGCGAGGATACGATCGAGAATCCGCCCTCAAAAGCGCAAGAGAATGTTGCTGGACATTCGGTAGACAAAAGAGAAGGCAGAATTGCAATCATGGAAGGGTATGAGCCTGATTTAGAGAAGCCATATGTTTCTCCACCGGCGTACGAACCTCCTACACCATTTTCTGGACGCTTGGTGAGCAGCAAGAATCGAGAGAGCGTAACCAGATTCTTCCATTACCTCAAGCAGCTCGACATCAACATGCCATTCGTGGAAGCGCTCCAAAAGGTGTCTAATCGAGTAAAATATCTTAAAGAGGTTGTTTCCAAGGAGAAGCGCATCAAAGAGAGTGAGACAATTGCACTCAACGAGGAATGCAGTGCTATTGTCCAAAACAAGCTGCCACCGAAGTTGAAGGGCCCCAGAAGCTTCTTCATCCCATGCACCATAGGAGACATTGACATTGATAAAGCTTTGTGCGATTTGGGAGCAAGCGTGAGCATAATGCCAAACTCGATCTATAAGCGGGTGAATTTTGGGGATATCAAGCCTACCAAGAGTGTCTACGACTCGCGGATCGCTCGGTAAGGTATCCGGTGGGAATTATTGAAAACATTCCCACCAAGGTAGGTAGTATTTGCATTCCCACTGATTTTGTTGTACTTGATATCGAGGAATATGCGAACGTGCCTATAATTCTTGGAAGATCATTCTTAGCTACTGCAGGTGCGAAGATTGATGTACAACAAGGGAAGCTCACTCTATGTGTCGGCGACAAGAAGATTGAATTCCCTTTGTCCAGCCCTAAGGAGTCATGCA
This sequence comes from Gynandropsis gynandra, assembly GCA_036759665.1. NCBI lineage: Eukaryota > Viridiplantae > Streptophyta > Magnoliopsida > Brassicales > Cleomaceae > Gynandropsis > Gynandropsis gynandra. Next base: position 40,921,630 of record CM071863.1, read on the forward strand.
AAAGTGTTGATGTGCTAGACAAGTCGGAGAATGACACGTTTAATTGAGTAAGCACTTCCGATCATTTTGAGAGAGGGCTAACGCAAATTTACAATGCTGCAGGACTTACCAATGAAGGGGCCAAGGTCTACACGAAATTTGCGAGTGCAATTGAGGCACTGCAAGATGCTCCTCATGAGAAGACGCCGCACAAAACGCTGACTGATTTTACGGTTGAAAAGGCGTCTAAGCTTCAGCTTGAACCTCTTCCTTCCTCTATTCGGCATGAGACGCGAAAGCCACCAATTCGTCTCAAGAAGCGTAGGAGAGTGAGCCCTTCAACATGTATGCGCTGGATACCTAAGGAGGAAAGCCGCGAACCTTCTATCGATGATCAAAGGAGGTTGCACAAATGTTTGGAAGAGAAAGGAGCATCGAAGGTAATGCGCAATGAGAAAGACAATCGAGCTGAAAGATTTCACAATACAAGGACCATACCTCACGACTTTCGGCCAGGTGATAGTGTTCTACTTTGTGGTTCTGGTTTAATTCTTTCACGGGCAGATTACGTTCCCATTGGGATGATCCATTCCAGGTACGAGAAGTCTTCGCAAATGGAGAGGTAGAACTATGGAGCGATTCAAGCAGGATATTCAAGGCAAATGTGCAGCATTTAAAGCTATATCAAGCCGCTCAACCGATTGAAAGCGCGAACTCCATCTCCCTATTCGATCCACACATCGTGCATACATGAAGCATGGAGACGTCAAGCTCAACGACGTTAAACAAGCGCTTTCTGGGAGGCAACCCAGCATTTTGTTTTTCTTTTGATTCGTATTTTGGACTTGGTAGTTTTTGAAAATCATAAAAAAAAAAGAACACATGCAACCGTGACTTCACCTTCCTATCCTCCATCGGAGCTTCACGTCGAGGACGCCGTTCAATTCAAGTCTATGGGGAGTACCTCACGTTTTTCAGGTGATCTCGTTTCATTTTCATTTGTTTTTGTATTTTTAGCTTAGTTTTTTGTTTTTGAGTAAGAATCGTCTCAGGCACTTGTCCGGTGCCACGTTTTGAGATGAACCTTGAACCTAGGATCTTAAGAAGTTGGCCTTTTCCATGATATCTTGCATGTTGGAGCTTATTGTATGGTTGAGGAATTAGTGGGTCGTAAGTCTTTGGGAATCCTAGTGTTACATATGGGAAGTTTAGATGAGTTTGCAAAGTTAGTTTATTGTTCATTCTCTCTATCCAAATGATTATACTTTATATTGATGATGCTTTATTTCTTTTTCACAAGGATGATTTGATCGCATGAATTGAGCTAGTTTTGCAGAAAATAAGAGCGCACACTAACACTCCACTATCGATAGAAGTAATGCGTCAAAGCATGATCTAAAATCGATATGAGTGCATCGACCTTGATACATTTTCGATGGTTTGGGTCTAAGTGGTGGATTGACGATCATCTTTCTACGTCCTAAGAGCAAGGCGCATAAAAACGCCATCTACTTCACACAGCTTCAAATCAGAACTCAATATTGCATATCTAAAAGAAGCTTTAAGTGAACCCTTCCTTACAAATGAATGTATATCATCTTTCCTATCAAACTATTGCCCAATTTTAAGTGACAAGCAATCTTCGAAATCGAAGACTGAATTTCAATTGCTTGGCTTCTTGTAAGCTACCATGGCCAAGTTATTCTCATCATCATCATCATCATCATCATCATCATCATCATCGTCATCATCATCATCATCATCATCCTTATGCTATGTTAAAACATCAGTATCACCTTCATTACTACCACAAACCATAACTTCATGAACAACCATATTCATGGCACAATCACCATCATGTTCTCTTAACCCGTTGGTATATTCACTATCACAATTATCTGAATCCAAAATATTTACTATTTATGTCGGATTGCTCCTAACTCTACTTTTGTTATTTGAACCTACAATAACATATTCTTCATAATCTACAACAGCTCCATTTTGACCTCCTCTGTAATGCTTCCAAAAGCAGGAATTAGAGGTTCAACTTTCATCTCAATTTCCATTACACACTTCACACTTGTCGATTCTATCTCCACATAAAGCAAAGGTCAAATTCCTCTTATTCGATCGAATAGAGAACAAACAAGATACTTGTCATTTATTATATATGTCGGCTTCCTATTTTGACAAATATTGGGCAAATAGATTACCTTCAACTTTGTTGTATTTTTTGTTCACCATCATCTATGCACATAACTCATCAATAAGTTGATGGTATGTCACACTAATTAGACGACAATAGAAAAATACTCTCTGGTTTTCCTAATCTCTTCCAACCCATTCAAATTCTCCATTATGTTTTTGTTTTTCCATTTATCATCATACAAAAAAAATCAGTGTGATTTTCTCATCTACTGAATCTATTACACCTGTAAGAAAAACATAAAAAGATGGTAAAATTTTATATGATATTTTGTGACCCACTACGACCATGTGGTTCAATAGGACTCTGTGACCCAATGCGATTCGATGAGACTTTGTGACCTAATGCGACCCTACACTCTGAGATTTTTTATCCTGCACTTTGTGACCATATGACTCACTCGACCATTTAACTCGGTGACTCGTTTTGACTATAACACGATAAGGCTCATTTTGACAATTGGAGAATTGAATCTATACATATTACTCACTGCTCACTCAGTTTATTCAGCTTTTTCTTTTAGATATCAAATTCACAAAAAAAAATACGAAAAACACCATTATCTCCCCACAAACACCATAAATATGCTCACTTTAAAAAAAAACTTAAATCCAAGCTCAAAACTCAGTATTTATACCAAATTTTTGTGCCGAACTTACCTAATTTCAAGCTTCTTTGTTGATAACAAATGATTTCAACCTATTCACGACGAATATGATGTGAGAAGCGAAATTTTCACGCGAGAAGAGAGAGAAGGAAAAACGAGGTGTGCTTTGGAGGAAAGAGATAAAGTTGTCGATTAAAAGACAAAGACAATACAAGGTTATTAATATTATAAGGGTAGAGTTGAAATTGAGAATTTTATTTTAGAAAATGATAGATTAAATTTTGAAAGTTAACCCTTTTAATGTTTACATGCCACTTAGATATTATAGTTAAAAAAATAAAAAACAAATATGTTAATATCGTCACTTTTAATGTTTAAAATTCAATATTATTTATATTAGAAAAGTATATAAATCTAAATTTTATAATTTACACAAAAAATAAAATGACAATATTAAATCTATATATTAAAAAAGTAGACAATGTTAGCTTATGAACTAAGTGAATGAGAAACATTAATAATAAGAATATACAGTTTGAATTATCTGAAAATCCAAGTAACAACCCACATATAATACAAATTATCCAAAAAAACTCATATGAACCCAAAATTAAAAACCCATTCAATCTGAATAACCAAAACAACTAAATTTATAAAACAATACTCAAAACTATCCCAAATGCAAATAACCAAAAATTCTTAATAATCCCAAATTATTTTGTGATGTTTTTGTATGCTATATTTGAGACTTTTATTTTTAATTTATATCAAAATCCAAATTAACCGAGGACACTAAGATCGAATCACCGGAATTAACCATAATATCCAAAAAATTCGAAGTATCTATTACCCAGCCAACCAAAATTACCAAAAAAAAATTCAAACTATATGAATTAATCAAATATAATTCAAATTATTTCGATTTTAATATTCTAAAAATCGAAAATTAGAATTTGAACCAATACCTGACTGTTAAATATTCAAGTCCAATTCGAATCCAGATTTCCAAAACCCAAGAAATCCAGACGGTGCTGAGACCGTAACGAATTGGACACCCCTAATTAATAAGTACAATGTTCAATTCTTCGTTTCCTTTCACCTCTCTTTCTCTTATTGAACTGAGAAAACGGAGCGCTGCCATGGATCTTTTGTGTATATATAAAAACTATATAGAGGTGGACATGATGGGTGTAGATTGAGATGATCAAGCAGCAGCGACGAAGCTCTCCCAAGTGCCAAACTTGGAGCTGAAGGTACCTCCGCCGAACTGCTGAGCGTACTCACAGATCACAGCTCGAGCACAGGTGTCCCACGTCTTTGCTATATCTGTCATTGGCT
>CM071863.1:40925825-40943102 GCA_036759665.1 Gynandropsis gynandra
TTTTAGACGAGAGATCCTCGTTCTCTTTGCTGTTAACAACGCATGAGAGACATGACAACTTATGACAAAAAAAAACCATTAGGTTTGAGTTTAATCAGAAGTCTTGTTTTTACCTGGTTTCAACCGAGAGTTTATCCAAGAGAACTGGAGAGCAGTTTGGGTAGCTAGTGGGAACCAACAGACGCAGAGGTTGAATCGGGGACTGTAAAGAAGCAGAGAGAAAAAGGGTTAAAACACGATGATCAAGGTATTGTCTCTGTTTTGCTCTTTTGAGGCATCAAAACATTCCACCATTTGTGTTGACGAGAGATGAGACTTCAACGATGGGCTGAGAGATACAGCTACAAACGAGAATCTGACTACGGTCCCTTCACCACCCTCTGTTGCTGCTGCTACTGCACTCGGATCAGCATCCTCGTCACTAATTTCAACTACAGTATCTATCAGCCGCTGGTTAATTTCCCTGATTTCTTCCACAAGGGCATGATTGGCCTGCGAGGTCCAACAGCAATATTTAAGTCTACATGATCATACAGTAGAATATCTACACTCCAGAAAAAACACAAAAAAAATGTAAATTTCAATATACTCCAGGGTAGTGTAAACGAAAACCATACCACAGTTCTTGGCTTCTTGCCAGCAGAAGTTGCCGTTGACTCCAGATCAGAAGTCTCCGAACCACCAAACTGTTTGAAGTTATCACTAATGCTTCCTCCTGATGAAGCAACACTTAATGGAACAGCTGTTGTTTGACGCTTCATTTTCTTGGCCCCCATCATCCCATCTTGCGTCATAAAGTTTCTTGCTTGAAGACGGCACTTTGTCATAGCAACCAAGTCCTCACCAACTGAAGCTCTTGACCCATTACCTGGAGCTGAACCAGCTATCCTATCCACCATGCTAACAACAGACCCGATGTCACTAACTGCTGCTGAAAGTGCCTGAGGTGAGACAGACTTCATCTGAAAATAACAGAGATCTTACATCATACTCAGGAAACGACAGTGGAATCGCAAAGTAGGACCTTAAGAAAGGAACAAGGATTCTTACAGCTCTAATTAGGCGTTCAATAGGCTGCTCGGTGGCACTTGACTTGCCAGATGCGCTTGTCAATGGATTTACATTGCTTCCATCAGGACTAGTAAACTCCTGAAGCAGCGGAGAGGCAGATATCCCAGGAGTGCCGATCGCAAGAGATTGAGCCATGCCTTGCATTGCTTGTTGCCGTGCGATATTTCCAGCATTCGACAATGTAGATGCACCAGTCACCGGCTTCTCAGAGTCGATTGGCATTGGGGATGGTGCCAAGGGAGTTGAAGGAGATGGGACAACAAATGGAGAGTTTGCAGATTGTAAAGGAGTTCCTGTCTTATTGGCAGCTGAAAGAGTTTTCTGGTCAATCTGAGGAGACATATGTTGTGCCATCTGTGGAGATGCTCCTTGCAGGAGTTGAGGCGACGAAACAGGAAGCTGAGTTCCTGGTTTTAACTGTTGAAGAGGATAATTACCGCGTTGACCCTGTAAAGGATGCTGCTGAAACATCCCACGACTAGCATTCATTCCCTGCCTCGCTGTCAGATCATTCACATCGTTCATCTGCTGCAGCTGAGCAATTTGATGTCTTGCTTGCAACTGCTGCTGCTGCTGTTGTTGCTGCTGCTGAAGCAACTGTTGCTTCTGTATGAATTGTTGCTGCATCTGACGTTGTTGTAATTGTTGTTTCAGCTGCTGTGTTACTTGTTGATCTTGCTGATGCTTCAGATGCTGATGCTGAAGCATATTAGAATTTGACTGTGAGAGACTAACATTAGACTGCAATGTGTTTAACCCAGCCTGCGATGAGGCAGCACTGTTATTCACTTGTTGAGAAGGATTTTGTAGCACTGCAACCTGCTGACCATTACCATTCAACGCACTTCCTTGGCTTGCTTCTAGACTAGGAGCCAACATTGAATTGGACTGCAGAGCTGAAACTCCAGGAAGTGATGATAAATTGTGCTGCAAATTCGTCAGGCCACTCTGTTGCGATCTCACCACTGAGCCTTGCACGTTCATTGGTTGCATCTGAGAATTTGCTTGATTATCATGAGACTGACCTTGAATCGTCTGAGACTGTGACTGCTGCAGAGATTGCATCTGAGATTGTGGAAGCTGCTGTCCTTGTTGTAGTGGTCTCCTAGGTCTGTTCACGTTTAAGAAATTTATTATCTGCTTCTCATATGAACCCACCTTATCCTTCAGTGCAGGCATGATATTGCTCTTGGTAACTGATAAGAAATTTATCATTCTTTCCAACATTGTCTTGAATTGTTTCAGTTTCTCAAACTGGTCAGACCTTTGTTGCTGCGGAAGAGATTCATGCTGGAAATAAAAAAGGAACATGTTCAATAAGGCGGAAAACAAAAACATAGATGCGATTTGCAGCCTTGAAAGGGGAAGAATTGGAAGGAGGACTGTTTGTAAGAATCAATTTTCTCGTCAAACTCAAAATAATAATGCTATCTTGTACCAATTATGAGCTCAAGCATGAAGACTATAGAAATCTGATAAGAATCAATTACCTTTTGATAGGACAATAGAAATCTGTTGGTCTTGTAATTGGTTGATTGTTTGTATGAAGGGTTCTGTTAATAGTCTGTTCCTTAGTTGTTAGTTTCTATAACTAGGATGGGAGTATGGAAATCAGATCATCCAGGAAATTGTATAGGAAGGGGATTGTAAGGGCAAAAGTGATCTGCACTTGTAGATCAAGAGATTCAACATGTATTTCTCTGTTTGAGTGGAATTCTCTACCAAAATCCCATCAATTAGGTACTTTAGTATTGTTCTGAAGGACATGCATATGCAACCCAAAGAAGGCATTCACATCTCAAAAAAGAAAAAAGGTCCACTAACTTACGTGCTGCATCTTTACGGCGACTCTCTGGTAAATTTCATTCAGATCTGGCAAATATGTCTCTCTCATGGACTTGATCTGCAGTGTAAAGGCATTGTAGTTAAATGGTTAGCTCTATCCATATTACAAAATCTAATTGCATCTATCCATTTTGCTTAAGAATATATTTCTGTTTAGATATAACAAAAGAAGGGAATAAAACGCCAAGCAATTGCATCATAAATCAGAGATATAACCAAAAGAAGTGTAAAAGGAATCCCGACTTATTAATTGTGTCATGGGAGCACTTCTAGATGCTAAAAGCAAGATTGGGAGCAGCAAGCATAAACCTCATGTAAAAACAAAGAAAACAAGATTCCAGGTTACCTTCTGATACACTTCCTCTTGCCAATCACCTCCGCTCGCATTTCCTGTTTGTGCTGTGGAATCCAATGACGCTAATATAATCAAACAAGTGGGTATTTTTCAACATCAGATCCTGTTAAGAGGTTCTGTAAAATGCTACTATAAAAGGGATGCAAAGACAAGACTCACTTGATGGCATCTCAGGAAGAGTTCTTTGTGATTGATATAATTGCCTCTGTTGATCCATTACATTTTGAGGTTGAAGCAAAGAACCTGCCACTTGGCCTGAAGCTTGAAGCCTTTGTTGCACATCATGTTGCAGTAGATTAGGTTGTTGTTGCAGACCTAGCTGCTGATGGTGGGATTGCAGCTGGGGCATCATCTGTTGCTGTGATGGCTGATTTTGCGATTGCTGGCCTTGAGAAGGTAACAAGCCAGGACCAGCCTGATGTGTCCTTTGCTGTAGCCCAGCCTTAGACTGTGATAGCATGTGCATTGATTGCTGGTTAGGCTGTAAGCTCGAGTTACCTACCTGGGAACCGAGCAACTGTTGTTGTGGTTGTTGCAATCCCGAAACATTACTTTGAGTACCCAATTGCTGTTGATGCATTGCCTGAAGGCTGTTTTGCTGCGGCATCATTTGTTGTTGTGCTGGCTGCTGCTGCTGCTGTTGCTGTGACTGTGGCTGTTGCTGAGGCTGTTGTTGCTGCTGTTGCTGTTGAATGTTCATAAGATTATTTTGATGACCAATTAACCTCTGCTGATGTGATTGTTGCTGCTGCGTTTCTCCAACAACGTTTTGCTGCCCCATAATCTGATTCTGTTGGACGCCTGAGCTATTTGCAGCTTGTTGCCGCAGCATTTGTGCTTGCTGCTGCTGTAGAGCTGGCATAGACTGCTGTGGCAATGAAGTTTGCTGTTGATGAATCCCATTGACTTGTTGTGATTGCTGATTTGGCCTCATCAGGGACGACTGATGCTGCCGCAGCATGGATTGAGTCTGCTGATGACCAGACAACTGTTGATTTGAGTGGAGGCCTGAGAGAGGAGCTGAGTTCACCGAGGAAGGCTGCATAACAGATGTTGGAATTCCAGGCTGCTGAGAAGTATGCAATTGGTTAGGTTGTAACACATTCTGTTGCTGCTGTTGCATGTGAGATTGCATAAGCGAATTGGGTACATTCCCCTGCTGAAAGTTCTGCTTGAGAAGTTGTTGTTGTAGTTGCTGCTGATAAAGATATTTTGCATTCTGTGGCTGCTGTTGCTGCTGCTGAGAAGACATAGCATGCGGCCTTCCCTGCATCTGCCTCTGTGAACCTGAAAACATATTCGGTGCAAGGCCCTGTCCCATTGAACCCCCTGATGAATCTTGCAGCATTCCAGATACGTTTTGCACATTGGAGTTCTGGCCAATGACGCCCGTATTATTATTGGATAAGGAAGAGACCTGAGGCATAGAAGACGGAAGAGCAGCAGAACCCGAAATTCCAGAGGCTATGTTAGTCTGCATGTTCTGGGACAACAGCTGTTGAGATGGTTGAGACTGATTAGATGGTAAGGATGCTGGATGAGACTGCCCTTGATTTTGAACTTGAGAAGGCATGCTGGTGGATCCTACTCTAGGAAAGAAGCAGTACCAATACAGACATCAATATAGGGGAACAACCATACATTAAAACCAGATGAACATACTTATGCAGTCATGCATGAATACCAATGCTTAACCACCACAACTGGAGAAATGAATTCAAGACTTATTGTCCAATCATTTACACTATTAGCATAAATGGAAACCATAGCTTTCCATAAAATATTCAAAGAGAAAAAAATAAACACTTTAAGAAGATCTTGAAAAAAAAATCCACTGAGAGTGATGCAGGACACACATAGAAGACTATCTATTTCAGAGTACTGTTGTTTTAAAGTACAAACCCGTTATTTTTTTCATTCCCGTACTATAAATTCTTCATTTTGGTTTTGCGAATACCTTTTGGCTACTACCTTTTTCCATCTAAACCTAATAATCAAATTTATTAAGATTTCAATCCACAGATTAAATTTTCAGATTTTTCTTTTCTTGTTTCCTGTCATGTTTCAACCGCAAATCAAACTCCATAAAGGAATTTAATGTAGGCGCAAAATTTCTATGTCGAGAACATAAAGTATACAGGATTCAATCGTTATTACCCGAATCTAAGGGTGTACTGTTATTAGCGTTAGAGATGGATGTTGCCGAACCAGCTGCATTATTTTGAGACTTAGTCTCCATCGTCAGCATCTTCATGGATATTTTGCGAAGGTAATCAGTCTGATACATGCACCCAAAGAAAAAATGGGATAGGGAATCACAACATAACCAAAGGGCTGAATTTCAATGCTTAAACCCCATACGTTAAAGGTCAATATATTATAAAAAGTTTGACCGGTGCCACCATTTTTGTTAGTTTCCATTTGATAAAGAAGCACAAAAAAGATTCTTAGACCTCCGAAACCTCTCTATTCATCTAAATAAACAGAACTAGATGTTCAAAGCAAATTTAATTACCTGATTGATGGCACTTGAGAAAATTTTTTCCTCAAATCGAGCAGCAATTCTCCTGAGCTCATTAATTCCCTCCGGCCCAGAGAATGGAAGGTGTTTTTTCAGCGTCTCCATTCTGCAGATGGAAAGAAATTAGGTTTAAAAAAGAATAGTGGTCAACCAAATACGAGAGACCGTGAATAACCTTCCATATGACCGAGCACTGCATTGGATCGGGGAATTATAGTTTCGAGAAGAAAAAACATAGTTATCACAATCTTACATTTTATTGACTATCTTTTGTCGTGAATCAGGTGGTAACTGAGCTCTCCAATCGCCAGTATCCATGGCAGGTTCTACGCCTGGAAGAGTAGGCCTCCAATTATTATTGTCCATCTGGTATCCTGTGTTCACAAACAACAACGAACAAAAATGCGAAGAGAGGCCCTTAAATCCAGAAAATACTGATAAATAAATGTAAAAGAACTAGAAAATGGATATTCTGGATGAAGGCAAACAAGCAAACGACTCGTAATTTCTTAGAATCTTGGTATAAGCATCCTCAACAGTGTCTGTCAGACCAGACACTACATGAAGCTACACACATTGAAACTAAGAGCAACACCTCTTTTTTTTCTAACAAAACAGAGCTCCAGCAAAAGCTCATCATACCAACAGCGTAGAAGAATCAACCACAAAAGGCCTCAAATTAAATGAAGGTAAATCTTCGTTCCCTCAGAGAATTTAAACATGAGAAGCGGCAATCCATCAGAAATGAGATGAGTCGGAAATCAGACAAAGAAACCTCTTCAGTTCAACTTTGATAAACAAATACTTCATTTTTTTAACAGCGTCTAACCTCACCCACAACGTAAACTCAACCTCAAAAGGAACCGTAATATTTCCAAAGAAAATCGGACGGCCAAGCAATACTTCCGCCGATCCGAGAAAACAAAACGAAAGCAAAGCCGCATATTGATTCCGACGGCAACCAACAGTACGTTCTTCAATCCAACTAAAGGCGATGTAGACTAGACGATACGAAATTCGGAAAATTCACCTCAATAATCAGAACCCAATGGAAGAAATCCCGCGCGATTCCAAGGATCGGAACAACGAACAAAAAGAAAATTTTGAGGGATTAGGCTAAGAGCTAGGGTTTTGCGTGATCGATAAATGGGGAAAAGTCGGATCCTTTGAACACAGATATACCATGAAAGAAGGAAAACTGTTCAATAAATAATTGAACAAATCTGAAAGATTCTCCAATTTAATTATTCTATTATTTCTTCTTTTACTTTTTTGTCTTTTTCATCATTTGTTTTTTTTTTCAGCTACGAAAATGTAGGGGTGCGATACCCGAAAAAAAAAAGCCCGTATTTTTGCGGATCGGGTCAGCCCGACCCGAATACGATCGGGTCTAGAATTTACGGTCCGAAATCCGGCCCAACAGGTTTTGGATGGGTTCGGATCGGGCTTCGGGTCTAAAGAGATAAAAAATTAAAAAATTTAAACAAATCAAAAACGCCTAAATTAATCCATATGAATCCAAAATTCACGTTAACAAATTCCGAAATGCTAAACAAATCATTAGTCTAATAGTCTAAAACACATATCAACAAAGATTAAAAACTATTCCATACAAGTCCATAAATGAAGAAACAAAAATACAAATAAATTTGACTTGAATCTCTTGCTCTTCCGGTTTCACCATCAATATGCTTATTGGGTCGCGGCGAGAAATCCATCGGGGCCGCTAAATATAGAATTTACACATTAGTCAATCAAAGAAACCATATCAACAACATAAACAATCGTATAATCTCGATAATTTGAATTGAAATGTATAAACTTAACCTTCTTCATCATAACCAAGTAACCAAGAACGGATAAAAATTAAGGTCGAACATTTGAGGGTAAGAGACGGTTTTTGTATTTGTTGAGCACACGCAAGCTGGCGCTGAAAGAAGACTCTGAAGCAACTGTGGTGATCGGAATACTTAGGATATCAGAAGCCATAAGCCTAACTCAATACTGTATGTCTTAGTGTTAGACTTCTAGAACTGCAACACATCCATATTGGTATGATCTTGCATGCATATATTAGGATCGCGCATACATTTGTGATATTTTCCTTTTCACTTTTTTGTGTCACATATATGATATATGTGTAAAGTAAAAATTTATTGTATTCATATCCTTTTAATTTTTTTAATTTTAATTTTTAATGGAAAATAACTCAAATGAAGTTAATATATATTGTAAGTTATATCATAGCACATAATATTTAGGGATTTCTATCTTAGAAAAACTATTCTGAACATAAAGAATACACAAAATATAAGAAGAAAAAAAAGTTATTAATAAACAAAATAAAAAAAATATTTAATTACAAATTAATAACTTATGCACGAGGGAGACAGAGACGTCACGACGAGGAGGTAGAGGAGGTAGAGAGCTTATGAGATTGAGGGAGGAGAGAGCATTAGGGTTAGGGGTGCGGGCCATTTTCGGGNACAAATGAAGTTAATATATATTATAAGTTATATCATAGCACATAATATTTAGGGATTTCTATCAAAACTATTCTGAACATAAAGAATACACAAAATATAAGAAAAAAAAAGTTATTAATAAACAAAATAAAAAAAATATTTAATTACAAATTAATAACTTATGCACGAGGGAGAGAGACGTCACGACGAGGAGGTAGGGGGAGGGAGAGAGCTTATGAGACTGAGGGAGGGGAGAGCATTAGGGTTAAGGGTGCGGGCCATTTTCGGACTCGGGCAGCCCGCGGGCCGAGCCTGGCCCGACCCGAATTTTGCGGGCCAAAATTTTTCAAGCCCGAGCCCGGCCCGATTGAAAACGAATCTATAATTTTTGGCCCAAACTCGTAATTTTTCGAGCCGGATTCGGGTCGGATTTCGGGCCGGGCTTGAAATTGACATCCCTACGAAAATGGAGAACCATATAATATAATGTTTTCAGATGAAATTTCACTATCCATTTATACATTTATTTTTAATCAAAACATTTTATTTAAAGTTTATTTAATTTCTTTGTTTAATTTGTAATATCTTTGGGGGATTATTTATGTTATGATTGATTTCTAATTGTTTTCAGATCCTTTTACGGTTGATTTCTAATTGCTTATAATTTATTATTATTACTAAACGGTATTTATTATTGTTAATTTGTTATCTTTATTATTGTTATTATTGTTAACTTCATAAAAAATACTATGTAAATACAAAAAATCTGATTATAAGAGTTGTTTATTAGGAAGCTTTATTCCAAACAAAAAAATAAGACGAATACGTTATGCTAGTGGATTCCTAGAACCTTTGCATCTCAAGCATTGACCTTTTGGTACGAGCACGATGACGACGCTCAACATGACGGCTCCAGAGACTAAGGCTAACCCTGCATAGATCCATTGGCTAGTTAGGCTGAGTCCAGGACAATGGTTCTTGCTTATGTCCCTGAACGTCTCCTCCACGAACGTGCAGTCCGCAAGACTCGCTAGGAACGGAACGGACTCGTTTACCGTTAACCCTACATTGATCGCGCCCATCATGTGGTCGTACGATGACGGGGTTAGTCGTCCTTGAGTCACGCATATCCCCTTTGGATCTACTTGGCAAACGTACCTTTTATACTCCTGTGTCAAAATTTGAAATTCGAAAATGAAGAAGAAAACGTTAGACCAATGAGAGCGAAGAATCACTTGTATGCTTATCTATGACGTTTGAACTGTTTGTTGTTTATACGTCCGTGCATGTGTGTGTACGTACCTGAGAGGCATTGGCGATGTCGATTTCGCCGGGAGGGCATGGCTGAGGATTGAGTTCGGGGTCGAGTGGATTACAGAGAAGCGGAACCAGTGGACCTGACTGGTTATGATTTAATAAGGGGATGTCCGGTGGGAAATCGTGGTTGCTAATGTTAGTGATGTAGGCATTCACCATGTTAACGGATTCAAACGATACCACTTTCGATATATTTAAAGTCTCCTCGACAGTCTTACGGTCCATGCACGGAAGCAGCTGGCTCAAGGTCGACTCTGCTGCTGGGTTCTGCACCCACTGGTCCATAGCCATGCATGTGTCTGCTACAACGCTTTGTTCAAAATAAACATAAATTGCATAACTCTCCATTGGAACCATTCGTGCATTGGTATGTATACGGATGTTTAGCAAGATACTAAATCCAAATGGTGCATCTTACTTGTGGAAAATGAGGAAAATGGCGCTGAGAATGATTGTTGTGGTGACGAGAATCCAACCCAAAATAACCAACCTGAGATATAGCACCGGATATGATCGAATTTGGATATCAAAAGATACGACATATAATACCACAGACATCGAATAAAACAATTCCAATACTCACAAGTAGACGAGGACGCGCAGTCCACATAAGGACAACACTACACATCACAAAAATTCAGAAGTTACGAATTTGCAGACAAATTGACGAAGATAACTCTAAAAGCATACTTGCTAGATGTTTTTGACTTACAAAGGCCAAGAAATGCGACTCCAAGCATCACACCGGCGGTTACATTGAGAGCATTTCTCCTGAAAACACGTAGGAATCACGAATTACTCGCATGGACGATCACAGAACACAAACATGGAGAAGTTTTCAGTATGTGACATAATTGATGTGATTAACGGATCAATAAAGATCTGATATTTACTTGGAAGACAAGCGATCTACTTACACGGGATTCAAAGCTCCAGTGAGATAGTGAATAGTATTATTGGAGACACGGTCGGGCAAGGTGCTGTTGGACATGTGAATCATGTTACTGAACTGGTCGATTTGGTTCCTGTAATCGAGTGGGAACAGATACTGGCCGTCGAGCTGAATGTCCTTGGCGGCCTTAATTGAGTCCCACAAGCCCGTGAGCTTCCTCAAAACACCTGTGGCTTGTCGGATAATGTACTTGAACGTCTCCTCCACACTGTTGTAGAACTCGCGTTGACCCGTGTACAACATGGCGCACCCGATTCTGCCAAAACCATGATCACAATATGACCGCGGGGGAATCTTTAGACTAGATCAATTTGTTTCTTCAGAGGGAAGGTATATTTACATAGTGGCCAAGGTGAATAAGATGAGAAATGTAAGGGAGAGAGTGTAGCAGACGCGGGAGTATCCATAGGCACGGACACCACAGCCACAGCAGCAGCAACAAAGGCATGCGCAGATGAGAAACAGTCCAAGCAACACGAACCATACTATGGCTATTACGATCAGAGGAACTGCTGAAAATGCTACTGACTGCACCGAATGTTGACAAGCATAACTGAAATTATTTCCTCCAAATTCGAAAGGTGTGAGTTTTACGAAAATAAAGGGACGTTTCTTACCCCATTTCAGTTTTACAAAATTATAAGAAAATCCCATCAATGAAATATAAAATATCATATTTCTCTAAATGAAAACATGTTGTGTAACTGGTTGAAAGATTCGCGTTACGACTACATTGCGACTTCCCCATTACAAATTCGACGTTTCAAATCCAACAAAGGGGGCTAGCTAGAGACATAGTAGTAGAAGTCATACTTTTTTATTTCAACGTTGACCCCAAACTATGAATAGTATATGTTTTCACCCCAAAACTAATGAATTACAACCCATCACATTTTTAACGGATGCGAAATAGAAGAGGAGAAAACTCACGGCGAGGTAATGGGAATCGGTGACGTTCCAACCACCTGTGTAGTACTGGAAATGGTTGAGAGGGTCTCTCCGATGTGTCCTCTCGGCAGCCAAAACCAAAGTCCCATTCCCTCCTTCAAGAACTTCCCTCCTCAATCCTATTCACATCGATCCAAACCCAAAACTAATCATCATCATCATCATCAAAACCCTCTCCATTCCCTACGAATTTGATTAGAACAAAGCCTTATGTTCGGATCGATGAAAGATAATTCAAGTGCGTATGATTCAATGAGGATAAAATTGCACCCCAAAAGTCAAAGAAATGTGACGAAACCTTCAAGTTTGGAAGGAGTTCGATTGGGATGCGAAGAACAAGAAGCTCCATGAGAGAAGAAATTCAAGCTCGAGGAGACCAGGAGCACGACGGCGAGGACCAGAAAATGACGGCGTCGACGAAACGACGGTATTTCATTCCGATGATGCATTATTATTTTGGTGTTTGTGTGTTTTAAAAATAATAAAGGAAAAAGAAAAGCTTTTTTAAAAAATATTTCTTCTCAAATTTAGAGAATTATTTCGTGATTTTTCATCCACTAATTTCGTGATTCTTAACCTTATATAGTTAATGACTCTTTAGTCTTTCATTTAGTTTGTGATCTAAAATTAATTAATTTGAAGAAAATAAAGTAAAAGTCTACGCGGATTCTATTCACAATTTCATGTTTGGGAAATTATAATGAAGATTAGATAATTTATTCTGTCTTAATTTCTTGGATTAGAAATCACCTTGGAAAGGCATTTAACGTGACCGCGTATTTCTTCATCCTTATTAAAACGGAAATTTTGCATTCATACCCTTATTTATTTCCACGCATAAGTATTGTTTTTTAAACTATATATATTATTAATTAGTATATAAGTTTATGAAATTTTAAAATATATTTTAACCAAGCTATAAAAAATAGTTGGGTTTGATGGGTCTATACATCCTAATGTTATACTACAAAAAGAAAACCTCATTATTGCAAAAAAAAAACTTGTAAAAAAGAACACCAATATAAATCTCGTTAAGATATAGAAAAAAATCACACTAAGAATTAAGATTAAATTTGAAACCAAATTATCATATCTGAATTTTTATTTTAAAGTTTTAAATTGTTCAATTCATATATAAATTAATAATTCATATTTCAACCAATATATAACAACGCTATATACTTATTTTTTATGTTCATACGCTATTTTTAAACATACACTAGAACATCACTTAAAATTCAACGTCATAATATATAAATAACACAATAGATAAAATTATGATACTATATTATATGATATATATTTAGATCTAACTAAATCCAAAAATTGTTCAATCTAAATATCTTTAGAGTTTGAAGAAAGAGACAAAATCATGCTCCATAGTCACTCCAAATGGGATCAAAGAGATGGTTTTGATGTGAGTGACAAAGCCATTAAAACTGATGTATGTGTCCATTAGAAATTAGAATTCGAAACTGTTTCCACAAAAGAAAAAAAATTATTCAAATGAAAACTTTCTTTTGAAAAAACAAATAGACATAAGTCTTGTATACTCTAAAACAAAACCCTGAATGAACAGTAAAAGTGACACGTGTCCCGTTATCGACCGCACGATCTTTTTTTTTGTGCTGGCATTTTTTCGACCCTTGGATGGAAAACGGATACTGTTCATGGGCAGTTGTGTCTTACAGCCGTCGGATTAGCCTCCCTCGATTGATCCTGGCCATTTGTTTCTCCCCCTTTTACCCTTTGCTTTTAGGGTTACAAAGATATCTATTCTCCTCTTCTTTGCCGATTTCCCTTCTCCTCTTCAGTGTTCGTCTTCTCCGTTTTCTCTGCCCGGCCGTTCCTCCGCCGGATTGCTTTCCGTTTTCGGCCTCTCCTTCGATTTGTTTCCGTCCTCGGTAAGCTCATTCCTTTGCTTTCGTCCCACAGTTCATGGTCGTTTGTTCTGTTGTTTCCCTTCCGTTTTTTCTTCGGTTTTAGGGTTTCGGATGGAGCTTCTGAGTCGGTCCGGGTATGGTCATCTGCGACCGTCTCCGCCGATTTCTCTGTCCGGCCAGGTATGCCTACTCTGGATTCGACTGTACTCTCCTTCCATTTCTACCTTCGTGTCCCTCGGTTTTTGGTTTTATGGGTTTTATGTCTTTCTTTTTGAGTATTTTTGCGGTGTGATTCTAGGAAACCATTCTCCTGCGAGTTGATTAGAACCACAGCCTGTGTTGTCTCAGCCGCGGGTGTTGTAATCGTTGTTGAACCTACGCATCCGCCACTGGGGACCGTCGTGGAAGTCGCATCATACACAGAATCAGATCGTATTAGGAGGAAGATGGTTCGTCAAAGGCTCTGGATTGGTTAGTCGGTGCTCCAAACCCGATCGAACTAATCGTGGAAGATTCGGCACCGGTGAAAAAAGAAGTATCCATCTCCGGTGGCCCGGAAAGGAGGGGATCGAGACCATTGGGGCCGAGAGTCGATGTGGACAGATTGAGCTTCGACAACCCCTTTCGGGTCAGTCCTAAATCTCTCTTTCTGCTTTCCATTTTTCCGGTGGCTGTCCTTTGTGGCTTTTTTTCCCTTTTTTGAACTGCAATTTTTTAGAACATTGCTTTCGTGCATTGCATGCTTTACCTGTTTATGTTTAATCTCCATTTTCCATTTGTTCATGGTTTTTTTGGAATGCTTTTGTATATTTTAGTTTGCTATCGGATTTGTCGATAAATTCAGCGGTGAACGGAGGGTTTTCATACTGTTTATAACTTTGTTTTTGTTGGTCCACAGAGATCATTCCAACTTTGTCAACTGTGTGAGATTTGCACCAGATGGAAGCAAGTTCATTAGTGTAAGTTCAGATAAAAAAGGTATCCTTTATGATGGAAAGACTGGTGAGAAAATTGGAGAACTGTTGTCTGATGGTGGGCATAAAGGTAGCATATACGCAGTTAGTTGGAATCCCAGTGGTAAATAGGTACTTATTATGTCTGTTTTTGCTCTGTATGCTTGAAGATATTTTGATATTCAGAGCCATTTTTCACCTTTCACCATGTTCGAAATAGTTTATACATGAACTTTTAATCTGTCATATAAGGTATTATAGGTCAATCACAATAGCACCTATTTTTATCAGGTGTGACCCGATTTGTGTCTCTATAATACAAACATGACGAATTTTTGGCAGAATACTATGTTGCATCATCCTAATACCAATATGGAGGACGGTATGCTTATACTTACATGCACTCCACTTTTTTTATCCAGGTTCTCACTGTCTCTGCAGACAAGTCGGCCAAAGTGTGTGATATCTCCGAGGATGGTAGTGGGACATTGAAGAAAACTTTGGAATGTTCTGGATCTGGTGGTGTAGATGATATGCTGGTCGGATGTCTTTGGCTGAACGATCATATTGTCACTGTTTCTCTTGGTGGTACGATCAGCATATTCTCAGCAAGCGATCTTGATAAAACCCCAGTTCAGTTGTCGGGACACATGAAGAATGTCTCTTCGGTAGCTGTGCTTAAAGGAAATCCTCAGTATATACTATCCAGCAGCTATGACGGCCTGATATGTAAGTGGATGCAAGGCCGAGGTTTTTGCGGTAAAGTTCAACGAAAGCAGAACCTTCAAATCAAATGCTTTGTTGCCCATGATGAAGAGATTATGACATCTGGGTTTGATAACAAGGTAATAGAATAGTTATGATCTTTCATTGTAACTTTTCCCATGTAGAATTTATCACAATGGTTCATGAATTCTGTTTGACATCATTTTAATTGATGATATGTTTGGACTAATGGTAGATGTTGTTTTCTCCTCCCTTTTTTTAGAGACAGCAGTGATTAGTTTTGTTCCATATTTGATCTAACTGCTTCCTAAGGGTTTCTATGAGTATGGTCGCATAGCTATTTGTGACTTACTTTACTAACCATCATCGTTTATCCGCTATGTTCATTTCCAGCTATGGAGGGCTTCATTTAAAGACGACCAATGCACCAGTGAAGAGGCTATCGACATAGGCCATCAGCCGAATGATTTAAGCCGTGCCCTTTTCTCTCTTGATCCTGTACTCGTGACCTTTGACTCAGGAGCTGTGTTGCTGCGTGGTGGGAAAGTTGTATTGACTCTTAACCTGGCTTAATGTGACTGCCTCTGCGGTAGCACCTGATGAAACTGAAGCCATCATCGGTGGTCAGGATGGTAAACTGCATGTGTATTCTATCAATGGTGATACACTCACAGAAGAAGCAGTTCTTGAGAAGCAGAGAGGCGCTATTAGCGTTATACTCTACTCTCCAGATTTGTCAATGTTTGCATCAGGTGATTTAAATAGAGAAGCTGTTGTCTGGGATCGCGTCTCCAGAGAGGTAACTTGATTATATCGGGTCATGAAAAACCCTTTGTGACATTTTTCCTTTATTGTATAACGTGTCATACTACTTAGAAAGTCTGACTTAGAAACAACTGAAAAGCTGACCGTAAATATAATCATGATGATTGAATCGATACAGTTATATAAAATGGTTAAGGTACAGCTTCATGGGTTGGATTCCCATAAATCTCTCATTTGCCCACTTCAGTAACTCTGCTGATGCGGCCTTCATATGCGGCCAGAAACGCAACCTTGTATTGACTGTACGCGTTCATTTGGTATCTGTTAACAGTATACAACCTCTGATCAAGTTCTTGCGTTGATTCTTACACAGGTGAAACTGAAGAACATGTTGTACCACACAGCACGAGTGAACTGCCTCGCCTGGTCGCCAAACTCCACCATGGTTGCTACAGGATCTCTAGACACATGTGTGATTGTGTACGAAGTGGACAAGCCTGCATCGGCACGCATGACCATAAAAGGAGCTCACTTGGGTGGAGTTTACGGCCTAGCTTTCACCAGCGACTCCCATGTAGCCAGCTCTGGCGAAGATGCCTGTATCCGTGTCTGGGACTTGACAAAATAGAAGAGGTGACCAAGGTGTTCCTCTGAATCTTAAGGAGCTTATGGTCTTTTTCATTTGGGGTGGTGTTATCTAATTTACATATATATATATATCTAATATATACTATATATGTAAGAAAAATTACTTTTTACTGTCTTACCTTACGCTTTGTGTCATCCCGTTTTGCTTTTTCACCATGTACACTCCTCTCTCTGATATCGTTTATACTCAAGAGGTTTCATACAGAATCAGGATCAGAATCATACGTATATGGACTTTTTCGTATGATTCTCCGCGTGAACCGGCAACCACTCGTGAGATGGTTGTCTGTGATGAATGGGTATTTCGCTTAACTTTCTTATAGAGTTTTATATAGTTTTACTTATTTTGCTATTTTGCTTTTTCCATCTTTCGAAGTATGCTTCTATTCGATTTGTTGGTTCTATTCGCTCATTATGAGTAAGTTCTTTCTTACTTAGCCAATGATACGCATCTAGGTTATAGTTAAAAGCTTTATGTTACTTAGTTGATGACACTGATCTACATCTAGGTTCACTGTTTGCAGTTAGTTAATAATATATATTACATCAGTCTTTTTGTAACCGTCTTGGTTGATAATATACGTGATGTATGATATATATATAGAAATCTATTTAATCTGATCAGTCTTTATCATGTGTGTATATTTAATCTGATGCAGGTCATATATATATATATATATAGATGGAAACCAAAGACTCATATACAAACATGCCACCGACTTTCTGATGCAGGTCATATATATATATATAGAGGTATATATATATCTATTTAAGGCCGACACTGGCGTATCGTCTCTCGGTGCTAAAAGAATTGTTGCCAAAGGGAAT
>CM071863.1:40945986-40958316 GCA_036759665.1 Gynandropsis gynandra
CGTTGATATAATTTTTTGAGCGGATTCTCGCGTGTTCTATAACAAGTGCTATCGTACTCTAGAGTCGGCAGTATAACTTTTTGGCCCATGGTGATCACTTTTTGGATGGGAATGCCGTTGGAGTATGTATACGTATGTATATTATATGTAATAAAGTTTTTTAATAATGTTTTTAAGACATAATGTATATTGTTAAATATTATTATCTTTGCAACTTATTTTCCGTTCTTATTAATAGCCTAACAATTTGACATACGTATATATGTACATATATATTTATCAGAGGTTACATATCCAAGATTCATGCCAAAATCAAAACTCTAAAGTTTTCCAATTGCATATACGAAGTCCACGTATATCAGCTATTTCAAATGATGCTTTGGAAACATCACACAGTGCATCATTTATTGGTACAATTTTCTTCAAATTCTTTACATTAAAAAATGGTATTTTCTAAATTAACATTTTAATCTTTTTTTACAGAATACCATGACATTGGAGATCAAGAATATTATTGTCCGTGTTGTGATGCATCTATGTGGTATGACGAAAGAATTAAGAAACAAAAGAAAAATATACCTTTTAAATTTTCACTATGTTGTTTACAAGGGAAAATATCGTTACCAAAAACACCCGACCCTCCTAAATATCTGCAAAACCTTATATTTTCCATAAATTATATATCAATTTTTAACTATTTCTTCTTCCACGTTGCAGCGGCGCACGACATAGAACAAATGAAGAGAATAAAGTTAAACCCAGTCTCGTGGCAGGTTTACAAAAAATGCTTGATACGTATAACCCATACGTTAAAATATTCCGTCAGGCAAAAGACATGTTCAATTCAGAAAAAGAAATCGACATGAAAATTCGATTGATAGCTTCACGGAAAAATATTGACAAGACATACTCGGCACCCCAGGTCACTGAAATAGCTGCGCTATTGGTGGGTGACTTTGATGAATCATTAGAACCTCGAGACATTTTATTGAAAAAATATACTAACGAATTAATTCGTATTACTGAACTCAATCCTGCCTATTTACCACTTCAATATCCACTATTGTTTCCATATGGCGAAGACGGTTACCATGTTGATTTAGAGTTACGCCCCTCCGTGTCAATTTCAAAAAAACTACGAATCCGAATAAGTATTCGAGAATATTTAGCTTATCGATTACAAAAGCGACGCTCTGAATTTTCTATTCTACAACATTGTGGAAGACTTTTCCAACAGTTTATTGTTGATGGTTTTTGTATGGTTGAGTCTGAACGTATTTCCTATACTAGAAACAACCAGACCAAACTCCGTTGTGAAAACTATAATAATATACGTTCAGCCATTAATTCTGGAAACAATGATGCTTCTACAATTGGAAATCGAGTTATTTTGCCGTCCTCATTCACAGGAAGTTCTCGATATATGAGACAAAATTATATGGACACAATGGCTATATGTCGATATTTGGGATATCCAGATCTATTTATAACTTTTACCTGTAACCCAAAATGGCCAGAGATACAAAGATTTCTTTCAAACCGAAATCTTGCCTCAGAAGATCGTCCAGATATCTTAACTCGCATATTTAAAATAAAACTCGAAAACATGTTAAGCGATCTTAAAAACAATGAGGTATTAGGTCTTGTATTAGCAGGTAAATTACTATAAACTTTCATGTAAAACATTTCCATCATTTTTATAATATAAACTAAATACCGTATTTTGTGTATTTTGCAGTCATCTACTACATAAACAAAGGATCAGACAAAATTACAACTAATATATATTCATCAGATGCTGCAAACAAAGAAATAATAACAGATGAAATTAAAAACTATTTCAACTGTCGATATATTTCTGCCTGCGAGGCATGTTGGCGAATTTTCAAATTTGATATCCACTACCGAAGTATACCTGTTGAACGATTAAATTTCCGTTTACCTGAAGAACAAAATATAATTTTCACAGAAAATGACGTATTAATTGATATTGTCTGTGAACAAAATAACAAGAATAACATGTTCACAGAATGGTTCAAATATAACATTACATATCATGACGCAAAAGATTTAACGTATATTGATTTCCCAACTAAATTCGTGTGGAACAAAAGTAAAAAAATATGGACTCCAAGACAAAAAGGTTACGCACTTGGTCGAGTACACCATGTCTCTCCTACAACAGGGGAAGCTTATTACCTAAGAATGTTACTTAACAAAATGAAAGGCACAACTTTGTACAACTATTTACGAACCATCAATGGTATCACCTACACAACTTTTAAAGAAACATGTCGTGCATTAGGCCTTTTAGATGACGATAAAGAATATATAGATGCCATACAAGAAGCAAGCAATTGGGCATTCCCATCTTATTTGCGATCATTATTCACCATATTATTAACGATGGAATGTATGACAGATCCGAAACATGTTTGGTCAACCATTTGGTTAGATCTTGCCGACGATATCATATACAAACAACGGAAAGCTTTAAACCTTCCAGGTTTTATATAAATTTCTATATTGATTATTCATATCTTCGTATAGATAGATTAGGTATGACATAATTATTTTTTTTACTTTTATTTTTTTTGCAGATCTAGAGATCTCATCAAATAATTTGGAACAAAAAACGTTTATCCAAATTGAATGTCTTTTACAAAAAAACGGCAAATCACTCAAACATTTCCCAGTAATGCCATTCCCTAACAATGACAACGCTAACTTCATACTGAACAAACTAATATATGAAGAAACGTCTTACAATTTAACCACAATGGGATCAGAATTTAACGAACTAAAACAGCAACTCGCCGACGAACAACATCAAATTTTCACTACAATAATAGATTCGGTTTATCAACCCATTGGTCAAATGTTTTTTGTTTATGGATATGGAGGAACTGGTAAAACTTTTTATGGAGAACATTATCAACGTGTATTCGCTCGTCCGAAGATATAGTTTTAAACGTTGCATCAAGTGGAATAGCTTCGTTGTTACTACAAGGTGGACGAACCGCTCACTCAAGATTTGCTATTCCCATTGACATCACTGAAGACTCAATATGCTCTATCAAACTAGGGACAGATTTAGCAGAACTAATCAAGATGACAAAACTTATAATTTGGGACGAGGCACCAATGGTACATAAACATTGTTTCGAAGCATTGGATAAATCTTTTAAAGATATTATGAAATCTGTTAACAATAACTTTGGAACCAAACCATTCGGTGGCAAAACAATTGTATTTGGCGGCGATTTTCGACAAATATTACCTGTCGTCACAAAAGGTAATAGACACGATATTATTTCAGCATCAATAAATTCTTCATATCTATGGAATTACTGCCGCGTCCTTAAACTCACTAAAAATATGCGCCTACACACAAATGCAACTACCAACATTGAAATTATACAAACATTTTCGAATTGGATATTACAAGTAGGCGACGACTCATTAGCAGAACCTAATGACGGTGAATGCTATATAGATATTCCTCTTGATTTACTTATAACAGATAACAATAACCCAGTCCAATCCATCATACATCACGTATACGAGAATTTACCAAAAAATATCAAGACCAGTCTTTTTTCGAAGATAGAGCAATATTATGTCCAACAAATGACATAGTCGAAGAAATAAACAATATACTATTAGATATGATACCAGGTAATGTTAAAGAATATTTTAGTTCGGATACATTATGTCCTTCTAGCAATAACAATAATGACACTGAAATATATAACACTGAATTTCTAAATACACTTAAATATCCTGGAATTCCAACTCATTGTTTGCAACTAAAAATTGGAACCCCTGTAATGCTTTTACGAAATATAGATCAAACACTTGGATTATGTAATGGCACACGCTTACAAATTACGCAACTAGGAACGAATATAATTGAAGGCAGAACTATTACATGAACTAACAAAGGTAACAAAGTATTTATTCCAAGACTATCTTTAATTCCTACAAATACTACACTACCATTTCGATTTAAACGCAAGCAATTTCCAATCGTACCTTGCTTCGCAATGACAATAAACAAAAGCCAAGGCCAAAGTTTAAATAAAGTTGGTATATACTTACCACGTCCTATATTTACTCATGGACAATTATACGTTGCTATTTCTAGAGTTAAAACACGTGATGGGCTTAAAATACTAATTCTAGATAACAACCGAACAATATGTACAAAAACATTAAACGTCGTCTTCAAAGAGATATTTCATAATTTGTAATTTATTTATGAAATAAATAGCACATCTGAATGTAATATTACATATATGTACATAAACTTTATACGGCCTTTATATCAATTTCTGTTTAAAAAAACTCCCCCGCGCGTAGCGCGGGTACAACACTAGTTTATACTATAATAACAAAAAAAGGTGTAATCGAATTCCACCTCAACACACAATTAATTCTTATAAATTATTTAGAAAACAAGAGAATATCAATTAGTTGACACAAATCCTTTTCGCCTAAAAATAATTTGCACTTGTCCCGCTTTTACCACTATTTGCAATGAAAAAAGAAAATATGTGTATCCCAATCCAATGATGCATAAGATCAACATTGAATATAAAGATCAAAATTTTACCTGTTATATTGTTTCTATAATCATCAGATGTAAAAGAAAGCCAAAGTGAATGAGTTTAAACATAAAAAAGGAGAGATAGAGCTCGGATTTTTACCTCCAAAATGCAAATGCATAGAGAACACTATAAATTTCAGATAAGAATTCTAGATTTTTTAGTAATAGATGGGAAGGAGCATATTCAAGTCTCACGAAGAATCTATTGATTTGCTCAATAAAAATCTAAGGCATGAGTGCTCTATTCAATCTTAGAAAAAGCATACAAAACATAACTACATACACATATATATCTGATAACAAAAAATTATACCTTGAGTGTAGAAAAAAATCTTGCGGTACCTTTGATTGCAAATGAATTGAAGCAGAAATTGACCTTTATGTCGTACTTGATTAATCGTAGATGGCACTTCGCTCACAACTCTCCACGCTCGTATCTCATCGTCCAACAATCGCTTTGATGTCGCCTAGCCACCCTCACCTTAATTGATTGCACTCAAGCTCCCCAACCCAGAGCTTGCACGCCAATACAATGGATAAAATATGGAATAAACCGGTTCAATGACACACGAGCTCCATTATTTTCTACCAGGTTTGCCAATTTAGGGATCCAACTCAGAATTGTGCTTGGTTAAATTAGGCCGAACCCATTTATAAGGTTATAAGCCCAACATATAACATTCTTGAAATCCCTAAACATGAACTAAGAGTCCTCAAAAGACCATAATATGTATCATATATTTGTAATACTAATAATCAGTGTTTTAAAAAGCGTTTTAGGCAGCCATTTAGACGTTGGATGCTCTTCGGACGCTCGATTAATCTCTAGTTTTTTTAAATCTATGTCAAAATAACGTTGTTTTGATATTTAAAATAAAAAACCAATACTGACCTTCATCCTCGTGTTCATTTTTTTGTCGTTATTTTTTCATCCTTGCATTTGTCTTCTTTTATCTTTTGTGACGTATCTCGTCTACTGTCTTCATTCGAGTCTGTCGTCTTCGCCTTTGTCTCTCATCCTTGCCTTTGCCTTCATCCTCGCGTTTTCATCTGCCATTGCTATTCATCTATTGTCTCTCGTTTGTCATTTTCGCCTCCGTCTCTCGTCCTCGCCTTCGTCTCTCATCTTCGTCCTTGCTTCATTTCCACCCTCGGATTCGTCTATCGCCTTAATGTTCGCCTTCGTTGCCATCTTCCTCGCTCGCCTGCTCCCGGTAATTTATTCTTTTTAAGATATTATTTGTCGTCGTGAATTTGATATTGTAATTTTAGTACTTATAAATACTAAAATTTACTTATTTTTATGTGTTTTTTACAAAATTAAATAGTTATAAATGTTTCAAATTAGGTTTTTAAATTATAATTATATTAAATATAAATATTATATATCCATCTAGACACACCTAGAAGCTTTAGGCACCAAACGATGGATATCCGCTCGTCTAACGCTGCTTGAACTTTGCTAGTAACGATATAGTTATTAGTATCATATATTGTGAGGTGCCAAAAATAGAACAATAAAAAAAGCATCAATATAAAGGTCTTAATAGGGGATAAAATGTTCACAGTAAAATTTAACATACAAAAAGCTCTCACACGAAAAAAAATCAACATAGATATTATGAATCGACTTTTAGTTTCGTTCACATATTATTTTTCTATGAATTTCTCCATCTATCATCAAAACTCAAAATTGAACCAAAGTTTTATGTTCAGTATTGATTTAGAAATGTTGAAATCTATATATTAAAAATTGGATAAATGAAGGTTTCTCATTTATTCTCTCTTCTCAAGCTTTCACATTATTAAAATAATGTTTTTGTTTTTGTATTCTACATTAATTACCATTCATAAATTACTTTCAATAAATTATATATTACTAATATTAATATTTTAAAGAAACACAAAATATTTATATTAATTTCGAGGATATTTTAGATATTATATATGTAAATAAATAAAAAATTTTGTAAACTAATAAATAATAAAAACAAAAAATATTTATATATTTATTTGAAATAAAATTAATATATAAAAAGTTTGAATGAATTGAGACTTCTCAAGCGTTCTCTTTTTTACAAATTTCCAAATTATCAAAGTATTTTTTTATTTTTATTCTACATATTATCATTCATAAATTACATTAAATGAATTATATATTAGTAATATAATATTAATAAAAAAACACAAAATATTTATATTAATTTAGAGGATATTGTAGTTATTATATATGTAAATAAAAAAAATTAGTAAACTAATACATAATAAAAACAAAAAAATGCTTATATATTAATATGAAATAAAATTAAGTAAAAAATATTATACTTCAAGAAAATAATAATTAACAAATATTGATTTTTTATGCATTTTTTTTCACAAGTTTCCACATCATCAAAGTAATTTTATTGTTTTTTATTTTATATTAATTATCCTTAATAAATTACTTTAAATGAATTATATATTAATAATATTAATATTTTAAAGAAATAAAAAAATATTTATATTAAATTTAAAGGATATTTTAGTTAGGAACAAACTCATATTCCTACCCAAAGTTTGGTTACTTTACCTATTCCCCTTCATGTATTACGCTCATCCTATTCCCCCTCATGTATTGACCCTAATCATATTTCCCCATCACGTTTTGTAATTCAGCCTATTCCCCCTCCGTCTAAATTTCTGTTAAATCTACCATTTTCCCCCAAACCGTAAAAAACCATCAATTTTGATCCGATTTCATACCCAATTTTGACCCGACCCGACCCAAATTGAAATTGAATTCCATCCGGTTTACCAAATGTTGACCCGGTTCGGTTTATTTAAAAATTTTGACCGGTTTACTGAATTTTGACCCAATCCAATTTATTATAATTTGACCCGGTTTTACCAAATGTTGATCCGGTTCGGTTTATTTAAAATTTTGACCGGTTTACTAAATTTTGACCCAACCCAATTTATTATAATTTTGACCCGGTTTACTGAAATTTTGAACCGGTTTTGTTGAAAATTTAACTCAATTTTGAATGAAATTTTAACTTCGGTTTGCTGAAATTTTTACCCGGTTTGCTGGAATTGATTCGTTTTAACTGAAAATTCTGACCTGGTTTTAAATTAAATCCGATTTTGATGTGAAATTTCACCCAAAATTAATTCCATTATAAAACAATCCATTATAAAATGTAAGAACAAAATATCTTCAAATATTCATACTAATCTATTCAACAAAATATCATATTAATCTATTAAAAAAATATCTTCAAATTAATATAAGTACTAACGTATTCAACAAGAAAAGAACGTAAACAAATATTTTCAAATTGAGTTTCCCAACACCGTTATGATTATGCGAATTATATGTTTAAACATGTTAGAAAAATAATAAAATCAATATAACACATGATCGGTTAAATACACGTTACCTAAATGTATGGGGAAAAGGAAGATGTAACTTGAGACTCATTAGGGTGAGAGGATTCGACATCATAGTCATGCTAAAAACAATAAAACAATGAAAGTGATAATTTTGCTCAAAATATAATATGAAATTTACAAAAGTAAAAATTACCTGGGATTCATGTGGTTGTTTACACGATCTGACATTATGCCCGGATGCACCACATTGGCTGCAATGACCATTGGTACCATGTTTGCTCATCCGAGATCCTTTCTTCCGTGGAGACTCGTTCAAATCCTTTTTTTCTATGGTATTTATTAGGTCTACCAGACATCTTTCGTAATGTAGGCAGCTTGATAATAAGATCGCTACATTTCTTCCAAAATTTTGCACCACAAAGCGGAAAAATATTTCTCTTATACGTTTCTTGCCATTTAGAAACCAAATAATAGTTACTAATATAGGGCTTAATATCTATTTTCTATCCACCATCACACAATAAGCATGTTGGCAAATAATCCCAATCAAATTCCATCGTCTGCATGTACACGAGTATTGCTGCAAGTTAACCACATAAGCAGTTCCAACATCATCATTTTCAAATTTCTCATTGTAACTAGGATATGTCACACAACTCCCACTCATCATCTTAGCCTTTTTCAACGACTGAATCACTTTTGGAGTGTATATACCCGTGTATTTCCCTAAAATTGAAGCTCTTTTATCTATCCAAATTCAATTCCACGTTGTTATCACAACATGCTTCATCACAAAAATTTGTTAATTCCATCTCAACACGAATATCACATTTTTCTGCGTAACCTTCATCATCAACAGAGACACTGCATCGTTTGAAATACATAGAATCATCAACCGACAACACACTACTAATCAACACAAATTCATCCCTATTATCAACCAACCAATAAACACAACCACAAATTCGTCCCTATTATCTATCAACCAATCAATACAACCACGAATTCATCTTTATTATCAACTAACCAATCAACACGGTCACGAATTCATCCCTGTTATCAACTAACCAATCAACACAGCCACGATTCATCCCTATTATTAACTAACCAATCAACAGGGCCACGAATTCAGAAGGTACCTCGAGTATTGACAGTCCATGGTGCTAGCACAAAGAAGACAACGACACCAACCGAAGACGATGAAGACACCAACGATGAAGAAGACCAATGGCATTGACCGAAGAAGACGAGCGACTAATCGACCGACGACGGAGGCAGACTAACCGGTGACGAAAGAAGAAAAACTGACCAGCCACGAAGGAAGAAAAACCGACCAGCGACGAAGGAGGATAGACCGAACGAGAGAACGATCGGAAACGAAGAAAGGAGATCGACGACGAAGAAGAGAGACCGGTGAAGAAGAAGAGACCCCCGATGACGACACCGGCGAAGAAGAAGAGACCGACTAGAGACGAAGCCGACTGGAGACGAACAAAGACGAAGGGCAAAGAAAGGAGATCGGCGACGACACCGGCGAAGAAGAAGAGACCCTCGGCGCCGAAACCGACGAAGAAGAAGAGACCGACTGGAGACGACGAAGAACGACGACGAAGAAGGGAGAACGACGATGAAGAACGACGACGAAAAAGGGAGACCGACGATAACACCGACGAAGACACCGGCGACGAAGGGACACTGGCCGGAGAAGGAGACAGACAACGACTAAGGGGAGACTGTAAAAATTGGAGAATAAAAAATTAGGGTATAGGTATAGAAAACCGACCAAAATTAGGGAATTGAAAACCAACCAAAATTTTATTAAACCGGCCTAGGTTAATACTTGGTAAATCATATTAAATTCAATTTCAATTTGGATCGGGTCGGATCAAAATTGATGGTTTTTAGGGTTTGGAATAAAAATAGTTAGTTTTAACAAAAATTTAAACATATGAGGGAATATGATGAATTACAAAATGTGAGGGGGAAATATGATTAAGGTCAATACATGAAAGGGAATAGAATAAACGCAATACATGATGGGGAATAGATAAAGTAACCAAACTTTGAGTGGGAATAAGAATTTGTTCCTTTTAGTTATTATACAAATAAATAAATAAAAAATTAGTAAATTAATAAATAATTAAAAAATTTATATATTTATTTGAAATCTTGAAAAAAAATTTAATTTAACTTATTTTAATAAATTTTAATTTTTGAAAACTACAATTAAATATTTAAAATTATATATATTACTGAAAGAAAATATTTAGAATGAAAAAAATAATATTCATTGTATCATTTACCTTCTCTAATTAATGTCTAATTTAATTTACATTCAATTTATTTCGTAATTAATATACATTTTCTCTATAATTAAAATAAATAAATAAATAATTTTTTATATATTAAATTTTTACAAAAAAAATATTCATGAAAATTAAAGTATATAAATAAACGAAGATAATATCATAACTTATTTTGAATCTACATAGATTTTTCAAATCCATCTTTCTAAAATAAATTTGTATCTACATAATATGCGGATTATAATCTAGTATAAAATAATAAATTGAAATCGACTAAAAGCCATAACCTTACAAACTAACAATATGGGTTCGATTCTTGCTATCCTCCACATTTTCACTTTTATATTATATACAACTAAGTGAGGACCCACGATTATACACCCACGACTATACATGAGTTAAAATATATTTTTATTATATAAAAAACATTTTAATTTTAAAAATTATATATCTTACTACTAATAAAAGGCAAGTATGCCTTCAATTTGTTTTTTCTACAGGTGTTGTGATTTGGACCGTTCAGATGTCTCCCAAGCCACGCGGACGGTCCTGATTGAACGGGTTACGGGTGCGGGCGGATTGTAACCCGGATACCCGGGTCTTCCGATGATTACACGTGTGTGCTCGGGTTTTTGCTGTGTTCTGGGCCCTTTGATTCAATTGAATGGACGACCCGATGTTGTCACCGACCACCTCTGATTGATCTCGACCGTCCTTTCATTTTAGGGTTTTATTAGTCTTTATGCGTTTTTCCCTCTTCAGTTGTTGTTATCGTCTTTTCCGGTTTGCTTTTGGGTTCTCTCTGCGATTCCGTTCGTCGTTTTCCATGAATGCTGCATTTTGTAGATTTCCTTTTACATTTGCTAATGAAAATTTGTTGTCTGTTTAGCTTTCTTCGTGTTTAGTCTATTTATTACTCATCTGTAATTATTTATGAGATTTAGGGTTTCTCATGGATTTTAGGTTTTCATTCCTTTGTTTTGCCTTATAATATTTATGATTTGTTCGTCTATTTGTCGTCTGTAGTTGCTTATGAAATGTAGGGTTGGTTTTCCATTTTAGGGTTCTGTTTGATGCATGCTACATTTCATTTGTTAGTTTTGAATTTCGTTTGCGTTGATTGGTCGTTCTTCTGGCATTGTTCTTTATCGGCCGATTTCTTGGGTGTCTGTAGCTTTCAGGTTTTTTTAGTGTTCCATTTTAGGGTTACGTTTGTTGCATGCTAGATTCCTTTTTTAGTTTTGAACATTCCGTCAAGTTTTTGGTTAACATTGTTATAATTTGAAGGCATACTTGCTTTTTATTAGAAGTAAGATTATTATTACGATTTGAATTATTACTACTGAGGTCTATGTTGTTGACGATTCTTATCCGTGATTTAGGATAGTCTTTATCTTAGATGTATTTTAGTTTTTAGGATTCCTCGAGGAGTAACTGTGTACCGATTTCCTTTAAAGGATTTTCGTGCTAATGTTCTCCGTTTTGAACATTCTGTCAATTTTTGGGTTAAAATTGTTGATGGACCGTATAAGTTTTGTTGAATTATTATTATTATCGTCTATCTAGGCTGATATTTCTGGTTTTGGATTTCTTGTGAACTTTGAGTTTTAGATTATACAAAATATAGATAGTCTTTATCTTAGATATACTTTAGTTTTTAGGATTTTTCAAGGAGTAACTGTGTACCGATTTCCTTTAAAGGATTTCCGTGCTAATGTTCTCCGTTTTGAACATTCTGTCAATTTTTGGGTTAAGATTGTTGGTGGATTGTATAAGTTTTGTTGAATTATTATTATTATCATCTATCTAGGCTGATATTTCTGATTTTGGATTTCCTGTGAACTTTGAGATTTACATTATATAAAACATAGATAGTCTTTATCTTAGATGTATTTTAGTTTTTAGGATTCCTCGAGGAGTAACTGTGTACCGATTTCCTTTAAAGGATTTCCGTGCTAATGTTCTCCGTTTTGAACATTCTGTCAATTTTTGGGTTAAGATTGTTGATGGATTGTATAAGTTTTGTTGAATTATTATTATTAT
>CM071863.1:40980727-40991606 GCA_036759665.1 Gynandropsis gynandra
ACACGAAGGAACTTCTAGTGTGAAGAGAACAAGATTGGACATTATTGAGCATCAATTTGAAAAGATTGAAATGGAAGAAAACGAAAGTGTAAAAGAGTTTAGTGGAAGATTGAATGCTTTGGCCAACGAAGCACATGTTCTAGGTCAACCATATGAAGACAAGAAACTTTTTTGGTGCTTACCCAAGAAGTTTTCTGCGCAAAAAGCAGCAATGAACATGTCACTCAATATCGATACAATGAGCTTTAAGGAGATTGTGGGGATTTTTTCCGCGTATGAGACGGAGTTGCAGTTGGAACAATGATCAGTAAGCAAAAGTGCGTCTAATGGAATAGCACTAAAAGTTGAAGAAGATTCTTCAGAAGATGAGGGACTCATCGGAGACATATCGTTGTTAGCAAAGAAATTCAATAAATTTTTAAAAACTAGGCCATGAGGATACCCCAAGACACGCAAGGTATACCCGGAGAAAGAAGGGAAATCTAAAGTTCAATGCCATGAGTGCAAGGGATACAGACATATCAAGAATGAATGTCCTAGTGTTCAAAAGCGAGAAGCAACGTTAAAAGCCTTGGAGGAAACTAAATGCTTCAAGTGTCAAGGTATTGGACATATGAAGAGTGAATGTCTAAATATTCAAAAGGCAAACAAGTCTCTTCTCACTCAGGAAAAATCTACTAATTCGGAGGAAGAAAGTGAAGAAGACGACATGATAAATTACATCTCTTTCTACGGTGTCATTACAAGTGAAGATGAACAATCAAAGGATAAAAGTGATGATGAGATGACTATGAAAGAGTTATTCGAGAAATGTATTGAGATGGGACTACGAAATTTGAAAATCCTTAGAGAAAAGAATGCTGTGGAGTCATAATTAAAGGTTGTTACGGAACAACTTTTAAAAAAGGAGGAAGAGATAAATCAAGTTTCAAGTCAACTAGAGGAAACAAAGAAGAATTTAAGGATGTTGTCAAACGGAACTGAAAAGCTGGACTACCTTCTAACAATAGGAAAAAGAGATACGAATCACTAAGTACTTGGCTACACAGGAGAAAGTTCTCGCAACGAAGGAAAATTTCTCAAAAGTAAAGTTCTGACAGAGACAGTTACACCTTCAGATACGCCAAGTATACTTGCAGCGCCCGTGAGTTCCAAATATATAGAACGGAGAAGATGTTACTACTGTGGAAGAAAGGGGCATATTCAAGTGAATTGTTTTCAAATGGAACATCATGAATGGAAACCTCAAAGATCCTTCAATAAGAGGACAACACTGAAAAGATTGAATCACTTTCAATCACATTGGATCCAAGATAAGTCATGAAGAACCAATCTATTACAGTTGTTTCGAGGTAAGTCACGGCAATATCAAGGTAAATTTCCTTACTGGTCTACACTTAATATTAGACAAATTTAGGTTAAAAAGAGTGAAAGGTATACGACAGTAAGAAAACCTACAATTAAACAAATCTAGGTTAGGAAATTAGATCTAAGATGCAATGTTGCTTTTACTTCGATACAAAATGAGAAAGATTCTATGTGGTACTTTGATAGTGGCTGTTCAAGGCATATGACAGGTAACCTTAGCTTGCTGTCAAATTCTAAAGAAAGTGTCAAAGGAGGAAGTGTAACTTTCGGTGATGGACGAAAAGGAAACATACAAGGAAAAGGAGACATTATGACAATAGAGCAACCGAAGCTGACTAATGTGCATTTTGTGCAGGGACTTCAAGCAAACTTGATCAGTATTAGTCAACTTTGTGATCAAGGGTTACGTGTCTCTTTCTCACTTGAAAATGTATCGTCACAGATGAGGATGGTAGGAATGTTTATGTAGGAAAAAGAGCACCTAACAACTGCTACATCTAGACAGAAGAAATGAAGTGTTTTCATGTTTCACAAGATCCAATTTACCTATGGCATCAACGTTTAGGTCATGTAAATTATCAAACCATTGTTAAACTATCTAACTCTGATTTGATTCGAGGTATACCTAGGATGTCAAAGACAAAGGAAGTCATTTGCAAACCACGTCAACAAGGGAAACAAGTTCGAATACACCACAAGAAGATGCCGCAGATCAAGACCACACACATACAAGATTTGCTCCACATGAATTTGATGGGACCGGTGCAAACTGAAAGCATAAGTGAAAAAGGTATGTTTTCGTATGTGTTGATGATTTTTCAAGATATACATGGGTTAGGTTTTTGCGAGAAAAGGTGAAACTTTTGAAGTCTTTCATTATTTATGATTAAACTTGATAAATACCAAGGGGAGAATTAAGAGAATTAGAAGTGATCATGGTCGTGAATTTGAAAATGAGTCATTTGAAAATCTATGTAACAAACTTGGTATTACACATGAATATTCTGCTCCGAAAACTCCACAACAAAATGGAGTTGTGGAAAGAAAAAAATAGAACCTTGCAGGGAATGGCTAGGGCAATGCTGCACGGTATGGGAGTTGCACCTCGGTTCTGGGCAGAAGCAATAAATACAACATGTCATATCATCAACATAGTTTATGCTCGAACAAGTACTGAGAAAACTCCATACGAAATATGGAAAGGAAAGACACCAAATATCAACTATTTTCATGTGTTTGGGTGTAAGTGCTACATACTCAATGATCGTGAATATCTTGGTAAGTTCGACTCAAAAAGTGATGATGGTATGTTTCTTGGATATAGTACAAATTCAATATCTTTTTGAGTATATAATTTTTGTACCAAGACTGTTATTGAATCCACTAACGTTGTTTTTGATGAAGATAGTCAAAATTCAGAATCTTTTGATAAAACTGTGATACAGTTATAAACTGATACAATAAGTGCACCTGTGGAAGCTGAAGGTTCACCTGAGCAACAAACTGACAGTCCAGGAATAAGAAATTTTGAGGAGAACTCGACAAGCGAAATGGAAGAGGAAATCACTTCAACTCGAGTACACAAAAATCATTCCATGGTAGATGTTATTGGGGATGTTCACGATTCAAGAAGAATGAGAAACAAACGACGAATCAATTATAATGATTTGGTGAGATTTGTTTGCTTCACATCCCAACATGAACCAAAATGTGAAAGAAGTGTTGAATGATGAGTTTTGGATTAAAGCCATGCAAGAGGAACTGGAACAATTTGAGCGTCATGATGTGTGGTATCTAGTACCTCGACCTACTGAGACTAACGTCATAGGAACAAAATGGATCTTCAAAAACAAAACTTGAGGAAGGTCAAATTACTAGGAATAAGGCACGACTTGTAGCTCAGGGGTATACCCAGGTTGAAGGAATATATTTTGATGAAACCTTCGCACCAGTTGCTAGGTTAGAATCTATACGATTGCTACTTGGAGTCTCTTGTGTTCTTGGTTTCAGGTTATATCAAATGGACGTGAAGAGCGCATTCTTGAATGGAATCATTCAAGAAGAAGTATAGGTTGAACAACCTCAAGGTTTTGAGGATCATAAACATCCAGATCATGTTTATCGACTTAAAAAGGCGCTATATGGATTGAAACAAGCACCAAGGGTGTGGTATGATAGGCTGGCCACATTTCTCATCAACAAGGGATACAATCAAGGTGGAGTTGATCGAACATTATTTATTCATAAATCTGATAATCACTTACTCGTTGTTCAAATATATGTTGATGATATAGTCTTTGGTTCAACATCTCAAAAGAAAGTTGACTAGTTTGTGCAAACTATGACAAAAGAATTTGAGATGAGTATGTTCGAAGAACTAAAGTTTTTCCTTGGTTTGCAGGTAAAACAATTAGATGATGGAATATTTATATCCCAAAGCAAGTATGCATGAGACTTAGTGAAGAAATTTGAAATGAACAACAACAAAACTGCTCCCACGCCAATGTCTACAACTACAAAAATGTCAAAGGATTCCAAAGGAGAAGATGTAGAACAAAAGCTGTACCGGAGCATGATAGGAAGTTTACTCTACTTAACCGCAAGTAGACCTGACCTCGCATTAAGTGCATGAATATGTGCACGATACCAAGCCAATCCAAAGCGTTCTCATCTTCAAGCCGTAAAAAGAATAATCAAATACGTAAAGGGAACTAGTGAGTTTGGTATATACTACACTAAAGATACTAATTGCGAATTGGAAGGTTTTTGTGATGCAGATTAGGGTGGTAATACCGACGATCGGAAAAGCACCTCCGAAGGATGTTTCTTTCTTGGAAATAACCTTATTTCATGGCACAGTAAGAAACAAAATTCTACATCTTTATCTACAGCAGAGGCGGAATATATAGCATTGGGAAGTTGTAGCACACAACTCATTTGGATGAATCAAATGCTATCGGACTATGGTATGATTCTAACTCTTTTATTGCTCACTATGATAATACAAGTGCCATAAACATTTCAAAGAATCGAGTACTACATTCCAGAATAAAGCATATAGAGACGAGGCATCATTTTCTTAGAGAACTTGTTGAGAAAAAGCAATTGAAAATTGAATATGTGCCTACGGAACGACAATTGGCTGATATTTTTACCAAACCTCTTGACATGAACCGCTTTGTGAATCTAAGAAAGGCACTGGGTGTGTGCGAGCTTTAAAAGGTAAAAAGGGTAATTGAATGTATTTTATTGTTTAAGAAATATGATGGTAGAAGTATACTTATACTGATATTAAGGTGCACCTGGTATGTTTGAAAAAGTTTTTTAGTGCACAGATGAGAACAATACTTCTACACTCCGCTGTCAATAAATTTGATAAGAGTGCAATGGAATTGGCTCGGATCTAAGTGGTGAGACAGATTTCCAACTTCGACGTCTTAAGGGCATAAGGTTAGTAAAAAAAATGAAAAAGGAAAAGAAAACGATAAAAGAAAAAGAATATTCAAGCATACATATGCAAGAATAAACGAAAAGAAAAAAATGAATGATGATAAAAGAACAAAACCTACATACTCGACTATGATTTGATCATAAGAGTATACCTACACGGTAGCCTGAGTCTAAGTGGTGGGGAAATCTATCAATATCGACGCTCTAGAAGTCCAGAGTGTTTGTTCTTAATCAGGTACAAAATTCTATTTACATATAGGTCGGGTGTACCTGGTGAATGTGCTAAGTGTATTTGTGCTGTCTATTTTGATTTCAATTTAGTATATGATTTATTTCTTTTACTTAAAAGGAGGTATTAAAAAAAATTAATTTGAAGGTTTGTACGGTGATTGCTAAGGGTGGTTTGGTAAATATCTATTCAGTTGAAGTGATGTTTGTTTTTTTTGAAAAATATAAAATGTATCTTGCATGCACAGTACCATTTGCAAAATCATTCTTCAAATTTCAAAATTTCAAACTCTCTCTGAAACCCTAAATCAATGGGACGAAGAAAGGAGTTCGTTCTCCTACTGCGATTGTAAGACGAGTTACTAGATCGACAACAACAAAGGATTTAATGACCGCACAACAAGAGAAATATATAGACAAAAATCAGGATGCAATTCCAATGAAAGGGAGAAAGGTACGAAATTCTAAGTTATCTGTTGATACTGTTTCTACTGAAGAACATGAATAGAATCTTGGGGGAATCACAGAAGAAAGATCAGATAATGCAAGGCTGGAGATGATTCTGTTCGAAGCAACAAAGACACCACCTAAAATTATTGAAGAACCGAATATGCAAGAAGATATGATTCAAGAAGATGCAGTTTCGTTTAAGGAAGTTGAGATACCACTAAAGTCTCTGAAAAAGAAATCGAACAAAGCAAAAAGAAAGAAGAACAAGGGTTCGAGTAGTGGAAAGTCGAAGAAGACCACCACTGAAAAATACCGAGAATCTCTTGTGCATGACCCACGAGTTAATCTTGATAACATTGTTAAGGATGCCTACTCCTTTAAATTCTTTACACCACTACATGAAAATCGCTTCAAGACTATATGTCAGCGAGAAATTTTTAGTGAGAGGGGTGTAAATGTCAGTCATTTTAAGAAAATTGGACTATGGAGATTGCTACAGGATAGGGAATTACTGGGTACAATCTTGCATATATCGTAGTATAGTAAGGAATTGATCCTTGAGTTCTACGCAAATTTATCCCTTGCAATTGAACTCACAAGTAGCCCTATGTATCAAAGGATATATCTTAGGGGGAGGATCTTGAGTTTTCACCGTTGCACATCAATAGATTCTTAGGCACTCCGAATTCTCCTATCACTAGAGAAAAGGAGTTGGAATTACAGTTAGACATGAATGTTGTTGCCCGTGTACTCACGGGTAAAGGTGATGCACGGTGGTCTGATAAAATTTGTCTTGCTAAGATGGTATGGGATTATGCGCTGTTGAATAAGATTTGTAGATCAAACTGGATTCCTACAAAGAAGACGGATTTGCTTAAGAGAGAGAGAGAGAGCTGTCATGGTTTATTGTCTCAAAGTTGGAGTACCTATCAACATGGGAAAAGTGATATTTGATCAGATCCTCACTCAAGCTTATTCGAATGTAACAAGATTCATTCTGCCGTTCCCATGTCTTATTCAAGGAATTTTAAGACAACAATGCCCATACATTATTAAAGAAGATGAGCCAAAGAAAAGGATTCCTCCTTGGATAAACTATGAATAGAGATATGTGGATAAACGTGCTGCTCAAAATGACACCAAGTTTAACTCTGATGGCAGTATGATGGTGTCGCTACAAAAACTGGAGAAGAAGATTATAGACATGATAGCTGAACAACATACGATCTTAAAGCATGTGAAGATGCTGATTCGGACTTCTACAAGTATAATTTTCTAATCCTTTCTCTTCTTATTTTCTCATAATATTGTAAGTCTAATTTTTTCTCTTTTTGATCTTATACTCACACAAATAGGGGGAGAAAGTGGACCTGATGGTACTGGAGGTGTACCTGAAGAAAGCTGAACGTCAAAGACAATGACCAGTAGTTGATAGATTTTATGTTTTGATGTTTTTTGTTACAAGACTAATATCGATGATGATTTTGTTTGTCGGATCAGCTTAATATCGATAAGTAACAACTTTGATAGACATAGGTCTTGATATATTTTTGAAATCTTATTGATGCATGATTATTGATGATGTGTTTGTTTAAGTACAAGATAAAAAAGGGGGAGATTAAAGTGGACCTGATGATACTGGAGGTGTACCTGAAGAAAGCTGAACGTCAAAGACAATGACCAGTAGTTGATAGATTTTATGTTTTGATGTTTTTTGTTACAAGACTAATCTCGATGATGATTTCGTTTATCAGACCAGCTTAATATCGATAAGTAACAACTTTGATAGACATAGGTCTTGATATATTTTTTGAAATCTTATTGATGCATGATTATTGATGATGTGTTTGTTTAAGTACAAGATCAAAAAGGGGGAGATTATTAAAGTATTTTGATCTGAAAAGTGTTTGCTGAAATGCTATTTTAAATAGGTAAAAAAAACAACTAAGTCAAATGCTAAAACATAGGAGAAAGTCAAGGAGCTAAAAATAAGGAAGTTTTTGGAGAAAATCAAGGAGCACAAATTGGAATAAACACATCATGCAAATCTATAAACAAAAGAAATGTTGGCAGACTTCAGATCTAAGAGACTTCTCTGTCTACTTGAGAGTTCATCAATGTCCAAGAGAGAAGTGGAGCCGAAAATCGTGAAACTAAATTAGAGTTTTTGTATACACTTTGCGAAGTGTTTTTGTTTACACAAATTATAGAGTGTACGTCTAGGGCTTCGTGGGGGAGTGGTTTGCGAGTCATTCTGTAAGGTTATTGTAAGAATAGCCTTAGGCTATCATACATGTGTGTGTGAAGCTCGGGATTTAGAATTCGGGTTCAAGGCGGGTAGAGTCTGAGGGTGTGTTTGAATCTGTATCTAAGTGTACCTGGTAGACCGATTGAATCGAATAGAAAATCCTTTGGAGTTTTAAAACTCCACCAAATGTTAGCATAATTATGCTTGCGAGGTGGCTTCGATTTGAAGGTGCTAGAGTTCAATGCTTCATCTCGCCAGTGAAACTCTGACCAGAAACCCTAGCTAGAAGTAGAGAGGAGGAAGCTAGGAAGGAGAGAAGTGAGGAAAACATATAAAGATGCTCGTGAAAGTGAAGAGTTCCTTAACGTCTGAGTTGATACAAAATTTTATTGATTTCTCAAATAAAGTTTACATAAAAGAGACACGAAAGAAAAGAAAAGGAAAAAAACCGTCATAGAGGTGAAGAAGAAGAGACATGATTCTGGTGAGATTAAAACCAAAGAAAAGAAAATGACTCAGATGGCTTGTTGAGAAGGATTTGTCGACCTGGAAGCGTGAGCATTTACTATTTTATAGTCTTATTTTGTCACAATACATTACGATAGTTACGTTGGTTTGAAGATTTATGTTAATATCGTTTGAGCTGAATCGAGCAACCTTTAGTATTTTTATGGTGAGAACTCCTTCGATAAAGCCGTGCGATACATAGTAATGAGATTCAAAATACTATAGAAGAAAAGATGAAGGGGTTGGAAAGGAGAAGATGGAGAGTTTTCTTCAAAATAACGGAACAATGAAACATTGAAAGCAATTAAATGTGTGTTGTGTCTAAAATAAAGTTCGTCTGAATATTTTTATCCCAGAGATGACCTTGCAATGCAAGCAGCTGCCAGTCCTCAGGCATGAATAAAGTCTTTAAACTACAACCTCTGTTGTTACCCTTTTAGGGTTCTAAGACTCTTTCTATATATAGGTTCAATATGTCTCCATTGAAGACATACCGGAGGAGATAAAGAACAAAGAAAAAAATCTTGAGATGCAAAGAGAAGGCATTTTGTCAAAACCTGACAACATAAAAGAGAAAATCGTCGAGGGAAGAATCTTCAAGAGGCTTGGAAAGCTTGCTTTGTTAGAACAACCTTATATTAAAGACGACAGTGTTCTTGTGAAGGATCCGGTGAAGCAAACAGTTGCTGCTTTTGGGGAAAACATCAAAGTCAGGAGGTTTGTGAGGTTTACACTTGGAGAAGACAATTGAAAAGCATCTTAAACGGATCAATAGAATATTTTTTCAATGATAATTTTTGTTCTTGTCGTTTAACCAGAATCTTGACGATGCCCATTATCCTTACTGCTCTTGAGTTATACATAAAACCGAAAATTGGTAGAAAAAATACAACGTTTAAACCGGATTTGGTTAAATTCCCACACTTGAATCATGGATTTGATCATACAGATAAAAGTAGGGACCCTTATTAGAAGAGGCTATGAAAGATCAAACAAACATCCCTAAACACACACTGAGTTACCTCAAAATGGCTATTACATAATAAGAAAGCAAAAGCTAATTTGGCCTTATGTTTTTCTCCATTGTCTTTGGAGCTGAAACATCAGTAAAAGCTAAGAATGATCAGAAGCAGACATAATTCTTAGGGTTTCAGACCAGACAAGACTCAGAACAGACTGATTTACTATATGTATACATACCTAGGCCGACCGCTTCTGTGCTTTTCATGAATCTCAGCCTCTTGCAAGAATCTATAAACATTCTGTAGAGAGAAAATGAAACAAAAAATGAAATCTTGGCTGGTTGTTCATCCCTTTCTAAATGAAAATGGTTGTTTAATAATGAATAAGAGAGTAAGTGAAAACAAAACTTACTCCCATGGGACATCACCCACAAGCATCCAATCGCCATCTTTATCCTCGTATGTAACAACATATTCGGATCCACGTAAGGAGATCAATCAAGCGACTGTCATTCAGCCCATCTCGGCTAGATCCGCCATGAGATCCAAACTGAACAGTCAACATAGAAAAGCTGGTTACCAATCTTGAAGCAACTGAACATCTTCTCAAACACTGAAGAGAGCTCAGCGTAGCTTTTATATGTCTTGAGATCGATTTTCCTTAAGTAAGGAGCACCTTCCATGCTAACCTTCACGTACAAGCAACCATGCTTTGATTCTGTGTTCTCCTCGTCCTTCTTCTAAGATTGAGTCGCCAATGTGTTCTTCCGGAAAGATCGCATTGGTTGGCCAGCCAACAACCTGTGCCTTGCCAAGCCAAAACCTTTTCAGAAAAAATGGGAAATCTTTCATATGAGACAAGATTCATCTATGTTTTCTTTGTATATGAGACAAGATTCATCTATGTTTTCTTTGTATATGAGACAAGATTTTCAAGTTACTTTGAAGCCGGAGCTACACCAGACCTCTTCTTCTCTTGAACCGGTGACTCAAGTTTAACCAAGTGCGTCGCTTGTACATCATTCGGGGCGGAGTCACCATGACCCTGACCTGAAAATGAACCCGAACGAGCAGTATCGACGCCTGTAGATCCGGAATAGAAGACCCATTTTCTAGACCCGTTGATAGCATCAAAGAATACCCTTTTGGCACCCGACATGGAACAACAATAGCTCTTGAGCGACATGAATCTCAGGTCAGCTCGTTCTGGTGACTCGGACCAGGGTAAACCGAGTCTCAACTCGGTGGCCTTGAGGTTAAGACCGACAGTGTCGTCCGTGTCTTTGGTTTTGTCAGAAGTTTCCATGGATGGACGCTCTGAAAACCAATGTAATCATGTTCTGCTACAGATCTGACAATAAATCCTGCAACTTTCTTTTCACATTGAACAACAAAAACTGAAAACAATCCGCAGACGGACAAGAAAAAATAGGAAAATATGGATAAAAATATGTGATGAAAGAAAAAAGGGGTAACTTCAAAAATACCCTCGTAGGGCTAAAACACTTCAAAAATACCCTTCCCGGAAAAGAAAATATTTCTAACTTCAAAAGTACCCGTATAAATGTTGATATTCCCAAAATATCCCTGCGACTTTACGACCCAATTTGACCCAGCGACCCAGTTTGACCCTGCGACCCTTGTCCCTCTGCGACCCTTGTTCCTC
>CM071863.1:41037705-41050046 GCA_036759665.1 Gynandropsis gynandra
AAAGGCCAACTTCTTAAGCATCCTAGGTTCAGGGTTCATCTCAAAACGTGGCACCGGACAAGTGCCTGGGACGACTCTGACTCAAAAACAATTGAAAACCACAAAATAACCTAAGAACTACAAAGTCAAAGGGAAGATGAAAGAAAATGAAACGAAATCTCCTGACAAACGTGAGCTGCTCCCCCAGACTTGAATTGAACGACGTCCTCGACATGAAGCTCCGA
This sequence comes from Gynandropsis gynandra, assembly GCA_036759665.1. Lineage (NCBI taxonomy): Eukaryota > Viridiplantae > Streptophyta > Magnoliopsida > Brassicales > Cleomaceae > Gynandropsis > Gynandropsis gynandra. Next base: position 41,037,930 of record CM071863.1, read on the forward strand.
TGGAGGGTGAGGGAAGTAAAACACGTTTGTGGTGGTATATGTTTTTTTTGTGTTTTTCTATTTTTTAAACGAAAAAAATAACCGAGTCTTAAAAAAAGATAAAAACAAACAGTTGGGTTGCCTCCCAGAAAGCGCTTATTTAACGTCATTAAGCTTTGACGTCTCCATTCCTCATGCGTGCGCGACGGGTGGATCGGAAAGCTTTAGCCGCTGTCCATTAGCTATGAATGTGTCACCCGTCTCGCTCCATAGTTCCACGTCTCCATGTGTGAAGATTTCTCGTACTTGAAAAGGACCAGAGCAACAAGCAAGTAGGTTGCCCGAGAAAATATTAGGACGAGAATTGAAGAGTAGAACTAAGTCACCTAGTTGGATCCCATGAGGTAGGATCTTTTCGTCGTGCCATCCCTTAGTCACTGATTCTTTCTTTTGCACGTCATGCATGTGATTCGCTTGCTCGCTGCCCGAGGTTGGATTAATGATACCTGCATTGAAAAGTTCTATGACATCTTTTTCCATTACCTCGTGCAAGTGCGGGTGCAGCCTCCTTTGAGTTTCGGTGGAAGGTTTGTGGCTGTCCTCCGTATAATTTCCATGCATACACATTGAAGAGCTGACTCTTCTACGCTTCTTTACCCGTGTGGGTTGTCTTCTCATCTCATCTGCACTCAAGTTAGCATTCAAAACAGCAGGATATATTTTATCACGTTCAACATACTCATACCGAGAAGAAGACGGCGGAGGGTCGGGCTCATTTTCGGACGTCTTCTCCACTGCGAAACCAGCATGGATTTCGTGTGGTATTTCCTCACATGGGGCGTCTCCTAGTGCTGCAATAGCACTCATGAATTTCGTGTACATCTCAGCTCCTTCGTCCGCAAATCCTGCATTGTCGCAAACTTGTGTCAAATACCGTACAAGAGAATCGGAAGCACTTACTTGATTATGCGTGTCTTTCTCTAACTCGTCCAGCGGATCAACTGTAAAGCAAGACTCCTTGAATGAGGATTCATTGATGGGACTGGTCAGGTTGAATTCGATCGTCTCATCTCCGACACGTAAGGACAACATTCCTTTTTGTACGTCTATCAGGGCACCTGCAGTAGCTAGAAACGGTCTACCAAGAATAATAGGTATTCTAGCGTCTTCCGTTATCTCAAGTATAAAAAAATCAGTGGAAATGCAAAGCTTACCTAACATGGTGGGAACGTTTTCAACGATTCCCACCGGATGTCTTAACGTACGATCCACGAGGCGTAGAGACATCTTCGTAGGTTTAAGATTCCCGAAGTCCATCCGCTTAAAAACTGAGTGTGGCATGATACTCACGCTTGCTCCTAAATCACACAAAGCATTTTAATATCGAGATTACCTATTGTGTATGGAATGGAGAAGCTTCCGGGATCCTTCAACTTTGGTGGCAGCTTGTTCTGAAGAATTGCACTGCATTCCTCGGTGAGTGCTACCGTTTCGTTCTCTTCAATGTGCTTCTCTTTGGACAGTACCTCTTTGATGAGGTTGGCGTGATTAGGCATCTTTTGGAGGGCTTCCACGTATGGTATGTTGATGTCAAGCTTCTTGAGACCCTCTATAAATATGCCCACTCGCTCTTCATTCTTACTGCTCACCAACCGTTGAGGAAACGGTATAGGAGGTTTGTACGCCGGAGGAACAACGTATGGTTTGTCTAAATCTGATTCGACTCCTTCCATAATTGCAACCTTACCTTTTCCTCTATTCATGGACGTACCAGCAGCACTCCCTCGCTCTTTCGAGGGCGAATTCTCAACCACATCACCGCTGCACACAGAAATAACATTCACATACTCTCTCGGGTTTAGCTCGGGTTTACCTGGGAGCTGTCCGGGATTCCGAGAGGATGAGGCAGCTTGCTGTGCTACGGAGTTCTCTAAACTCTTCACATGATTGCTCAAGGATTCCATCTGAGATTTAAGCTCACTAATCGCTGTCCCCACATCCGCGTTGAATTTGGTTTGAATCGATTGTTGTTGCTTCTGCTTCTTTATAAATTTGAGCAATACCGCCTCAAGGTTTGAAGAAAAGGCTTGAGGAGGTTGAGGAGCTTGCGGAACTTGCTGAGCTTGCTGGAATTGCTGGTTGTTTTGCTGAAAAGTATACTACCTTTGCGGAAACTCCGAATATTTAACCGGTTGAGTCATTCGATACGAAAGATTCGGGTGATTCCTCCAACTCGGGTTGTAAGAATTCCCGGATTGAGTGTTGCCTTGCTGCTGGTCATAATTCATCTGTTCGAGATCCTCATGTACCGTGCATTGATACGCTACATGCTCCATATCTCCGCAATTCGCACAGTACATGACGTTCGCTGCTTTACCCATAGCTCTGTTCAGATTAGGCTCATATAAACGACGAGTGCTATTAGGCATACCTCTCGGAGTTGACCACATGGTGTGGTTCATGGAAAGGTTATCGATCAGCTCAAATGCCTCCTCGACGCTCAGATCCATGAATGATCCTCTGGCAGCGTTATCCAACGTCGTTCGGTGCTCATATAAAATTCCGTTATAGAAAGTTTGGATAACGTACCACTGCTCAAGACCATGGTGTGGACACAACTGTAGATGATCTTGAATCTACCCCACGCCTCAAACAAAGTCTCTCCATCTCTGCATCTGAATGTTGTGATTTCCCCCTCAGAGGAAAGAAACGTGATTGGAACAGTGTGCACAGCTGATCCCAAGTGGTGATAGATCCGGCGGGGAGCGATTGCAGCCAAGTTTTTGCTCGTCCTCCAATTGAGAAGGGGAAAAGACGCAATAAGATCGCATCCTCTGAGACTCCATGAATTTTGAACGTACCTGAAAGCTCAAGGAAGTCTCTAAGGTGCTGATGGGGATCCTCATGGTTTCCACCCATGAATTGCTTCTAATAAAGTATGTTGATCATCGCTGGCTAAATCTCAAAATGTTCTCTCGCAACAGCAGGCATTCTTATGGCTATTTGCACGTTGTTCATGTTTGGCACCACGTAATCCCTTAGACGACATGGTGGAGGAGCCTGTGGTTCTCATGGTTGAGGCACGAGTTGCTGTTGCTGCATCTGTCCATTGTCGTTCTGATTATCCATCTCTCGTTGATCTGAAGGCTCTGCAAGGGACAAATAAAGAACGATTTACGTAGAAAGAACAAAAGAAAAGAAAACAAAAACAAAAACAAAAACAAAAACAAAAACAAAAACAAAAACAAAAACAAAAACAAAAACAAAAACAAAAACAAAAACAAAAACAAAAACAAAAACAAAAACAAAAACAAAAACAAAAACAAAAACAAAAACAAAAACAAAAACAAAAACAAAAACAAAAACAAAAACAAAAACAAAAACAAAAACAAAAACAAAAACAAAAACAAAAACAAAAACAAAAACAAAAACAAAAACAAAAACAAAAACAAAAACAAAAACAAAAACAAAAACAAAAACAAAAACAAAAACAAAAACAAAAACAAAAACAAAAACAAAAACAAAAACAAAAACAAAAAACTCGAACTATGAATCAAACTTGCTAACGAACGAATATGGTTGAAGAATGAAATACTGAAAGTAAATAAACGAATCGGTTCTTAACGATAAGACAAACGTTCTAGGAATCCAGTTTCACCACAAGACTACCGAAACCAACAATAAATCTATCTATTATGCAATCCCAATTTAAGCTATCTAAGGCAGACGCCTAATATGATATCTACCCTCTCTCGAGGCATAGACACGTGATCTAGACAAGTTGCCCCCTACGTTCGTGGCTGACACCTTGAACTAAACCCATAAGAACTATGATTCATCCGTTTTACCCTCAACCGTTGCTACCCTACTTTCGTGGCCTAACCTCGGTTGTTCTAAACCTGATCTTCATTCTCCTTTCGGTCCTTCTCCTAATCCCTAACCGTGCATCTACCGGTCGTCGCAAACACAAGTAAATTAAGCACTCAAATAAAGAATAGATAAACGAAAATAGGAAGATGCATTCAAAGATAAATCAAAAGACGGTTCCGGGATAGCCAAGGGCTAATCCCTTCTCCTAGAACAAAAAACCTACTCGCTCATGCGTCTGTAAACAAACATAAACGAAATAGAAAGTCTAAGGAACATGAAAACCAAGAGAAACAGAAGTGTCGGGTTGATCTCCAGTGCTCCTTGCTTGCCTCCTCGCAAGAATCTCCTCAATCACGAACTGAATAAATGGTCTCTCTAATCTCGTCCTCTGGCCTCCTTTTATGTCCTTTAAGTCGGTTCCCTTGTTGCCTTAATCCCCCCACGAGTTTCCATTTCAATTAAGTCAAATTGACTTAACTTAAGTTGTTGCCGAGGTGCGCGACCCGCTCGGGCACTCAATGTACCCGCTCGGGTACGGCTAGATTGAATGCGCAGGTCGCGATCCGTGTGGAGTGCCCGATCGGGCATGATGTTCGCCCGCTCGGGTGTAAGGCATCTGCTCGGGCGTTCCCTTGCCCGAGTCGTGCGTGAATGCGCACCAAAATTTGCCGTAGCAGGTATTGGACTACATTGCTCTTTCCTTGCTTTATCTCCAAGAAATGCCCGATCGGGTGGTGGCTCCTCTTGCTAAATCTCGTCCCGTTTGTCCCGTGATGATCCTTGATATTGGTCCTTAGCCTCATGCATGTCCTTTAGCTCCAAAATGAACCAAATACGCGTAAAAACTTGTAAGAATATGAAAACACGAAAACAAGTAAAACGGATACGGAATCATACGTAAAGCAACACACATATATCAAAAACATCTATAAAATCGTGCAAAAAATACGTATGAAAATGAGGTGATCACTCAACCATGCGATCGGGTGCTGATGCCCGATCGGGCTCTATGAAGGAACACGACCGGGCGCGCCTCTGCACGACCGGGCAATAGTGGTGCCCGAGCGGGCCGTGTATTTCGCAACAACCTAGATCTTCCATTCAAACGATCTAATTTATAGAACAGAAGAGATCTAGAGCAAAGGGGGCGACGTACAAGGCAAGGAAAGGCTTGGAAAACATCTGGAAAGGCTCGGGAGACGTTGGAGAAGGAGAGAAGCATCAATCCTCACATCGGTAACACGATAGGGAAGGTCGAGGCATCGAATTTCCTAGAGTCTATCATGTTTAGGATTATGTTATCTTCGTCTTTTGTATTCTCCATGAGTGAGTACAGTCCCAACTACGGGTAGGGATATCGGATTGTAATGGATGAACAATGATTTCCGTTAATGCTTAGATTTATTAATTTATTCTTGATTATCGGTTCTATGCTTAACATTACCACTCTTACGCTAGTGCTGCCCGCTCAGTAACATAGGATTTCGGACTTTGCTGGAAGGTTAAAGAATGAATCCAGACCTGTTAAGTTGTAGGTTAAGTTCGGCTAATGAGAATCTAACCGGTCGGTTAGTCGTCTTAGGAATAATGATTGCGTTCGTAAAGCTGCCATGGTATGGGTTAATCACTGCTGGAAGGTAAGGTTGCACGTACTCATAGTTAGGAGGTTTAGGCTCGGAAGAATCACTCCTCACCTTAGGGCATGAATTTCCCGTTGTCAAGATAAGTCGATAGGTTTATGATCCTTAGTTGTCTCATCCATACGATTCCCGGTATTCCGACACCCGTAGTGTTCGTCATATCCATGTTTACCCCAACCTAGTATCATTGTCACCACTTAGGTTAGTTTTAGATATTTAGGACCACACCTTCATCTATCTCTATTCGTCTTAGTTTAGTTTCATTCTTAGTTTTTGGCTGCTTTAGTCCCCAAAGATCGACCCTGGTACTACACGATCCGTATACTTGCGGTGAAGTGGTCTAGGAAAATTTATAACTCGTGTTTACACTAGTTTGCGACCCCTTTCCCATGCGACCCTTGGACCCCTGCGACCCCTTTACCTCTGCGACCCTTGAACCCCTGCGACCCTTTGAACCCTTTGTTGACAACAAAAGATTTCAACCTATTGGCAGCGAATCTGATGCCGATTTCAAGCTACTCTCGCCGAGTCTGTTGTGGTGTGGGGGAACAGTAATTTTTGCGCCACAGGAGAGAGATAAATAGAGGTGCTCTAGAGGAGAGAGAACAATTGTCGACAAGGGTAATATGGGATTATCAATATTTTAAGGATAGATTTGAAGTTGAAACTTTTTTTTTTCAACCAAGGGTATTTTTGAAGCACTTTAGCCCTAAAAGGGTATTTTTGAAGTTCCCTCTTTTACCTGTATTTAAATATAACAATAGTATATTTATTTATATTACTGCACTCATTATTGAAAATATTCATCTTATAATTTCCATACACACTCATATGTTAGAATGTATGAATATGTCAACGTTTAATTTTATTTACAAAATATTATATATATAGATGTAACAAAATCAAGGTTCAAATTTATATCTTGTATTGAATGTTTATGTAGTTTTTGGTTAATTACTTCTACAATAAAAATCTTGTAACAAAAAAAAAATTGAAACCAAATGAAGAACTATCAAAGCCTTAGCCGACTAATGATGACCTAAGCTATAGCATGAGGACAATCGACTTATTTTCTCCTCACCAAAATCCTCACACATTCCATGAATGGCCTCCTCCCTCCTATTGCATTTCCACCAAAACCCATCAAACAACTCTCAAGAAACAATTACTTCAACCGTGTCACAAATATGTGAATTATACAACGAAAGATTATCAAATACAATAAATATCACATATGAAAACACATTTTCATTCAAGAGAACAAAAGTATCTAGCTTTAATAAGATTGTACTTTAAGAGCCATGTACATAAGAACACCAATTTTATCAGTCATATCTTTCGGATTCTATGGCTCCACTCGAAGAACTCCAAAATCTATGATTGTTAGATTCTTGCTTGTGTCCAAAAGCATATTCTCCATTTTCACATCACATGATGAATGATCTTCTTTGCATTTAGATAACTTAGTCTGCAAATCATAAAAGAATGAGATTGCGTTTAGGTTAACTAATATTACAATCTCTTTTAGAAGAACAATAGAAGAGAACATTAAAAATGACCCTTCTGATCATGTAAGCTAGTTTCTTGCGTCTGTTACGAAATATAAACTTTTTAAGAGTTCCAAATGAAGATACTCCACAAATATACAGACACACTCGAGAAGGCAACAATTGCGAGTCATATGAAGGTATCTTAAGATTCACTGTTCTCATTGGAATACCCACAAGTGTTTAACATTTTAAGAGAACAAAAAAAACTATCGAAGAATACTAGCGTCTTCGTGACCTTACAATCAATATGAAGAATGAAAAAGTGAGGTTACCTATGTGACACTCGGATTTTCGATTTTGTTCCAGACACTGATCTGCTGATGAAATGTTGTCGCCTTTGTGTTTGTGTTGAACTGAATTATAAAACCATCATGCAACATCTTGAATTGTTCTTGAAATCATGTTGTATAATACTTGTCCATCCCTTGGAGTTAGTTGAGCGCTAATATGGAGTCCTTGACCACTCAATGCTAGTAGGATAATAGACAACAATGGACTTTAATAAAGTTCGGAAGTGAGATGAAATCTATGTGCATGCCCAAAATGTGAGTTATGATATAAACATAAATGAATAGATATTTTATTTGCTCAACCTCTTGACGTTTATAAATTTCATTAGCTTGAAGATTTAGATTTTTCACGTGGTTCTCTCGACAAAAGAGTTTTAAGTATATTGTTCCGCCACTTCAATGTTAAAAAATGGAACAACAATGTAGAAGGATTAGTACAATACCTAGAGGCAAAACCAGCAGCCAGAGATGCTAATCCTAAGGCTGAACGAATTTATTACAAAAAAAATGTGTAGATGCAATTTCTCCCTTCTGTTTTTTTCAATCTTGACATCCTTTTCTTTGTCTTCGATGTCATCACGATTTTGAATTTTCCTTAAATAATTTTCGTATCTATTTCCAAAAAGGGTGTTTTCCTATACTTGTTAGATAATTCCAAGCTTTCTGAGATTTAACTTTTATGAAAAATCTAAACACAAATAGGATCTGACTTTGCATATTTCATACAATATTCACTATAATAACATAGATCAGAAACTTACCGGGATCCATGTTGTGCAGCGGAAAAACTTTGAAGAAACTCTGAAACTAGGGTTTGTTCTCTCTCCTTTTACCCTTTCTGTGATTTGCCTTTTGATGGATAAAAGCGTAAACAGTAAGATCTCTTTTTTATACGTTTAGGAAACCCTAAACCATAATACTATATGGGTAAAGAGAGATGGGCCTTAATTAGATAATTGTCCACGGGCTTTAATTCTTTAATAGATACCTAACCATCAAAGTGATATACTTTAATATTAAAGCCCAAAAGCCCAAGTTACATGGGTTATAATGTTTAATTAATTCTAACATTCTCCCACTTGGCCCATGTGACGACTCGATGATCTAATAAATTTTATGTGCGCAACTTCACATTAGATTCATCTTTCGTCAATAACCTTTACTTGAACAACAACCGATTGAAACATGGCGGTTTCAAGTCATTTTGCAACATGATCCCTTCCAAGTATTATAATCGATCATCATCCAACATTCTTAATGGTCAGGAGAACAGTCTAGAGAAGTGGTGAAATTTAGCTCCCATTCATATGGAAAATGTGCACAACAACCAACAACTCGACTCAACCAAAGTACCGCTAAAGCGAGCAGTTTACTGAACTCCCTAAAACCTTGCAATTTTGAATTTTTTAAGTGAGTTAAAACTTTACTATAAATTGGGGACGACTCTAGGTACAAAGGTGAGCGGGAGGAGAGTTAGAGAAAGACTATTTGATTGTACAAAAGAGTGAAAAAGCTATCAAACTTCATCAAATGATCAAACAACAAGTGGAGATGGCTTGAAGAGGAGGTCACAACGGTTGATAACATCTATTTTGTTATAGTATTTTAGTCCATTTTTATAGTTAGTTTAATCATTCATTTAGACTTTACCGAGCATTAAGCATCATTTTGTCATCCTCTAGAGTTTTCTCGTGTTATTGTAGGAAATGAAATATTGGGATATAAACACGAGTAAATGAAGCATAACTAAGCAAAATCACTCTCCTATCAGCTATGTACGGTCAGCATCCAAAGAATCATAAACCGGAGAAAAGAAATGGAAGCAATGATCGCTTACAAAAATGGAAATAATGGCTGCTTACAAAAATGGAAACAATGGTTGCTTACAAAAATGGAAATTGTTGGCCTTTCGAAAAAAATGGAAATGTGCTGGATGCCTACACAAAAATGAAAGCATGGCTGGAGATGGGGAATGGAAATAAGTAGCCGCAACCTACAAGAAATAGAAACCAGCCACTGGCCTTCAAAAATGGAAAATTTTGGTGGCTGGAACAAAAATGGAAACTTTCGGTGGCTGAAACATAATTAAGAAGAACACGATTGGAACATGAAAAGGAAACATGGTTTACATAAAATAGAAGCAAGTTGCAGGAACAAAATGTAATCTTCCAATCGCCAACCCAAAAATGGAAAGATGGCTGCCAACACGAGAATTGGAAACTGCAACCGTCGGAGATAGAAAATGGAAATGGCTGTTGGAAAAATTAATGGAAAAACAAGAAAAAGAAAGAAGGCAGCTAAGCAAAGAGGAAAAGAGTAAAAAATAACAGGAAACCTTTGCTCCACAAGAGGAAAAGGAAACACAAGCTGCTGAAGAAAATGGAAACCGAGAAAATGGAAACTAGCGAAAGAGAAAAATGGGATGTAAAGGAATGAGCTAGAGAGCTTAGATTAGGCCAAAGAGGAAAAGAATGAGAAAAGGAAAGCAAGGAAAGAGGAAAGAGGACGTAGGGGTCAAGAGGGCAAAGGAATTCGGACAGAAGACACACGATCCCACACATAACACACACGAGAGAGCGAGAGAGAGGGAGTAGCACGCTGGAAGGCTGAAGACGGGGCGACGAAGACGGAATACGGAGGAGCTGTTGAAGACATCGGTCATAGAATAGGTAGGGATCTTGTTCTTTATCCATGTTGAATATAGTTATCTTTCGTGTTTTGTTTTCTAATTCTATGTCCGAGTAGATCCATAACCACGGGTTAGAGAGCTTTGCTGATATGTAATGAAGTTTTGTTCTTAATAATTGGTTATAATATTTGTTCGTTTCAGATTGATTGGTTGTTTGTAATGATTATATTCTTGTTGGTAGCTTGAATGAATGTTTATAAAAATCTAATTGCATTGGGAGATGAATTGGATTTTAGAACGTAGCTATGATATGAAGTTTCAATTGATTTAGAACCTTGACCGGTCGATTAATTAAACTTAGGAATTAGGATAGCGATCTTAATGAATCTAGTAGATGAGATTACGTAATGAGGAGATTGGTAGTATGCATGCTAGATAGTGAGTTTAGGCATCGGGAGAGTCATTCCATAGAAAAGAGCTTGAATTCTCCGAATGCGTAAGAAATATCTATAACCCTAATCTTGTTAGAACTTCATTGCATCATCGTGCATCTCTCGAAACCTGTGGTATTTAGTTAATTAAAGGTTATCCGTTGATTAGTTAGTTTAGCTTTGTTCACATTCCACACACACTTATTGTTTTTCACCGTCCTATACATTAGTTTACTAGCTTTAGAGTTGCATCAATTCCTTGTGTTTGACCCTGGTACTATACGATCCGTATTCTTGCGGAAGCGTTGGTCTAGGTAATTATTACTTGAGATTAACGATATCAAGTTTTTGGTGCCATTTCCGGGGAAGTGGTTACGGCTTTAGAGTTAGGATAATTTTGAATTAGGACATAATCCTTTCCGAGTCTTATTTGTTTTTCGTATTTTTTTATTTTCTTTTTCTTGAGTCAATTTTTTTACCTCTCGAAACCTAACAGATTCTTATATTTCTATTGTGTGAGGTACTATATTGCACGAGATCGAAGAAGAACAAATGACAGAATGTCGCATCCTAAACACGCCACCAATGCAAGCTGCATTAACCTATAGATCATACACGGTCCCTAAGCATACACAACTCCTGTCTTGCATTACTAGGAGAGACGCTCTCGCCGAATTACAACCAGCATTCTTCCAAATGCTCAGTAACGCAGCGTTCAGAGGGACACCCACCGAGGATCCTGATGCGTTATCAGAGTTAAATATAACCTAATCTACCCGCAAGTGCACGACACGTGTGTAGTATTTTAGGTGTCGATCCCACAGAGACTACGCAACACTACCTAAACCCGAACTACGAATCAAACTTGCTAACGAAAGAAGGTGAATAAGGAATGAAATACTGAAAGTAACTAAACTACTTGGGTTCTAACGATGAGATAAACGTCTTAGGAATCCGGTTTCACCACAAGACTACCGAAACCAACAATCAACCTATCTAATCATGCAATCCCGTTAAAGCTATCTAAGGCGGACGATCCTAAGATGATATCTACACTCTCTCAAGGCATAGACACGTGATCTAGACAAGCTACCCCCTAGTTTCGTGGCTGACACCATGAACTAAACCCATAAACTCTGTGATTCGCCCGTTCACCCTCAACCGTTGCTACCCTACTTTCGTGGCGACTCGAATTCTCCTTTCGGTCCTTCTCCTCATCCCTAACACATGCATCTACGTGATCAGTGCAAACACAAGTAAATTAAAGCACTCAGATAAAGAATAGATAAAGTAAAACAGGAAGATGCATTCAAAATAGATCAAAAGCGGTCTCGGGATAGCCAAGGGCTAATCCCTTCTCCTAGAACAAACAAACTACTCGCTCATGCGTCTGTAAAGAAACATAAACATAGTAGAAATTCTAAGGAACATAAAAACCAAACAAAACCGAAGTGGTGGTGCTTGATCTCCAATGCTCCTCGCGTATCTCTTCGCAAGAATCTGCTCTATCTTCTCTGAATTGTTCTCCTCCGTAAGCTTCCTCTAATGACGTCTTTTTGCCTCCTTTTAAGCCTCCTAAGTCGGTCCAATCGTTGCCTAAAATGTCCCACGAGTTCCCTTATGTATTAAGTTAAGTTTACTTAAGTTTTGAGCAGTTACGGGCCGCGACCCGCTCGGGTAGTGAGTGTGTCCGCTCGGGTGCGGCTAGGGCAACTCGTGCAGATTGTG
>CM071863.1:41050174-41069954 GCA_036759665.1 Gynandropsis gynandra
GCTTCTCCATGCTCAATCTCGTCCCGTTTGTCCCGTGATGATACCCAAAGTTGCTCCTTAGCTCCGTGCATGTTCCTTTACCTCCAAAATAGTCCAAATACGCGTAAAAACCTGTAAGAACATGAGAAGCACGAAAGCAAGTAAAACGGATACGGAATCATACGTAAAACATCACATATGTATCAAAAACGTCTCCTAAATCGTGCAAGAAATACGTATGAAAACGAGATGATCAGATCCAAATCAACAACTTACTGACTTCAAGATGCTTTGCCAAGCCACTAGAGCGGGATCAAGGGTTTCGAATGAAGATGTCATGCTGGTTGCCTTCCCATTTTCAGTGAAAGATAAAGCACAAGATTGGTTGTATTCCTAACCAGCGATTTCCATACGATCATGGGAACAACTGGAGGAGAAATCCGTGACGCGCTTCTTCCCTCAAAGTAAAGCTCAACTCGCTAAAAATCAGATTAACACGTTCGTACAGGGAGCAGCTGAGAGTCTATACAAAGCGTGGCAACGATTTGAAGGCTATCAACGCCTTTGCCCACATCATGACATGGATCAAAGTTACCTTTTACATAATTTTCTACAAGGACTTATGGACTACACGAGGATCTTGATCATAGCCGCTGCTGGAGGTTCCTTGAGTAACCTCACGTTTCCGTAAATCGAACATTTGATAGATCAAATGGCCGACGAAGGAAGTAACGCTGCTGAAGAATACAGCCACAACACTCCAGCAAAAGTAGCCCATGTGAATGAGACACACTCCTTAGATACCGACATAGCTGAAGTAAAAGATCAAGTTGCGGGAATTTACAATATTGTGTCCGAAGTGCATCGCTCGCAATACTTAGAGCAGCCGAGAGAATAAGAAATTCAAAGGTACAAAGAGGTGAATTACATGAGAAATAATCAGCTTCTAGGTAACACTTATAACCGTGGATGGAGAAATAACCCCAACCTTTAGTATAAGAACTCCGACGGTGCGTTTAATTAATGTGCAACAACTATCGGAGAATTTCCAAGCACGGGTGCTGCAACGAAATCAAAACTTTCAGCCAAGGACGCAACCCCAAATTCAGAACTATCAGTCACATGCGTCCTAGCCACAGCCATCTCAAACCGAACTAGCCCCCGACATCAACACCATGTTCGCCCGTCTCCTCCAAGTCCAACAAAATCAGAGTAACTTGCTGATGGAAGTACAACAAAATCAAAATAATCAAAATAATTTGTTGAAAGAGGTGAAAGCGAATCAAGAGAGCACCCATAAGCAGATGGAGGTCTTTCAAACTCACCTTAGACACTTGAGACACAAGTTGAACAACTAGCATAAGGAGCAGCACGTCCACAAGGAGTTCTACCGGAAAGACCGGAAGTGACTCCCGTGAACACGTCAACGCCATATACCTAAGGAGTGGTAAGATGGTGGATCAGCCCAATCCTTTGATATTTGAAATGGGTGAAGCATCTAGTACAACGGTGGAAAAAGGCAACAGCGTTGAAGAGCACAAGAAGAAAACCGAGGAGGAAGAAGAGCCAAAATAGTAAACCTCGAACCAAGACCGCCTCCTTTGCCATTTCTACAACGTCAACACAAGAAACTGATAGATTAGCCCACTCCTTCGACATTTGATAAAGGTGACACATGTAGTACATCAATAGAAAAAGGCAGCAACGTTGAAGAGCATAAAAAGAAACACGAAGAGGAGGAGCCGAAATACGTAAAACCCGATCCAAGACCGCATCCTTTGCTGTTTCCCCAACTTCAATGCAAAAAGAACAAGGATGCTCAATTTGCTAAGTTTGCTGAGATGTTGAAGAAGATGCACATCACTATTCCATTCCACAAAGCGTTGAAGAAGATTCCTTCATACGCTAAGTTCTTCAAAGAGGTGCTTGCGAACAAACGAGACGTAGAGATGGAAACCGTGATGGTAACTAATTCCATGCTGCAACCATACCTACCTAAGAAGATGCCCGATCCAAGTATACTCGTGATCCCTTGTAAAATAGGTGATTATGAAATTAACCATGCACTAATTGATGTCAGAGCAAGCGTGAGCGTGCTACCATTTTCGTTATACAAAAAATTGGATCTTTTGGATATTAAACCTACACGAATGGTGCTCACATGGCTGATCGAAGGGTTAGAATACCCAAGGGCATGCTGGCAGATGTGCCTTTACAAGTTGGGAAGTTCTTCGTCCCGGTCGGTATCGCCGTCTTAGATATGGAAGAAGACAAGAAAATCCCAATTATTCTCTGTAGGACGTTTCTCTATACGGCAAAGACGATCATACAGTATGCTGAAGGTAGACTCACGCTTAAATTCAGAGATCAAGAAGTGAAGTTCAATCTGAACGACACACTCAAGCAGCCATGCATGGTGGATTTGGTATTCTACATTGACGTCCTACAGAAACTAGCCGAAGAAGTCTTTGAAGAGTTCGAGAATCTGGATTCCCTTGAGATGGCCATCTTACGATACGAGCATGGACATCATCGAGGACCCAAGTGTGAAGAGTATGCCTTAACAATACAAGAAGGTCTTGTGACCTGTGCTAAGGCTAGGAAGCTCGAGGTACCGGAACATGAAGAGGACGCCCTAACAATACAAGAAGGTCCCGTGACCCGTGCTAAGGCTAGGAAGCTCAAGGACCCCAAACATGAAGGGGACGCCCTAACAATACAAGTAGGTCCCGTCACTCGTGCTAAGGCTAAGAAGCTCAAGGATGCCATAGGAGGACTACTTGCAGCCGTGCGGGTTCATGACCAGCCACAAGAACGGGTCATTATCTGAGTCGTACTTCACGCCGAAGATCATCTTACAACGATCAACAATTAGGGCAAGTGTTTGTGTGTGCTCTTTTCCCACCGTTGGTTTTGTCCCACGTGGTTTTACAACGGCAGGTTTTTAACGAGGCCCGAATCACTTATGTCTTCCTAATGTTTTATCCGAGACTTGTACACCAATCATATCAAAGCACTTTACCATTACGTTTATTTTATTTTTAAATTTCTGTTCATTTAATCCACTAGTCCTTCATGGCTTGCATGCATGCTGCACATTAATTGCGGCATTGAAGTCTTGCATGGCTTCCTTCTTTTCTTATGGCCACCTCTATGTAGAACAACAATCTTCCATTTTGAATTTCAAACTTTTCTCTTTGAGAAATCTCCATTTTTGTTGTGTAATATCCAACAAACAAAGTTCATTCTTTTTTGGTGTGTCATATCCAACAAAGACGATCTTAATGCTTGGTTATAATATTTGTTCGTTTCGAATTGATTGGTTGTTCATAATTCTTTTATTTTTGTTGGTAGCTTGAATGAATATTTATAAAAATCTAATTGCATTGGGAGATAAATTGGATTTTGGAACATAGCCATGGTATGAAGTTTCAATTGATGTAGAACCTTTTTCGGTTGGTTAATTAAACTTAGGAATTAGAATAGCAATCTTAATGCATCAAGCAAGTGAGATTACACAATTGGGAGATTGGTAGTACGCATGCTAGATAATGGGTTTAGACACCGGGAGAGTCATTCCCTGGAAAAGAGTCTGAATTCCCCAAATACATAATAATATCTATAACCACGATCTTGTTAGAACTTCATTGCATCATCATGCATCTCTCAAAACCTGTGGTGTTTAGTTAATTGAATTTAATCCGTTGATTACATAGTTTAGATTTATTACATTCCACACACACTTATTGATTTTCACCGTCCTATACTATAGTTTACTAGCTTTAGAGTTGCATCAATTCCTTGTGTTCGACCCTAGTACTATACGATCTGTATTCTTGTGGAAGCGTTAGTCTAGGTAATTATTACTTGATATTAACCAGATCAACGGTAACTGATCGAGAGATCGACTAAGCTTCTCTAAACCTTTCTATTACTTATTTCTTTTTGTAGTTCTTTAAACTAAAGTTTTGTGTATTTGAACTCATCATGCTTCATAAATGGATTTGTGTTCTTTGTTTCTATGTTTTAATGCATTTTTTTAATTATATTCATTTCATGTATGGTCACTGGTAATTGATTTTTATTTGGTATAACTACAGACGAAGAGGTTGGGTTATATTAGATTGTATGCAATTAGATAGGCATGATTGATCATACCTACAAGTAGGTTAGTCGGTCTAGGAACTAGGATATCAGACAATATTTTATTCAATGCATAGGTCATAAACATCATTAACTAGACATTGAATAGGAGTTTGCACTGCGAGAGCATATAGGTTTTCTAATACGTTTAAAATATAAGTTATTAGACTCGTGAAACTAGTAAACTATATATTAGAACATGGTTTGCACTGCAAGAGCAGGTAGATTCGGATTTGTACCGCGAGAGGTAGATCCAAATTTGTAGTGCAAGAGTAGATAGATCTAGGGGTGCGATACGGGCCGGGCCGACTCGAGCCCGAAAAAAGCCCTAATTTTTGCGGGTCGGGCCGGCCCGTACGATTGGGCCTAGAATATATGCCCGAAACCCAGCCCAACTGGCTTTGGATGGGCTCGGGCCGGGCCTCGGGCCTAAAGAGATAAAAAACTAAAAAATTTAAACAAGCCTAAAACGTTAAATTAATCCATACGAATTCAAATTTCACGTCAACAAAGTCTGAAACGTTAAACAAATCAGTAGAAGTCAGATAGTCTAAATAAAACGTCAACAAAGATTAAAAAAAATTCCATACAAGTCCATATATCATGAAACAAAAATACAAACAAATTTGACTTGTATCTGTTGCTCTTTCGGTTTCACCATTTAAACTTCTCTAGGGGATTACTACAAAACAAGAAAACATGATCAATACCCTTAGCATTAAACTACAATCTTATTCTTCATTGTTACATACATTTCGATCTAAACGCTAAATTATTCTTCATTGTTACATATGTTTCGATCGAAATAGAGTTTCTGCTTTTGATCGGTTGAGCGGCTTGATATAGCTTTAGGCGCTGCCCATTTTTCTTGAACGTCCCACTCAACTCGCTCCATAGTTCTACTGCGCCATGTGTGAACACATCTCAAACCTGAAAAGGACCGGACCAACGAGAACATAGTTTGCGTGGGAAAAGCTTAATTCAAGAGTTAAAAAGTAGAACTAAGTCACCTGGCCAGAAGTCATGAGGTATGATCTTCTTATCATGCCATCTCTTAGCACACTACATGTAGATCTTAGAGCTCTCATACGCATCGAGGCAAAGTTTGTCTAGCTCATTCACCTGCAAAAGTCATTTCTCACCTGTACTCTTAAGATCAAAGTTAAGGAGCTTTGTTTCCCATTAGGTGCGGTGCTTTAGCTCGACGGGGAGGTGGCAAGACTTGCCATAAACAAGCTGAAAAGGAGTCATGCCAATGGGAGTCTTAAATGTAGTCCTATAGGCCCATAATGTATCGTTTAATATCATCGACCAATCTCTACAGGACCTAGACACAATTTTCTCTAATATGCTCTTGATCAACCTATTCGAAACCTCCACTTGTCCTCTAGTTTGGGGATGGTACGGTGTAGCTACCCTATCCATCACGCCATACTTCCTAAGGAGGTATTCAAATTGTCAAGCAATAAAGTGTAAGCCTCCATCATTAATGACTACTCTAGGGACACCAAAACCTGGAAATATGATCTTCTTGAAAAATTTCATTACCACCCTAGAGTCATTAGTTGGTGCAACCATGGCTTCTACCCATTTGGACACGTAATCCACACCTACTAAAATATATCAGTTGCCACATGACGCGGGAAAAGGTCCCATGAAATCTACACCCCAAACATCAAACAACTCTAGCTCGGGTATGTAGTTATGTATCAGCTCGTTCCTCTTATCAATATTTCCCGTTCATTGACATCTATCATAAGAGGAAACATACCGATGTGCATCTTTGAAGAGGGACGACCAATAAAAACCCGAATGTAGCACCTTTGAAGCTGTCTTAGACTTGCTTAAATGGCCTCCATATTCCGATCAATGACAATGGGAAAGAATGCTCTCGACCTCCTCTTCGGGAATGCATCTTCGAATAACCCCGTCCGTGCATCTCCTATAGAGAATCGGATCGTCACAGTAGTAATGCTTTATGTCCGCAAAGAATTTCCTACGCGCATGAAAAGAAATATCAGGGCGTAGTATACCGTTTGCAAGAAAATTGACAAAATCAGCATACCAAGGATCAGGTTTATCGAAAGTAACCATGCATATGTGGTCGTCTCTTAAGGATTCGTTGATAGGTCTCTCGTCCTCCACAATGATGCGAGAGAGATGATGTACACCAACGTTCTCCGACCCTTTCCAATCTCGAATCTCAATATCAAACACTTGCAAAAGAAGGATGCATTGGATAAGGCGTGGTTTGGCGTCCTTCATCCCTAAGAGGTACTTGAGTGCTGCATGATCCGGGTAGACATTCACCTTTGAACCAACTAGATATGATTTGAACTTTTCAAAGGCAAAGACGAACACAAGGAGTTCCTTTTTTAGTTGTGGCATAGTTTATTTGAGCGTCGTCTAGGGTCTTGCTAGCGTAGGAAATGACATGAGAAGCCATGTGTATTCAGTGTCCCTAAACAACTCCAACAGCATAGTTGCTAGCGTCGCACATGATCTCAAATGGTAGGTTCTAATCCGGTGGTTGAATGATGGGCGCTGAAACTAATGCTCTCTTGATCGTGTTGAAGGCATCGTGGCATTCCTTAGAGAATTCGAACATGACATCCTTGGCCAGCAACTCCGTCAACGGTTTTGTGATATTTGAGAACTCCTTAATGAACCTCCGATAGAAACCAGCATGCTCTAGAAAACTTTGAATCTCTTTCACCGAAACCGGTGGAGGAAGTTTCTCAATCACCTCGATCTTAGCCTTGTCCACTTTTATACCCCTTGAAGATATCATATGTCCAAGAAAAATCCCTTCCTTCACCATGATTGACCTCTTCACTCGTTGCAACACTCTAAAAAGGTTAACAAGGCAATCATCAAAAGTTGAGCCATAAACGGAAAAATCGTCCATAAAAACTTCCATAATGTGCTCAATCAAATCGGAAAAGATTTCCATCGTGCAACGCGTAAAGTAGCCAGAGCGTTGCAAAGGCTAAAAGGCATACGACGGTAAGCGAACGTTCCATAAGGACATGTGAAAGTCGTCTTCTCTTGGTCTTGAAGGTGAATGGGCATCTGAAAAAAAACCCGAGTACCCGTCCAAGTAATAAAAGTAGGCGTGGTTCGCTAGGCGTTCGAGCATTTGGTCGATGAACGGGAGAGGAAAATGATCCTTCCTTGTGGATTTGTGGAGCTTCCGATAATCACTACACATCCTCCACTCCGTTACCGTTCTAGTTGGAATCAACTCGTTGTTCTCATTTCGTACTCCCGTCATTCAACCTTTCCTGGGCACTACTTGCACGAGGCTCACCCATTCACTGTCCGAGATAGGATATATGATACTTGCATCCAAAATTTTTAGTATTTCCTTCTTCACTACCTCTTTCAAATTAGGTTTCAGTCGCCTTTAAGCTTTAATGGAAGGTTTGTGGCCATCGGTCATGTGTATCTAGTGCATGCACAATGAAGGGCTCAGTCCCTTGATATCCTTGATGGTGTATCCAATCACTCTCCTATGCTTCCTAGAAACATCAAGTAGCTTCTTCGTCTCATATGTACTCAAGTCAGCATGCACAATAACGGGATATGTATTATTACAACTAAGGTACTCATACCGAGGAGAAAAATGAAGAGGTTTAAGTTCGAGTTTTGACACCTTCTCCACTGCAAAATCAGAATGTGTCTCGCGTTGTATCTCCTCATGTGGGGCTTCCTTTAGTGCTTCAATAGCACTCATGAATGCAGCATAGACATCGGCTTCTTCATCGGTAAGTCCTGCAACATTGCAAACTCGCGTTAGGCATCTTTCAAGAGGATCATAAATACTTACTAGTTTAAACGTGTCATTTGCTAACTCATCCAGCAAATCAACCGAACAATTCGTGAGTTGTAAAGACATCTTTGTAGGTTTTAGATCTCAGAAGTTCATTCTCTTGAAGACCGTGTGTGGCATAAGGCTCACGCTTGCTCCCAAATTGCACAAGGCTTTGTCTATGTCGATGTTCCCTATAGTGCATGGTATGGAGAAGCTTCTGGGATCTTTTAACTTTGATGGCAGCTTGTTTTCAAGAATGGCGCTGCATTCCTCGGTGAGTGCTATCGTCTCATTCTCATCAATATGCCTCTTATTAGATAGGATCTCTTTTAGAAATTTGGCATATGCGGGCATTTGTTGGAGAGCCTCTACGAACGGTATATTGATGTGAAGCTTCTTGAGGATCTCTACGAACCATCAGTATCATTTCATTCTTGTTGTTCACCAACCGTCGAGGAAACGGTATAGGAGGTACATACGCCGGTGGAGCAACGTATGACTTCTCTAAATCTGGTGCGGCTCACTCCATCATTGCAATGCCCTTTCTTTGTCCACTGACTTTCCAGCAGCGTATTCTTGCTCTTTCGGGGGTGGACTCTCGATCACATTACCGCTGCACAAGGTGATAGCGTTAACGTGCTCTCTTGGATTAAGATCGGGCTTTCCGGGTAGCATCCAGGGATTCCGAGAGGATGATGCAGCCTGCTACGCATAGGAGTTTTCTAGCATCTTCACATGCATGCTCCAGGATTCCGTTTGAGTTTTCAGCTCATTGATCGCAGTTCCCACTTGAAGTGTGCCCAAGGAGTCCATTCGAGTTTTCAGTATATTCATTGCTGCTCCCATTTCCTCGTTGAATTTAGCTTGAGTCAATTGTTGCTACCTTTGTTCCTTGATGAATTCAATCATCACCGCCTGAAGGCTTTTCGAAGGAGCTTCAGGAGGTTGAAGAGCTTGCTGGAATTTCTGGAATGAGTGCATTTGCTGGTATGGCTGCTGCCTTTGTTGAAAACCCGAATACCGGTAGACCACATGGTGTGGTTCATGGCAAGATTGTTGATAAGCTCGTTCGCCTCTTCAATGCTTAAGTCCATGAATGATCCTTGAGCAGCATTGTCTAACATCGTTCTATGCTCATCCGTGATCCCATTGTAGAATCTTTGGATCATGTACCACTGCTCTAGACCATTGTGAGGACACATTTGCAATAGGTCCTTGAATCTCCCCCATGCTTCAAATAACGTCTCCCCCTCTCGGCATTTAAACATGGTGATTTTTCCGCTCATTTGAATCTTCTTGCTCGGAGGGAAGAACCATGATAGGAATGACGTGCAAAGCTGGTCCCATGTAGTGATCGAACCAGCGGGAAGAGATGGTAGTCACGTTTTTTCTTGTCCTCCAATTCAAAAAGGGAAGAGACGCAGAAAAATTGCATCCTCCGAGACTCCATGTATTTTGAATGTGCTTGAAAGCTCTAGGACGTCTGTAGATGTTGATGAGGATCTTCGTGATTTCCGCCCATGAATTGTTTTTGGTATAACATGTTGATCATCACGGGCTTGATCTCGAATTGCTCCCTAGCAACAGCGGGCGTCCTTATTGCAGTTTGGATATTGCTCATATTCGGCACCACTTAATCACGAAGACGACGTGGTGGAGGAGCCTGCGGTTGCTATAATTGCACCACATTACCTGCAGGTAATTGCGGCTTTCCATGACCATCTAATATATCATTTTGATTGTTAATTGCTCGTGGATTGGTTGTGTCTGTGCTTTATTCTTCCTTGCCTTTATTTTGCTGTCTAATCGTTCTCTCAATCTCGGGGTCAATTCGATGTAAACTCGAATTACCTTGAGATCAGGTCATGCACCTATGAAGGACAAGTAAAAAGAATTAGTAGAAACAAACAAAAAAGAAAAGAAAACAAAAAAACAAGTATGATTCTAAATATGAAACTAAGACGTGTTGACCATTAGTCCCCGGCAACGACGCCAAAAACTTTATACGTGTCAAGTTAAACAAGTTAATCTAAAACTATCCACAAGTGTACGACACATGTGTAGTAATTTAGGTTTCGATCCTACATGGGCTAATGCGAAACGACCTAAGAATCATACTAAAATCAATGCTTGCTGCAATGAAATAAGGATGGTGAGATGCAAATATGATGATGCAGTGGAATAACGCGTTCTAAACAAAGAGATAAACATTCTAGGATCCAGTTTCACCGCATAGCTTCCCGAAAACCATCTCCGATCTATGTAATAATGCGTTCCCTATAAGATATCTAAGGCGGACGATCATAATGTAGATCCTACCCTCTCCCAAGGCATAGGAATGTTGTGCGATTGAGTCATCCCCTACTTTCGTGACTGAAACCCTAACTAAACCCTATTACGATTCATGATTCGCCCGATACAACTCCCAACCGTTATTACCCTAATTTCGTGACCTAGTCTCACTTGTTCCAAGCCTGATCTTCTAGGACTAGAATTCTCCTTTTGGTCCTTCTCCTAATCTATAACACATGCATCTACCGGCCTTTGTAAACACAAGACAATAAGCGCACAGACAAAGAATAGATTAGCAAAATTGAAATGCATTCATAAATATATCAGAGAGGGTTCCGGGATAGCAATGAGCTAATCCCTTCTCCTAAAACAAATCTACTACTCAGTCATGAGTCTGAATCCAAACAACATAAACGAAATAAGTAGAGCAAGGAGGATAGAAATATCAAACGAGGCGTAATCCCAAATCAATTCTCGTCTCCTTGTGTATCCCCCATCAAGAGGACTCTCTCCAATGATGGATAGGACCAAATCTCCTCTCCTAGGGTTCCGCTCGGTGTTTTCTTCCTTATAGATTCAATTGGGAGTTTCTTTTCAAAAACATTCCCCGTTGGAGAACTTCAAGGGAGGTTGTTACAGACACGACCCGCACGGGCTTGGTAGCCAATCCGTGCGGGCTCCCCAACTCCTCCATGACCTGCGTGTACTAAGGATAAGCACGAGTCAGGCAGAATGTGCTGGACCACAACCCCGTGCGGGCTAAGGAAAACACCCCACGCGGGCTCCTCACAAGTTTTGAGTCCAAGCGGGCCAAGGAAACCACCCCGCGTGGGGACCTTGTCTCCTCGTGTCGTAACACATTCCTTGTCCGTTTCTCGTCCTATTTGCTCTGTTCTAATCTCCAATGCTCGTACTTTGTCCCGTATATATTCTTTAGCTCCGAAACTGATATGTGTCAAGTTAAACAAGTTAACCTAAAACTACCCGCAAGTGCATGACACGTGTGTAGTAATGAAGGTGTCGATCCCATGAGGACTAATGTAACACGGTCTAAGAATCAAAACTAGAATCAACGGTTGCTGCAAAGGAACAAGGATGATGAGATGCAATGATGAATATGCAGTGGATAAATGAGTTTTAAACAAAGAGACAAAACTCCTAGAATCCGGTTTCACCGCATAGCCTCCGAATCCTATCTCCAATCTATCTAATCATGCATTCCCTATCAAGATATGTAAGTCGGACGATCCTAATGTATAACTTATCCTCTCTCAAGGCATAGGAATGTGGATCGATTGAGTAATCCCCTACTTTTGTGGCCGACACCCCAACTAACCCCCATTCGGCTCATGATTCGCCCGATTCAACCCTCAACCGTTACTATCCTACTTTCGTGACCTAGTCTCGGTTGTTTTAAGCTTGATCTTTGAGGATTAGAATTCTCCTTTCGGTCCTTCTCCTAATTCCTAATACATGCATATATGTGGCCACCATAAACACAAGACAATAAGCGCTCAGACAAAGAATAGATAAACGACACGGGGAAATGCAATCATAAACAAATGAAAGATGGTTCTGGGATAGCCATGCGCTAATCCCTTCTCCTAGAACAAAACTACTACTCGATCATGAGTCTAAACAACATAAATGAAACATTAGAGTAGGAGCATAGAAATATCAAATGAGTGATGATCCCGAATCAATTTCCGACTCCTTGTTGTGTCTCCCGTCAAAAGAGCTCTATGGATGGAATGTTTGCTGTGAATGATGTATTCTGGATGGTGGATGGATGAAAGATGGATGACTTATGCCTTGAGGCTTTATAATTTTAAATGGAAGCTCTTGTCAAGATTGTTGATAAGCTCGTTCGCCTCTTCAATGCTTAAGTACATGAATGATCCTCGAGCAGCATTGTCTAACATCGTTCTATGCTCATACATGATCCCATTGTAGAATGTTTGAATCACATGTCACTGCTCAAGACCGTGATGAGGAAACATTTGCAAAGGTTCCTTGAATCTCCCCCATGCCTCAAATAATGTGTTTCCCTCTCGACATCTAAACATTGTGATATCTCCTCACATTTGGATCGTCTTGATCGAAGGGAAGAATCGTGATAGGAACGTCATGCATAGCTGGTCCCATGTAGTGATCGAACTAGTGGGAAGAGATTGTAGCCACGTCTTTGCTCGTCCCCTAATGGAGAAGGGGAAAAGATGCAGCAATATTGCATCCTCCGAGACTCCATGAATTTTGAATGTGCTAGAAAGCTCTAGGAAGTCTCGTAGATGTTGATAAGGGTTTTCGTGATTTCCGTCCATAAATTGTTTTTGCTATAACATGTTGATCATCGTGGGCTTGATCTCGAATTGCTCCATTGCAACAGCGGGCGTCCTTATTGCAGTTTGGACGTTGCTCATGTTTGGCACCACGTAATCACGGATACATCATGGTGGAGGAGTCTGCGGTTGCTGTAATTGAACCACATTACTGACAGGTAATTGCGGTTGTCCGTGACCATCCAATATATCATTTTGATTATTCATTGCTCCTGGACTGGTTGTGTCTACTCTTTCTTCTCCCTTTCCCTTTCGCTTATTAATCGTTCTCTCAATTTCGCGGTCGATTTTATGTAAATTCGAACTACCACGAGATTGGGTCATGTACCTACAAGGGACAAGTAAAAAGAATTAGTAGAAAGAAACGAAAAGAAAAGAAAAACAAAAGGAAAACAAAAACAAGTATGATTCTAAATCTGAAACTAAGGCATGTTGAAAATTATTCCCTGGCAGCAGCGTTAAAAACATGATGTGTGTCAAGTTAAACAAGTTTACCTAAAACTACCCGTAAGTGCACGACACGTATGTAGTAATTAAGTTGTCGATCCCATGAGGACTAATGTAACATGATCTAAGAATCAAAACTAGAATTAATGCTTGCTGCAAAGGAATGAGGATGAAAACATGCAATGATGAATATGCAGTGGATAAATGAGTTGTAAACAAATAGAAAAACATCTTAGAATACGGTTTCACCGCATAACCTCTGAAACCTATCCTCGATCTATCTAATCGTGCATTCCCTATCAAGATATGTAAGGCACACAATCCTAATTTAGAACCTACCTTCTCTCAAGGAATAGGAGCGTGGTTCGATTGAACCATCGTCTACTTTCGTGGCTGACACCCCAACTAACCCCATTACGATTCATGATTCACCCGATTCAACCCTTAACTGTTATTGTCCTACTTTCATGACCTAGTCTCGGTTGTTCTAAGCTGATCTTCGAGGATTAGAATTCTCCTTTCGGTCCTTCTCCTAATCCCTAACACATGCATATACGTGACCAACATAAACACAAGACAATAAATGCTCAGACAAAGAATAGATAAATGAAACCGGGAAATGCATTCATAAACAAATCAAAGATGGTTCTGGGATAGCCATGGGCTAATCCCTTCTCCTAGAACAAATCTACTACTCAATCATGAGTCTAAAAACATAAACGAAACAGTAGAGTAGGAGCATAGAAATATCAAACGAGCGATGATCACGAATCAATTTCCGACTCCTTGTTGTGTCTCGTGTCAAAAGAGCTCTATGGATGGAATGGTTGCTTTCAATGGTGTATTCTGGATGGTGGATGGAAGAATGATGAATAACTTCTGCCTTTGAGGCTTTTTAATTTGAAATGGAAGCTCTTAGTCGACTTCTTTCCACCAAATTTGTCGGTAGATTGTTTTACAAAGTCATGCCCGACTGTGCTCCATGTCATGCCCGGTCGGGCATGCTTCTTCCCTAGATGTAGACAAGCTGTTTTGCCATGATGCCCGATCGTGTTGGATGCATAGCCCGACCGTGCTGCCTCTAATGGTAGGTGCCCGACCGTGCTCTTGGAACGCTAGACCCGTGCACAAGCTACGGGGATGAATTTGCATCAAATGCCCGACCATGCAGCATTGAAATCCCGACCGTGCTTGCTTCAACAAGGTGGAGGCCCGACTGTGCTCTCCACAAAGCCCGACCATGCTGCTTTACCAAGGAGGATGCCCAACCATTCTGGCTAGGACGCCTGGTCGTGCACAAGGTGAGGATGAGCATTCGGTCGTGCACTTGATCATGCTTAACCGGGCTATGTCCTTTGATGCATTCTCGGTCGTGCACTTGATCATGCTCGGCTATGAAATGTCCATTACTCATTCCGTTCGATCAGTTTTTACCTTCAATGTCGAATTTATTCCGTGTACGCTTCTTAGCTTCGAAATGAATTGAATACACATTAAAATCTATAACAACACGAAAACACGGAAACAAGTAAAACGAATACAAATTAACACATAAACTTTGCAATTATCATTATAAAAGTCTCTAAAACCATGCGAGAATCGTGTACGAAAATGAGATGATCAGAAACAAACCAAATACGCATTAAAACCTATAAGAACATGAAAACATGGAAAGAAGTAAAACGGATACAAAATGACACGTAAATATTGCCACTATCATCATAAATATCTCTAAATTCATGCGAGATTCATTTATGGAAATGAGATGATCACTCACCGAGATCTTAACCAAATCACAAGGGAAGAAGGCGTTTGATATTTTTCTTCTAAGTTGGGCGTTCACAATTCACACGCTACGATTTGAGAAGGGGGTATTAAGAGATATGATAATCGTTGATATCTTAAAGATATTAGAAGTTTGTTAATATCTTAAAGATATTAGGACTTTGTAAATATTTTAAAGATATTATGAGTTTTTTAATATCTTATAGATATATGGAGATTATTACTATCTCTTATATTGTACGGATATTCAAATATTTATTTAACTTGTAAAGTCTACATAAGACTAATGAAGAACTCTGATAATAAAATAACGAAGCATAATTCTTGTGTTTTATCATGGTATCGGAGCCTAAAATCCTTTTTAGGGTTTGAGGTTCTTTTTGCTTCAGTAAATAAGATTATCACGGATGATTATGAAAATGAAGACGGCGATGGCAATCCTTAGAATGGATGATATCGTGGTTAATTTGTTTACGTTTTTACCTTCTAATTTTGTGTGTATCTACGCATCATATCAAAGAAAACCCCATATCTAAGTATATAGGCATAAGATAATGATCCAAATTGGGTTACCGATTATCCTGCGTAAGGATATATTGACACAATATGAATCACGACTGAATATATAATCAATGACTGACGAATGAGTATATAACCTCTTTTTAGACTTTTATGTACATGAAAATTCGATGGAGCGTGTCTCTCATTGTGCCTTGTACTCGGATCTGTGAGCCACATGACTCAAGCTCCAATCAATATAGATAAAAATCCACCCGATGAATCTGAGTCAGTCACAAATTGCTGAGTTATTGTTGTGTATCGACTTGTATGGTGAGCTATCCGACTTATGTGACTACGGTGACACTCGACTATTCTGAATCAGCTCATCGAGATCCTTATCAATCCACAGGGGAAGATGGAGTTTGATACTTTTCTTCCAAGTTCGGCGTTCATAATTTGCACACTCCAACTTGAGAGGGGGTATTAGGAGATGATTATATCTTCAAGATTATGAATTGATAATATCTTATAGATATTAAGTGTTTGTTAATATCTTAGAAATATTAGGAGTTTGTTAATATTTTAAAGATATTAGGAGTTTGTTAATATCTTATAGATATTTGGAGTTTGTTAATATCTCCTATATTGCAAGGATATTCAAATAATTGATTAAATTGTAAAGTCTACATAAAACTAATGAAGAACTCTGATAATAAAATAACAAAGGACAACTCTTGTGTTGTATCATGGTATCAGAGTCTAAAATATTTATTAGGGTTTGAGGTTCATTTTGCTTCCGAAAAACGATGATGGTGAAAATGCTGACAACGATGACAATCTTTAGGATGGATGATATTGTGGTTCATTTTTTGTTTTTTTTTTTTTACATTTTACCTTCTATTTTTTCATGCATCTACGTAACATATCGAAGACAACCCAATGACATGGTATATAGGCACAAGATGATGACCCAAATTGGGTTACTGGTTATCCTGTGTAAGGATATATTGACATAATATGACTCACGACTGAATATATAATCAATGACATTGATGGTTGAGTATATAACCGATTTTTAGATTTTGAAGTGCAGAAAAAATTCGATGGAGATTGCCTCTTATTGTTCTTTGTACTCGGCTCAGTGAGCCAAACGACTCTAGCTCCAACCGATGGAGACAAAAATTGACATGATGAATTCGACTAGGTCAAAAATCAATGAGCTATTGATGTATATCATTTGTATGATGAGCTATCCGACTCATTCGACTACGTTGACACTCGAGTACTTCGACTATTATGAATCTGTTCACTGAGATCTTTACCAAAGCATAGGGGAAAATGAGTTTGATAATTTTTTCTAAGTTGGACGTTCACGATTTTCACGTTCCAACTTGAGAGTTTATTAATATCTTAGATATATTAGGAGTTTGTTAATATCTTAAAGATGCTAGGAGTTTGTTAATATCTTAAAGATATATGGAGTTTGTTAATATCTCACATATGGTAGGATATTCAAATATTTCATTAAATTTTGAATTCTATATAAGACTGCTAAAAAATTCTAATACTAAAAATACAAAGCACAAATTTTGTTTTTAATAAAAATAGCTTGAAAAATAGATCATAAGAAAGTATGAAGAGGTACCTTGCATTGAAGCCACATTCGATTGCAATCAAAGGCTGGGCTAACGACGATGAACGTAACAGTACAAAGATTATCAGATCAAGCGAGATGCTAATGCTATTGTTGACGGGTAAAAAAAATAGGAGCCTCATCTCTCTTATCCCAATATTTAATCACGACGATCTTCATCGTGTCTGTGGCGTCACCATCAACACCCAATGATCCTCCCTTGTTGATTCCTAGTCGTCTCCTTGTATAATCAAAGGAAAGGATACATAATCAATTAAAATAGGAAAAATAGAAGCTTACGATGAAGAGGAAGGTGTGGGAGTGAGAGCCGTGGTTGGGACCAGGAGGTTTGAGTCCCATTCCGGTCGCTGCTCCGGCCCGACACTGTCGATCAGTGGCCTTCTGTACCTATTACCTTTTGGACACAATTGATCGACAGTCTTCTGCACCTGAATGTAGGAAAATCGACGAAGGGGATTTTTTAAGATTTGTTTGGAATCACAAAAAATTTTTATGGTTCATATCTTGATAGTTGAGGAAGTGGTTTATGATTGTTGGAGAAAACATAAAACGATGGTTGATCTTCTTAAAAAAAATAATTATATGGTTGTAATTTTTTTATAAAATATATATATATACGTGATTTACTATTGTAATAATTAATTTTTATTTTATTTATTGATTTTTTATGAGGCGCAACTTCAAAAATACACTTGAACTGCTGTTAGGACTTTAATCTTAGTCTTTTCTCAAAAAAAAGTCTAAACATAAAATCTACCCCATATTGCCCTTGTCGTTTATTTGACAATTTTTCTCTCTTCTCCATAGACCCTCGATTTTCCTCTCTCCTATGGCGCAAAATTTATTGTTCTCCCACACCACATCAGAATCATCGCACGTAGCTTGAAATCGTTATCAAAATTGCCGCAAATAGGTTGAAATGACATCAAATTTTCTGCGAATAGTTTGAAATCGTTTGTTGCAAACAAAGAAGCTTGCAATTAAACACGTTGTACAGAAAACCAGGTATATATAGTGAGTTTTTCATGTTTCTCTTGTTTTTTTTGTTTTTTTTTTTTTTGTGAATTGGATAACCCGAGTGAGTAGTGAGTAATATGTATAGATTCAATTCTCCATTTTTCAAAATGATTCTTAATTGATGTAGTTAAAACGAGTCATATTTACTGAAATATCAAATGATCACAAGGAGTGACAGTCTCTTTGAGTCGCACGGTCGCACTGGGTCACAGAGTTATATTGAAACACGTAGTCATAGTGGGTCATAGAGTCTCATCGAGGCACACGGTTGCCCGGGTTACAGATTCTCATCGAGTCACACGGTCGCACTGGGTCACACAGTCTTATCGAGTCGCACGGTCGGACTAGGTCACAAAGTCTCATCGAATCGCACGGTCGCACTGGGTCACAAAGTCATATTGAAACACAGGCTTGCACTGGGTCACAGAGTCTCATCGAGTTGCATGGTCGCACTGGATCATAGAGTCTCATCGAAAAACACATGTTCGTAGTGGGATATAGAGTCTTATTGAGTTGCATGGTCGTACTGGGTCACAAAGTCTCATCGAGTCGCACGGTCGCACTGGGTCACAAATCTCATCGAGTAACATATGGTCGCAGTGGAACACAAAGTCTCATTGAGTCACACGGTTGCACTGGGTCATACAGTCTCATCGAGTCGCATGATCGCACTAGGTCATAGAGTCTCATCGAGTTGTATGGTTGCACAGGTTATAGAGCCTCATTGAGAAACACATGGTCGCAGCGGGTTACCAAATCTCATCGAGTCGCATGGTCGCACTGGGACACATAATCTCATCGAGTCGCACGGTCACATTGGGTCACACTCATTGTAAATTTGAAACACATGGTCGCAATGGGTTACATAATTTACCATTTTATGTTTTTGTTACATGTGTAATGGATTCAGTGGATGAGAAAATCACACTGATTTATTTTTTGTATGATTATAAATGGTAAAAAAATGTAAATTGAGAACCCTAATCAGTTGATAGAGTTCATGAAAACTAGAGAGTATTTTCTCCTATCCTCCGACTAGGCTAACATACCAACAACTTATTGGTGAGTTATGCATAGAGATAATGGTGGAAAAAAATACAACGAAGTTGATGTTAAGCTATTTGCCCAATATTTGTGAAAATATGAAGCCGAAATATATAATGAATGACAAGCATCTTATTTGTTATATGTTCGATTATAACACGTAATCCGTTGTAGTTTTTATATCATTCTTAGGTCTAGTTTAGAGTAGATTATTTATATTTCATTCGTTTATTGAGTATATTCGAAGACTTTACCTACATTTCGTGTTTTGCATAGGAAACGAAGACTGAGGAGAAAACACGAGTGAATATGGCAATCTAACCCCGAAAACGAAGTTGAGTAACAAGATTCGACTTGTGCAAGGCCATGGACTGAAAGTGAACACTCAAACACCGAGCGAAGGGAGAAAACCAACATTTCAAGACATGCCCGCTCGGGCATTGGAAGTGTACACGATCGGGCTATTTGCTGCCAATTACCCCCGTAGCTTTGCACGACTCGGGCACACAAGGTACACGACCAGGGAGGTGTGCCCGCTCGGGTGCATTTGGTATGCCCGCTCGGGCTCATTCATGTCAAGAAAACCCCGTAGGTTTGCACGACTCGGGCTGAAGATCTACACGGTCGGGCATGGTGCCCGCTCGGGCTCAAATGTGTGCAACACGGTCGGGCAAAGGGCTTGCACGAGCGGGTACAAGCTGTGCCCGCTCGGGTCCTTGGATCTCAACAAACTTTCCTAAGATCTAGAACAGCAAAATTAAAAGG
>CM071863.1:41070437-41100853 GCA_036759665.1 Gynandropsis gynandra
GGGTGGAACGCCCGCTCGGGTGCTAGGTATGTGCCCGCTCGGGTGCATGGCAACAGCTCGGGCATGTGCTTGCCCGAGTCGTGTGGTTTGTCCTGTCCAAAGCCCCGTGGGTTCTGCCCGATCGTGTAAGGCTTGTACCCGACCGGGTGGAGGCCTCTCCATGCTCAATCTCGTCCCGTTTGTCCCGTGATTTGAGGCTTTTCCATGCTCAATCTCGTCCCGTTTGTCCCGTGATGATCCCCAAAGTTGCTCCTTAGCTCCGTGCATGTTCCTTTAGCTCCAAAATGGTCCAAATACACGTAAAAACCTGTAAGAACATGAAAAGCACGAAAGCAAGTAAAACGGATACGGAATCATACGTAAAACATCACATATGTATCAAAAACGTCTCCTAAATCGTGCAAGAAATACGTATGAAAACTAGATGATCATACGTGAATTTGAAAAGAATAAGAATAGGTCCTGAAAATAAAAAGAAAATACGAAAGTTAGATTGCCTCCCGAGTAGCGGTTGTTTAAGGTCCCGAGCTTGACCAAATGCTCTCCTCATCACCATCGAAGTGGACGTCCTCGTCTTCGTGTTACGCTTGCTCTGACATCGATTAGTGCATGGTAAATGTCATAATCACCTATTTTACAAGGGATCACGAATATACCTGGATCAGACATCTTCTTGGGTAGGTTTGGTTGTAGCATTGAATTTGTCACCATTACGGTTTCCGTCTCCACATCTCGTTTGTTCGCAAGCACCTAGCGTATGAAGGCATGTTCTTCAATTCTTCGTAGAATAGAATAGGGATATGAATCTTCTTCAACATCTCAGCAAACTTAGCGAATTGAGCACCCTCGTTCTTTTTGCGTTGATGTTGGGGAAACGACAAAGGAGGCAATCTTGGATCGGGTTTTACGTATTTCGACTCCTCCTCCTCCTTGGGTTTCTTCTTGTGCTCTTCGACGTTGCTTCCCTTTTCCACTGTTGTACTAGACATTTCACCCTTTTCTAATGTTGAAGAAGTGGGCTGATCTACCATTTTCTTGCATTGATGTTGTGAAAACGGAAAAGGAGGCGGCATCGGGGCTGGTTTTACGTACTTTGGCTCCTCTTCCTCCTCGGGCTTCTCCTTAAGCTTCTTGATAGCATGTTCCGCTGTTGTCATAGATGCTTCACCCCTTTCAAACATCGAAAGAGTGGGCTGATCCACCATCTTACCACTCCTTAGATAAATGGCATCGTGCTCACGGGGATTCGCTTCGGGTCTCCTCGGTAGAACTCCTTGTGGACGTGCTACTCCTTGTGCTAGTTGTGCAACTTGCGTCTCCAAGTGTCTAAGGTGAGTTTGAAAGCCCTCCATATGCTTTTTAGTGCTCTCTTGATCCGCTTTCGCTTCCCTCAATAGATTATTCGGATTTTGTTGCACTTCCATCAATAAGTTGCTTTGATTTTGTTGGACTTAGAGGAGACGGGTGAACAGGGTGCTGATGTCGGGGGCTGCTTCAGATTGGATTGGTTGTGGCGCACATTGCTGATACCCTTGATTTTTAGGATGCATTCTTGTCTGGAAGTTTTGATTTCGTTGCAGCACCCGCGGTTGGAAATTCCCTGATAGTTGTTGCGCGTTAAACGCACCATCGGAGTTCTTATATGAAAGGTTGGGGTGATTTCTCCATCCGGGATTATAAGTGTTACCTAGTGTCTGGTTGTTGCTCACGTAATTCACCTCCTCGTACCCTTGAATTCCTTGTTCTCCCAAATGCTCTAAGTATTATGAATGATGCACTTTAGACATCATATTGTGAATTCCTGCAACTTGATCTTTTACTTCAGCTATGTCGGCATATAAGGTGTGTGTCTCATTCACATGTGCCACTTTTGCTGGAGTGTTGCGGCTCTATTCTCCAGCAGCATTGCTTCCTTCGTCGGCCATCCGGTCTATCATACCTTCGATTTGCGGAAACGTGAGTTTACTCAAGGAACCTCCAGCAACGACTATGATAAAAATCCTCGTGTTGTCCATGCGTCCTTGCAGAAAATTGTATAGGAGGTAACTTTGATCCATGCCGTGATGCAAAATTGTTGATAGCCTTTGAATTGTTTCCACGCTTTTTATAAACTCTCAGCTGCTCCTTGCACGGACATGTTAATCTGATTTTTAGTGAGCTGAGCTTTATTTTAAGGGAAGAAATGCGTTATGAACTTCTCCTCTAATTGTTCCCATGATCGTATAGAATTCTCCGGTTGGGAATACAACCAATCTTTCGCCTTATCTTTCACAGAAAACGGGAAGGCAGCCAGCATGATGTCTTCGTTTGAAACTCCTTCTTCCGCTCTAGTAGTTTGGCAAAACATCTTGAAATCAGTAAGATGCTGATTTCGATCCTCGGCGGTCTCCCTCTAAACTCTGCATTGCTAAGCATTTGGATAATGCTGGTTTTAATTCGATGTGATCATCCCTTCTAGTGATGCATGACAAGTGTTGTGCATTCCTAAGAACCGTGTGTGATCCATAGGTTAACGTGGCAGGAATTTGTGCCGCAACAAGACGTGGTGTGTTTGGGTCGACGCGTTCCTCCATCAGTTCTTCTTCGCTCTCGTTTGCATGTTTTGATTCGATTACTTCCTCGGGCTTGCTATCTAAGTTCACTGGTGTGTTATTTATTGATTGGCTTGTACTAGCATTCGATTTCTTTCTCAATCCTTAAGCGTTTTATCGATTTCTGGATCATAAACTAGATCAGTGCTTCCAACACTTCTCATGCATTAGAGAGCTACACAAGAAAACACAAACACAAAATTAGTGAGCTACACAAGAAAACACAAACACAAAGGAAATTGTGTGACTTCCGAAAGGTAAAAGAAATTGACTAAAAAAAGAAAATAAAACCAAAAATACAAAAAAAAATAAATAAGACTCCAGAAAGGACTGTCTTAATCCAAAAGTATCCTAACTCTAGAGCCGTAACCAATTCCCCGACAACGGCGTCAAAATTTTGATGTGGTTAATATCAAGTAATAAATATGTAGACGAACATTTCCACAAGAATATGGATCGTGTATTACCAAGGTCGAACACTAGGGAATCGATGCAACTATAAAGCTAGTAAACTAATGAGTAGGATGGTTAACAAATTAATGATTGAATTCAAAGTAAAGATTAACTAATCTAAACAGTTATAAATTCAATAAACTAGTCACCATAGGTTTCGAGAGATGCATGATGATGCAATAAAGTGCTAACAAGATCATGGTTATAGATATCACTACGTATTCGGAGAATTCAAGCTATTTCCTAGGGAATGACTCTCCCGATATCTAAAATCACTATCTAGCATGCGTACTACCAATCTCCCAATTGTGTAATCTCACCTACTAGATGCATTAAGATCGTTATCCTAATTTTTAAGTCCAATTAACCGACTGACCAAGGTTCTAAATCAATTGAGACTTAAAATCATGGCTATGGTCCAAAATCTATTCATCTCCCAATGCAATCAAATTTTTATAATCATTCATTCAAGATACCAACAATAATAAAAGCATTAAGAACATCCAATCAATCCAAAAATGATCAAATATTATAACCAAGCATTAAGCATACAACTTCATTACATATCGGCAAAACTCTAACCCGTTGCTATGGAACTACTCGGACATGGGTTCCAAAAACAAAATATGAATGAAAACTATCTTAAACATAGATATAGAATGAGATCCCTCCCTATTCTAATACTATAGTCTTCAATAGTTCCTTTCCGTTCCGAGTTCGTTGCGTTGTCTCTTGCCTCTCGGCATTTTGTTGTCTCTCTTGCTCCATGCGTGTGTTGATGTGTGTGTAGTGTCTAATCCATTTTTGTGTCTAGTGGCTATTTCCTTTTCTTTCCAGTCGTGTGCCTCCTTTGTCATCCAGTCGTTCTTGCTTCCATTTTTCTTCTTTGATTCATGATCCTTAGATGCCGACCATGCATGGTTGATAGGAGAGTGGTTTTTGCTTCATTTACTCATGTTTGTATCCTGATATTTCATTTCTTGCAATAGCATGAGAAAATGCTAGAAGAGGACTAAATGATGCTTAATGCTCGATAAAATCTAAATGAATGATTAAACTAACTATAAAGATGGACGAAAATACTATAATAAAATAGACGTTATCATCACAGACAACTGATCAAACGAGGATGGAAATCGCAATCCTATATAGAAATCAATACAAGGGTTCTCGAATAGACTAAGGATACTCCCTTCTCCTAGAACAATCCTATTACTCAAGCATGAGTTCAAATAACAACATGAAAGAAATAGAAGGATAGAAAAAGAATAAGCTCAATGATGTCTTCGTGTGCCTTCGTGTGTCTCTGGCGTCCTTGGATTTCCCTCGCTCCGTCTTCTCTCTTTCAGCATGTGTGATAGGTTTAGATCTGTTTTTCGGCGAATTCCTGAACCATTCTCCTATGGCTAAAACAATTATTTTCGGACTTGCTGACCAAAGGGGAGGATGCTCGGGTTTAATAGGGTCTGAAACCCTAATCCGAGTTGGAGTAGGATTTCTAAAGTCGGTGCTCTCCTCCTCCAATCTCGCCCAAAAATTACCTTGTTTTGACCGTTTCATTTCTTCTCCTTAAATCTCGCACATTCGATTGCTTTGACCGAGTCATTTCTTCTCCTCTTATGTCGCCCATTTAGTTCCTTTGATTGAGTCATTTCTTCGTCGTATCTTGTCCCGTTTAGCCTCATGTTCCCACCACGATCGATATATGTGGCCTTTTTGCTCTATATACTCTTCGTTTCTGCGTCTAAGTCATAAAGGCACTTGCAATGAATATATTGTGGAAATCTACACACAACCGCATACAAAACATCAAAATGTCCTAAAAACTGTGATAAAAAAAATATTCGATTGCTATGGAATATAAACACTCATCAAATAGCGAGGACACTCTCAAAGAGGCTAGATCCAACTCCCCAAGAGTAGAAGCAAATATGGTTGAGCTCGAGACAATAAATGAACGCTTCTCTGGAGGCAACCCAAGTCCTTTTTGGACTATTTTTCTCTTTTTTAAAAAATTTTTTACCCCTTGTTTTCCATTTTTGAAGCATGTTATTTAAGTTGGAATTCATATTTGCGTATTTAATGCACGATCCATAGAAATGACATACAACAAATTTTAGAGGAATGAAAAGGAAACTGAGAAAATGCTTGAGTTGAGAAATCATGAACTCTAAAATGCTCAGTTGAGTGGTAGTAAAGGTAATCGGTTTCTCTTACTTGACCAAAATCTCCCGAGAAAATGTGCCCGAAGCCATTGCATGTGTGGCCATCGGAGAAGAGATCTTTGTTGGCAATGGAGAAACTAAGAACCAAAATCTATACTCCATGTTTCTCTCTTTTCTTGAATTTTTTTCGAAATTTCTCACGTCTATTTGACTTCTAGTTTCTTGAGAAAAAAAAAGACGTCAGTAAACGAATACTTGGGCAGACATAAGGAATTACCTATCTACTTGGCCATGTTAAGTCTTGTTTAACGATTTCAGGCTTCATTACAATTCTGCACGTCAGAGTAAACACGGACACACCTCGAGACACTTTGATGACACACTAAGACGTTTGGCACCAAGGAATCATTGGCATTTCCAAGTGTGATATTTCTCCAACTCTTCATTTTTCGTCTTTGCTTTATTTTTCAATTTTTATAATAATATCTAGTAAGATATTTGATTGTTATCTTGATGTATGGTACTTAAGACTCTTTCTTTCATTGTGATTTAAGATTCTCATATGAGTGTGTCAACATCAAATGATGATGAGCCAAAACAATAGAATATCGGACGAAACATTGGAAAACATGCCCAATATAATCGCATGCACAAACATATCAATACTCTTAATGATATTGAGGATATGTGTTCCAATATTTTATTTTCCATATTTCTTTTGTTAATCCCTTTCATATTAGATGGATACCGAGGATGATGTCAAGTTTAAGTCTGGGGAGGATTAGATTGGCTTTATAGTTATTATTTAGGATATTTTCGGTTGCATCTTCAGTTGATTTAGGGTGCATTTTAGGAGAATAATTTTTTTATTAGAATATAATAAACGAGAGAATACAATATTTAGCTTGCTCAAGAGGTAATCGAATGATATTTAGGAAATTATAGAATATCTCTTTCACTAATAGCTACATATACCAAACTTAGTATCAACTAAGCATTTTGAACGAGTTGTCAAACATGGATTACTTAGAAGTTTCTAACTTTGGTTGACTGTACTTGAAATCCTTGTTAATCTCGATTTACCTTGTCATTATTTTCTAGAATTATTCATTGATTATGTTTGCTCAAGGTTGAGAAAAATCAAAGTCTGGGAGAGTTTGATCGCACCATTTTTTCTCTATTATTTGTTGTATGTTTTTTATTTCATTTTGGTTGTTTTAGTTTTTTTTATACTTTCTTCAGTCATTTTGTGATATTTTAGGTAATAGGGGCTATGGAGCACTTTATGGAGAAACATGGTGACATTTAGCACGAAAACGAGCATCCTAAGAGGAAAGAAACAAATACGTTTGGTCCAACACTTTAAAATCAAATGATCCAAACATTCCAGTGGAAACACTCAACTCGAGCGGTCTCCTTCTCGGTCAAGCAACCTTCCAAAAGTGGTCAAATTTAGATCGTATTCGTATGGGAAAAGTGTGAAATAACTAACAGCTCGGCACGCACAAAGTGCTACTCGGCCGAACTGTTTATTGAATTCCCTTAAAACTTGTGATTTTGAATTGTTTAGTAGGGGAAAGCTTTTTTATAAATTGTGGAAGACTCTAGCCATAAAAGGAGCGAGAGGAGAGTAAGAAAAAGACTCTTGGATTGTGCAAAAGAGTGGAAAAGGAGATGACTCAAAGAGGAGGTACGGGAGCAATTCATTAAGAGGTCATCTGAGCTTCTCTAAACATTTCTTTTTACTT
This sequence comes from Gynandropsis gynandra, assembly GCA_036759665.1. NCBI lineage: Eukaryota > Viridiplantae > Streptophyta > Magnoliopsida > Brassicales > Cleomaceae > Gynandropsis > Gynandropsis gynandra. The sequence continues at coordinate 41,077,395 of CM071863.1, forward strand.
ATTTCTTATTGTAGTTCTTTCCCAAGATGTAGATCCATAGAGGTGATCTGTGTTTTAGGCTAAAGTTTTGTGTATTTATGCTCATTGTACTACATGAATGGATTCATGTTCTTTGTTTCTATGGTTTATAGCATGTTTTGATTCTTTGAATTCTTTTATGGCCACTGAAACTGATTATCGTATGGTAAACCTACAAACAAAGATGTTAGGTTATATTAGATCATATGCAATTAGATAGACATGATTGCATACCGGAGAGTAGGTTAGTCGATCTAGATATCAGGATATTAGGCTATATTGATTTCAATGTGTAGATCATGAATGTCATTGACTTAGACATTGGATAGGAATTACCACTACAAGACCAAGTAGGATTACTAATACGTTCGAAATATAGTTTATTATACTCTTGACACTAGTAAGCTATATACTAGAACAGGATTTGCAATGCGAGAGCAGGTAGATCCACTTTAAGATGATTGAATTCTCCAAAAGAACTAAGTTACACTTTCCATAATCTTTAATGAGTTCATGTATGTCAATTTTCTAACTAGAATCATCATCTCGCTTATGTATATTTTTAATTGTAATTTACTTTACTTGTTACACCGATACACCTTTTAGTTGTTCACGACCGTAGTTTTTGTGAAACCAGTAGTTTAAATTCCTCTTAGTCGGGGTGTTCGATCTTGGTACTACATGATTTGTACCCTTGCGAAATGACTAGTCTAGCTATAAATATAAAATTTGATATGTTTAGATCACACTTGACCGACACATCACTACACCAAATAGTATCTCAACTCGTGATTAATGTTGGCACTGGCGGATGGCGAACATGTGATAAAACCAGACGATGGCGTGGTACAAGGGGATTACCGTGGGATTCACAACGCAGATTAAAGTTGTGAGGAACATGAGGCAGCAAATGATGAATCACTTGTAGTGCAACAAGTATTTGAACTACACAACACGGAGGAGAAATTACTAAGGGATGAGAGGTTTGAGAATTTAAGTGACCATGAGGTCTTTAGAGAAATCCAGATAAAGTCTTGTAAGAGCATACCCATGGGAATAACCTTTTTTTCCATTGAGTGATCCTCTAGATGGTTTATGGAAGAAGGAACCACCAAATTAATAGAAGAGACTTGATTTGGTGTGGTCGAGAGAAGAGGTGTGGGTGTACGAGCCAAAGAAAGCTATTATAGAAGCACAAATTAAAACTTCTGATGTAAGGAGATATATCTTTTAAAGTCTGCAAACACACCAAGCCTAACGCTTCCCAAATTGAAGGGCGGGATTTAAGGACAAGTCCTTTTAAAGAATAATGATTGTGAACGAGATTTTGGATCACCACAAGTTTCACAAGGACAAATAACGATGGATAACGCAAAGGAGCTTCAAGATGTGTTTGCATACCAACACATAAAGAGGAAAAAGGCAAAGGAGTTCCGAGATATGTTCACATGATTAGGCATGAAAGGATGGATAAAGACCCCATGGTGACACCTAAGAACACTGCAAAAAAAATACAAGAGGTTGTTACAAGGAGATGAGGCCGAGACGAGCATGAAACAAGAGCATTAGGCAATGTTCGGCCAGTGCAGATTTTTGCTTGGCCAAGGTGCTCGGTTAGAGCAAAAATGCTCGACTCGAGCATTTTTTTCTACTCAAATGTTCATTCGTTTTTAAGGTTTTAGAATTAAGAATTATGTGGCACTCGACCGAATGGTTTTACTCAGTTTTTATGGTTAACACTTACGATGATTTGAAAGTATCTTTTCTTTGCTAATCCTAGAGATTGAGCTATCGAATTCTTTGAGATATTTTGAGCTATTCACGGACTTATCAATACTATATTACAAGTATTGTGGCATTGTTCGTTGCATCTAAGGTTCTCTAGTCGAGTTGTAGTCAGTATTTAGTGTACGCTCCCAATCCTGATGGTAATAGTGTATGTTCCCAATCCTGATGGTGAATTTTGAGTTGGGGCCTTGCAGTTAATATACATATAATTTTTATATAATACTATTTTATTTCGAAACTTGTGACAGTTAAAAAACAAGGATTATAGTGAGCGCTATGTGACCAGAATCTATTGGTACTTTGTGAGTGACGATTATAGTGTGGTACTATTCAATGATTGCATGTATTCGTTCAGGTTGAATTATGTGATTGAGTGTTCGTATTTTATAAGTGCATATTTATTTGTGTCTACCAATAGATCTCACTAGATGTGATTAATCGTATTCACCGATTTGTGATTTGTAAACTGCCGCGTGCATTAACAAGGGGCGAAGACACGGACGATAACTAGGAAGAAAGTCCCAAGGTTTATCTGAATTCATACCGACAGGTATCTACCTATCTTATATTTCTGTTTTGAACTAAATCTTGAGAAGTTTCTAAAAGTTGTATTTGAATTTTCAAATTCATGACTTATATTACTGAAAATGTTTATCTCATAATTTACAAATACTATGTTTATCTCATAATTGGTGTACGTTCTCATCCGTAAATTCGAATTGGGGTATATATATTAAAAAAACTCTTATATAAATTTGGTTTCACTTTGATAATCGTAAGAGATAAAAAATAAAGATCTACCTTTGCGTTTTGGGACCATATCCTTAAACAAACAATATTAATTTCAACCTTTTCATTTCCCTGTTTTAACTTCCAAAAACACTAAGACACATCTCATCAAAAAAAAAATGTGCCATTTCAAACACAAGACATTAGGACTGAAACTTTTAACAGTCAGATAGTAAGAGAGCAATATTTCCATGCAGTTAATAATTACATCTCATTCTTTATGGAAAGTGAGAGAGAAGAAAAAAAAATGTATGGAATATGGTAGACCACAACAAATCTTACTTTGCATCTCTAGTTATGTTAGAAGAGACTCATTGACAAACCTGATCATCTCAATCTTCTTTTGTAGAACAGCCACAAGATCCAGGCAAAGAGAAAGGTCGGTATCTTCGTCTTGTGTATCATAGTTACAGTTGAGCTTCTTCGACTACAAAGCATGATACAAGATGATTCTTTGGTGGTGCGTTCGAATCAGGCTTGTTTTGGCTGCTGATGGAAAAATAAAAGAATGCTATTGGTATGACGTTTTGGGTGCCTTTATTAGCAGCTTCCACAAAGAACTTCAGGGCTCGGATCGTTTACAAGAGGCATGTTAAGGTCAGGGAGCAAAAAGGACGTATCGGTTTTGATGTTGGACTCCTCTCTACTGGAGGAATTGTGAGGTGACGAAGACATGGATGTTAGTGCTGAAGCGACGTTACAGGGGAGGGAACCTTGTGATTCAGCCTGTTTGTATATGATGGAGTAGAGTTTATGCCCTGTGCATTGTAAGGTTTATAAGTTACCGACTAGTAGGAGATGTGCTCACCTTCAGTTTCTTTAGTGCGTCGTTTCTTGCTCTTTGTTGCTCAAGCAAAGCCCTAACACATGCCAGTTCCTGATATACATGAACATGAGCAATAAATGAATATCTCTGTTTGCATATAGACTCAAATATTATTAGATAAAAAAGATAATGCAAACGGAAAGGTACAATTCTCAGGCTTTTTCTTTCCTTGGAGAGCTGGCTCTCCTCCTCTTTGAGTTCAGCCAGTGTCTGAGAACAAAGGAAAACAAACGGATGACACTTGAGAAAGCATCATAGGAAGTAAGACTTCAGTTGGGGTCCTATGTTTCTGCCCCGAGATATCAGCAATAACATATTTCAGCCTACATAACCATGGTATATTCGTCCATTAGAAAAAATTGCGAAGGATTTGCTTGGACAACTAGTAATACTCAAGATTTTGCGTTGGCAAAATGGCTATCTGAACTCTCCACATGTTCAAACAAAAGATCAGGTGGGCATGAGTTTTTTCCTTTGAGAAGGAACATCGGGCTTGACGTAACGAGTCACAATGCATCAACAACATTTAGCCTTTTTATTAGTTTCACCTTTTTCTTTTTTGATCTCTTGAATGGGGTTGCTCCACTCGTCAGAGGAATCTGCATACCACCAAATAAAGCGGGATCAAGATCCATCAATTACACCTAAACTAATAGCACAACTGATTATTAAATTACTCCAATCAGACATCCAAGGAAACAAGGCATGGGAACACCAGAAGCTACTGACAACCCTTTTAGTTAATAAATACACACCTACCATATCAGAGACTTAATATAGCAATCATGCCATCCACATTTTGCGTCATTCACAGGTACGTATAAGGAATGCCTACGTCATACTAGGCATGCAATAACCCATGCATACACGGAAATTAATTCAGAAAATTACTAGTGAACCAGAGGAAGAATCTCGGTAGCACTCGGAAATTATCCTATCAGAATTATATATATATATATATATCAATATAACTCGATTACCAAACCAAGTAGAGGGGACAGACATAAATCTGAGATCACAAGCATGAATAGATTAATCAATTAAGATACCACTGGATTTGACAAATACTGGTACGAAATCGATTGAATCAGTCCATTCAAAGAACAAAATGAAATCTTTGAAGTTCCAAATCCTTGGAAACTAATAATGGGGTAAAAATCAAAAGAATAATTTCGTCAACTACCTAAGACAAAAGCCAAATATTATAGAGAACGTGCCCCCTGTTCCCACTACGTCGAGATACACCAATACGAAGGATCAATATCACGTGATTAGAGCGTGAGCTAGTCACTCTTTCATACTTGTGTGGTGACACGTATCTCCGTTCAACCCACATCCCGTAACCCGTGTGTCTACGTATTAACCACACATACCAACTCGACCCTTATTATACGCTTTAATTAAATTATATAGTAATTATTTTATACACCTAAAAGGAAAAGCAATATAATTAATTGCAAAAAAAGTCAGATTAAACAATGAAGATGAAGTACACAACAACAAAGAAAGCTACAGGCTGTCACTAACACGAGCTCACGGACCAATCTCTCAAAAGGAGAGTGTCAAAGCAAAAAAAAATGTCTTTGACCAAAAAGAGACTCTCAAGGGAGAGAGACTCCACGTCAGCAAACCCCAACTGAGTGGTGCGCCGCAGCTGGTAACTCCGTTAACCCAAACGTACACCTAATCAGCCACAAAAACGCCTCCCGTCCCGACCAATTAAAGAGGCAAACACCCAAAGAAGCAAATATATAATATAATAATAACTCCAGCCGTATTTTTTGCATTATCCGAGATGCCCCTATGGGACATCGCACTTTGGTGGGATGTGGTTTGGTTCTTGGCTTATAAGCCCCCGACATGAGGCTTGAGTTCAGCGGATAGATCAGGAGAAGCAAAAGACGAAACGGAGACCCATGAATTTACAAAAGCACCCCTCGATGCGAGAACTTTTTGGTCTTTCCACAAGAGGAGATGCAGGAAAATCCGGAGGGAAAACGTGACTGTGTGTGTCTCGAGAGAGAGAGAGAGAGAGAGGCAGAGAGCACCGAATTTTCCGAAAAGTAAATTCGAGAAGATAAGTTCTGCTGGCTCAATCTGCAGGAGTATTTCGGTCAACGTGACGTCGTTGAAGTGCCGATCGCCGATCCCGTAACCGAAATGACGGAAATACCCTTAAGAGTGCAACGAGGTGTCGTGCATGACTGGCATAAAACTTAAAAGGGAAAGGGCCAAGGCTACGTGGAAAGAAAAGGTAAATTCTAAGGAGACAAGCTTCTATATGCCACGGGAGCCACACGCCACCGACCGGTGTAAATTCGCCGTGTTTGGAGGGATACATTCATCAAAGCAAATTTAGAGTCTACAAGCATCGCATGGTTTCAGAATCGGCAGAAAACGGAGAACGAAATCGAAGGAAGACGATGAGGCAAACCTTAGATCTAACGGTCTCAGACGGTTTCACGGCGCCACTCGACTCCTCGACGCCTTCCGACAAGGTAAGACGTGCGCTAGGGGCCATAGGAGTGGTGACTGATTTAGCTTCGGAGAAGTGAGCTTTGTTGAGGATATCCGTAACATATTTGCGTTGAGTGAGAAGTAATCCAGAGGCTGTGCGTGTTACTTCAATGCCAAGAAAGTAGCCGCGCGAATCCAGTGGTTATTGGTCATAAGCCTCAGTCGACTCTTCACACCGTCGCAGGAGAAGAAGAAGAAGGAAGAAATCTGTAGCAAAGCAATGGACGAATTTATATATTCGAGGCCATTACGCACTCACACGGTTAGATAGAGATTTAAATATATATTTTTCCATTGTTTTTTAAAGTTCCTCTGTTGAAACTGGGACCCAGTGGGTTACATACGTGGCAGAGAGACCATTTGGATTAGTTGGGTAGTGGCTGGACAACACGCGCATCAGTACCGAGTGTGGTGGTGTTCCTGTAAATACATTACACAGTCAGACAGTCAGTCAGTCAGTCGTACGAAGACTGTTCTCTAATAATATAATTAATATTAATCACTTGTTTTTGCTTAATGGATCAAATCATAAGTATGATTAAATAAAATTATGATAATCTAAACAAATGGTTTTGAGGTTACCAAAAATGATCAGTAAATCAATCCCATATCCAAGTTTTGCTTTGTTGCCTTTGATGGATTGTGGATTATTATGGTTTAGATAATTATATTAATTATTGTTTTTCTTAGTAGAGAATTTCCAAATAATAGTAATAAATTATCAATATTTTGAAAAATAACACAAATTTATTTACTATGATATCAAATTATTATATTTTGTTCAATGATATATAACAAAATTAAATTATTTAAATGAGCGATACAATAAATTGACCGTGGGGTTCAAGTCAATAAGAGCCCGGGGAGCGTTCTCACACATGGCTATACCGAAGTAGCCTTCATTAACCTAACTGCAATTGCCACGTGTTTGCACACTGACCAGTTCGTGTATTTCGCTTCTTAGGTGCATAATGCTGTTCCAAAAAAAAGAACAAACGGGAGCCGGTTAACACACCTTGTTGACAACGGACCGGAACAAGGCCGTCACTTGACATGTAGACTCCCCCTGTTCGTTCGTCATGTCCTTGCCCAAAAACCTAAAACATTGGGATTGGGAGCTTCCTTCTTCCGGTTTCATGGCGTGTCAATGTTGAGTATGTAAGGACGAAACCTGCACAATGTGTTGTTATTAATCTAGTAATTATCGGTGTATATTGGGGGTTTGGTTAATCACTAATGAAAAATGGAGAATTTTATGGATTAAAAGTATTGAATGCAAGTGCTTTGTTTCTGTTCAGTTTTAAACTTTGAATTGGTTTTTTAAAGCGATAAAATATGAGTTTTTTACATGTCATTTTGCTTGTGATGAATTATAAACAGAAAAAGAGATGTAATCTATTTGGAAAACGATTTGTGATGGATTACAGACGAACGATGCAATCAGAGTTCGTATGTCCCAACAATTCGTAATTCGACTAGAATTAGAGATGAAATCATTGTCCCGTATACACCCGAAATTTTGGATAAAATTTTCATTCTAGACAAAATCGGTAAATCAGAGTTTTAAACGGACGAAAAATTCATTAGACTATAAATTCGTCGTTGAATATTGACTATATTCTAGACATACTAAAATTAAGTTATATTATATAAAATATATTGATAAATTTGTAAATGAAAAAGTTCTAATCAAATAGAAAGTACAAAAGCTAAAATGTGTCGACGTCGGTTGCAAGGCGACTACGTTATTGGTTCCAATCGACTATCAAAACTTTTGTCTTCAATATCTACATATACTGGCTAAGTTGTGGTCTTCTTTCCACCAACCTATTTTCCAACTCTTCGTTTTTAATATTTTTCTTTTTAAAGATGATGGCAAAAGTTGAGTCAGAATTTCTCTAAGCTTGAATATTCGACTTTTAGTAGACATTGTCGTTTATAAAAACCAAAAAGATAATGTGAATATATATATATATATAAGTTTAACGTAATTCACTTATTGAGATAGATTTTGTCAATGTGTTATTGAGTCAGATACGGCTGAGAATCGTCTTCTCTTGCTAGAATTTGAGATGATTGATATGACATCATCGCAAAAAATGTTTTCATGAACCTGTTTAGTCGTGTCGCCAATTGAGAATGAGTGAATGAGACCCAATAGTATGCATGTTTATCCCGAAGCCATCTCGATCAAATTTTTAGTTACCTTTTATCCATTATTGTTTAGCTTTTTGAAGCGACCTACATATATTTACTACTCATACATCGAAGCTCTCCATATTGGTTTCTCTCTTTTTTTTTCTCAATCATTTTTTATTTTATTAGCGAGAGATATTAGTTACAAATCCAATCTAAGTAGAACTTAACAAGTCTTGTAATCTCTAGGTTCCTATAAAAATTTCGTTGAAACACAATTTGGGTATATTATTAAATTTTAAAATTTATAATAAAGATACTTATCACAAACACTTTGTACCCACGGTCTTGAGTTGTACATCACCAAGTAAAACATGTTTTATCAAAATTAACCGTTTTTATGTGTCGTGAAAGTTGATAATAATCGAATTTATACCTAAGATTGGTTAAACTCTTAAAATGAGTAGGATGATTAGACCTAGGAATCAATTTTATAAATATATTCAAAATTTTTATAGATGTTTAGTGTTAAATTAAATGGGATCATAACGAGTAATTTCTTCCAGATATCTCAAAATGATTAAATCTATTGGTAAAAAAATACTAAATAAATGTTTCTACTCTTAGCATCAATGTCATGATATAACTCGTTAAAGTGTTTTCATTCCTCACCATCTGATAAATGACACACTTTTTTGTTCACGATTCTAATACTCAACATGTCATCTCACTTGGTTTATTGTCAGACTGATACAATCTTTTGATTTTTTTATCTAATTTCTAAATACTGCATACAATGATATGAAACTAATATTCTTTTTCTTGGTAAATAGAAGTGATATTGTATAAATCAACATCTCTTGAGATTCTATGTCTCTTCTGGATAAGCATGTAATTTTTTTTACATACATCAGTATTTTGATATGTCAATAAACTCAAAGTTCACATCATACTCTTTGTTTCATAGAATGCTCTACAACATTGTTACCTTTAAACTAATAATCTTTCAGTCGTTGAGATATAAAATCTATACAATTTTCACAAAGATTGATATATGTCTTTGAATTCATTAGACGTGTAGACAAAAATTTTATGGAAAAAACTCATTCAAGAACTGTTATAAAGTGGATGTTTAGCATTATCCAACATCTCAAAAAATCTTTTTGTATCATCACTCAGATTTTCTATAAATTATGGACTAATAAACCATGTTTAGAAAGTACGGAGAAAATGAAATTAGTCCATGAGTAAATTTATATAAATATTATTTAAATCAATTTAATTTAATGAGTGGATAGATGATACAAAATAATTCCTAGACTCTATTTTAAACAAATTAATTTAGAAAGGATTTTCATGTTAAAAAACTATAATAAAATTATTGATCATCTCATTTCTGTTTTTTTTTCACGCTTCATTGAGATATCAAATGATTTTAGTCTCTTGAGTTTATTTTTATTCTTTTAAATTTACCATAGTTCATGATATGTCAGGTAATAAGGAGTAAGGATCAACTTTGGAAAATATATGACATTATAGATTTCTCTTGGGTAAAACTAGAAAAATCACGATCTAAAATAAGCAAGTACTAAAGTTCTAGATATTTCGTTTGAACTGTGCGCATCACACTCAATCGAGCGAAAAGTCAGAACATCGCAATGTTAGACCCGGAAAATCCATAAAACATGATGAGAAATTCATTGCTCAGCCTGAGCTGGTGCTCACTCGACCAAACCATTTAATGAAAATATTTTAATAATTCAAAAATTTTAAATTATTTGGAGGTGGCTTAAGATAATATTTAAAAGGGTCTGATTTCAAAAGAAAATGAGGAACCAATCATAAGTTCTAGAAAATTTTAGAAAGAAGCTTAGGATTTTGTCACATATTAAGCTAACGATAGTTACAAATAAAAGACAAGGTTATGGCGACGACTCCTTGAGACATCGACTCAACTACTCTGATCTCTACCTATGATTTTTGTTTTTTTTTCTTCGTACTTTGTTTACAATATGTCTTTCGAAATGGTAACCATCTTTTAGGATACAATGTTGTGTATATGGATTTATTTGTTAAACATCAGTTTCAATGTTTTGTTTTGTTTTGTTTTGTTTACTTTTGGTTTAATGCATGATTTCATTTTCCTTTATTTCTAATGAACGCATGAACTAATGGTTACATGGATAAGTTCTAATTGAGATTTTGAATGAATAAATATTGTATTATTAAATAAACTTGAAAATCATATCGAGAGGTAGATTAAACGGTTTAAGAATTATGATATCATTTGTTACCAAATTCAAACGTTTAGATCATTTAATATAGATGTTGATGATTTAATAATTGAATAGAAATTTGGACCTTGAGACAGGCTAGATTGATAGAAAAGATTGATTTTCGCGATGAAATGAAGTAACATGTACCATCTTTATAAATGAATCCATATATGTTAGAAATTTCTTGAAACCTAAATGCATTATCTCTAATGTAAATACTTTTAACTATAGTTTATTTTATTGCATAAAATAGAAGGCAAAACTATAATTCGATATATGTCATGAAAATAGTTTTTGTAAGATTTACAGTCGAAATCATTCTTAGTCATTCTGTTTGATGTTGGTACTATATGATTTATATGCTTGTGGTGGTCTAGTCTAGATAAATTTATTAAAACTTGAGATGTAGACTGATCACATCTAGACGATACATCAATTTTGGGTACTGACAATTTTTTTTATTGTCTGCTCACCTCCTTGGTTTGGTTTTATTTCTTTTGTAGATCACTAGTTTATGGGAGCTAAAGACTCATAGCACTAGATCTAGAAATATAAAAGACTGAAAGAAGTTTGAGAAATCAAACAACAGGGAGATCAATGGCTGACAACGTTCCAAAGGAAGAGACTTGTGGAGCTTACACTGGTCCTAAGCACATCCAACTTTTATCATGTATCAGACGGTCGATTTATGTTCCATCCATCATTTCTGCATATTTCGTTTAGAGGTAGATTGAAAGAAGACCTAAACCTGCAGTTACCACGTTCAAGATGTTGTTCCAATCACTCAAGTCACTTCAAGGAGTAACGAATGAAGCTATTATGTTGATGGCCTTCCATGTTTCTCTCATGGACCGGGTGTAAGAATGGTTGTACAAATTAGCACGAGATTCCATCCACGCACAGAATCAACTTGAGTAAAAATTCGTGATGAGTTTCTTCTCGCCTCACAAGACAAAGTTGTCGAAGAAAACTATCAATTCCTTCACACAAGAGGAAGAAGAGACATTTTATGAGGCGTGGGAGAGGTTCAAAAGGTACCAACGGGCTTGTCTACACCAAGGGATGGATAAACAAATATCTCATTTCCACTTATTGAATGACTCAATATGTGGATAAATGCAACATGTAGAGGATCTCTTCACAACCTCAACTTCACTCAGCTAGAGGCACAAATAGAGAAGATGGAAAATGAAAGAAATTCTTCGAGCAACTATATTCCGAGACTTCAAGCGGGAATATCGGCGAATGAGATCACACCCCTAAGATTAGGATCTAGCTAAGTTAAAAGCTTCAGATGACTACCATGATGCAAGACTCATAACTCTTTAGATTGACACAATCATTAAAACAACCAAGCGATGTACAAAGTTGAACGGAGGAGAAAATATGTTAATAAGGATACAATCTCAATTGGAACAATCATCTGCAACTTCTCATACAAGAGAATTCCAAATGTAAAGAATCCAACGTAATGGATCTTTTAGCCCCAAACATTCAAGCGACAAACCCATGGGAAAAACTTCCAAAACAGACCACATTATGTTTTGCATGATCATAGTTTTCGGGAAATTGATAATCTAGATTCTTTTTATTCCATGTGTTCGACTTTGGTATTACATATCAATATCTTTGTAAATTTTTAATCTACGTATAAATATTTAAACTTAAGATGCAGTAGATTATAACTAACAACATATCAATCATCGTCAAGAATGCCCCTACTATGCATGAGCAAGATTCTTTGCCACTTAAATATAGAGCAATTTAAACAATTATAGCCCCCAGAAGAATAACAAAGTCACATTAGAGGTAGAGATCTCTTTATTAGAGTGATGAAGAACAAAAAGGAAAATACAAGAGATTCCAATGACAAGGCCTCTTACAATCAAACATACCCTACGAATACATAATAAATCACTTGGGAATCAAGACCACTTTGATTAGCCCATAAACAGACTATCGTATCCTAACAATTGAGTTTCTTTCATCATATAAGAGTGTTTTCCCAGAAGAAGGTAGCTTCGATGGTGCCTTCATGGACTTCAGGCTAAAAACCAAGAGTATTGCATTAGCATGACATACATCACACGACTCCTGGGAATCGAGAATGGAAGTTCAAAATTTTTTTTCACGTATTCAGGAATATCAAATGAAGAATTTGTGGGCAACGATAGAAGTGACAGAATACACAAACAACTGGATCAAAACTACTTGGAGCCGACATCTTATGGTTGGTTACTTACATTCTCTCATTACGAGCTCCATCTTTTCACATAGTGCCTCAAGAACGATCAACTGGACTAATGTAGTAGTCTTTCGTGTGGGACTCCAACACCTTAAGTAAGACATTAACTAGGGATTGTGCATTATTGATTGGACATCCTATGTAGAGGGATTAATTTGGGGTGTTGGAATGATGATAAAGTAGAGGGATTAAACCTATGGTACTACTCTGCCTTGCAGTTAAATACTCACAGATACTTTGAGGACTGCAAGATTATCTAGATTTAATATAATAAATGGAACCGCGAGTTACAGATGGTAATATCCAATCGGTTCTTACCTTTCCTCCATATAGAGAGTTTGATGCTACGCATGACGGGGTCCAATGGATGGGTGAGTTGAGAGATGACGAGATCCCACAACGGGTTTTCTATCTCCACATCAAATGGAGATTTTCTTGTATACAACGTTACCTCCACCACTGCCATTCTATGAGTCGAGAACATCATTTGATCCTCGTCTTCACCACACTCATCATAGGAAGTAGGGGTATTATGAGTATATGGATATGTGAGAAGATATCCAAGAGATACAAAGATTCCAACAACAAATATTGCTAGCATAACAGAAAAAAATTGGAGCGAGCACACCAGTAGATACTACGAATCCAAGAGCGCCATACATGACCTCGTGATGATATAGAAGATGTTACACCAATAGACGTAGATGCTATGATCCATGGAATAGTGGGAATGTCACACAAGCATCCTCATCATGGTGGAGATGACCTTTAAGGATGACACATCTATCCTTTTTTTCCAGTTTCATATTTTATTTTACTTTTTGAAAATGTAGTAGAAACTAAAATGTTTTCTTTGTTTATGGAGATGTATGGTTCTCAAGACTCTTTTGTGATTGTGATTCAGATTTTACCATCCAAGTTAAGTAAGAAAATGATTGACCGTGAACTAAACTGATGGAAAATGAGACGTTGAGCATCCATAAAACATGTCTAGAATTACAACGTGCATTAACATTCGCTACGTTTATTGAAATTGAGGTTATGTATTCCAATACCTTTCTACTGATGGTTATTTCTTTTCATCTCTTTTAGACTAGTTTAACTTTAGGGATGATGTCGAATCTAAGTTTGGATGCGGCATACACATTGCTAGACATCTTAGCTACTACTACTTTAAAACCATATAGTCTGCATATGCATTAGGATCACATAGGTTTTTATTTTTTCTCAAAAGTTTTTTTTTAGATCCATGAGCTTGCATATTACACTACAAAAAACATGCTATTTTTTTTTTGTTAATATACTCATCGAAGAAGATATTCGGAATGTCCTGTAACAAAAAACGAAAAACATGTAACATACGACATAGTGTTTTAAAGAAGATTACAAGGCAGTACAAATGCTGCACAAGAATCTCTCGGAAGAAATGAGGGAAATGTGGTATTTTGGAAAAAATGGATGGAAGATGATGAGAGGAAAAAATGGATTGGAAAAAGGAAACAACTGGAATTCGAAAAGACATGACATCGAATCGACGTTAGATGGAATTCGAAAAGACATGACCACACGGTCACATGGGTCGCAGGGGTAAAAGTGTCGAACGGGTAAAAGGGTCGCAGGGTCAAGGGTCGAACGGGTAAAAGGTTCGCAAGGGACAAATGGTGCAACCCTTGTACCTCTGCGACCATTGGACCCCTACAACCCTTTATGCTTTATTATTAAAAAATTATTTACAAATAATATGAATAATTTTTTTAAAAATAACAATGTACAATTATTATCTATTCCCAAAAAATAAAAATTATTTACAAATAATATGAATAAACTTTTAGAAAAGAACAATGTACCAAATTACATCTTCCAAAATCAAAGAGTAAACATTTTTTAGACGCTTGGACTGTGCGACCCTTATCCCCCTCCGACCCTTATCTCCCTTCGACCATTATCTCCCTTCGACCATTATCTCCTTAACCCCTTGTACCTCTGCGACCACTTGAACATCTGCGACCCTTGTCTCCCTTCGACCCTTGTCTATCTTCGACCCTTGTACCTCTGCGACCCTTTGTCCCCTGCGACCTTTGGACCCTCTGTGACTATTGTTACAATAATAGTAAAAAAACCAACCAAATACAAACATGAATTTTGTTGTTTAAATGAGGTTCAAAGCAATCAAAATACAACGGAATTTAATCTATGTAGATTGTCGGCCTTGATAGAACCCGTAGACAAGGTACATCACGAACGACGTGCAGTTCGACTTTGAGGGTACAACCCACGTTAAGTCCATGATCGTGACAAAACTTTGTCCAACCCCTGGTGATGGTAGCGCCACCGCGTTTCACAGACCTTAGATGTAGGGCTGGGCACGGGTCGGGTAACTGGATTTTTGAGGGGACCCGAACCCGGTCGGGTAGGCATATTCCTGCCCGAACCCGAACCCGAGGGGCTCGGGTACCCGTCCAATGCACCGGGTACCCACGGATACCCGAACCCAAATCTAAATTTAATTTTAAATCAAATTAAATGTTAAAATAACCTTAAAACCAATTTAAATCAAGTTTATAACAAATAAAAAGCCACAATCTTACAAAACAAATAAAAATCCACAATTTTACAAACCAAAACGTTAGACATATGAAATAGAAACTTAAAATTAGTCTTCATTAATCTTCCATGGTGATGCCTACATATAAAAAGATATGAAACAATTAAATCAATAAAAAATTTGAATAAACAAATATTAAGACGAACAATATACACATCAGAATTCATCCGTCAGAGAAGTTTATATTAGAATATTGATGCACAGATCATTCGTTAACACATCACATGTATAAACAAACAATGACTATTCATGGAAGAAAGAATAAATTTGGGAGAAGCCAGAGTTATAAGGAACCTTATATTCTGCATTCTGAAATAGTGAAAGTTTCCCTATTGTTGGGAAGGCCCTTGTTGATGCTTTGCAATATACTGTTTATGAGCCCACTCCTAGAGAACCAGAAAAAGAAAATTTAGATCCATAATCTGGAATAGAGCCAATAAACAGGTAATTAATATGATGTGTGCAGATTGTGCTGGACATCCATGTAAAATAAATCGATACGGAATATGAAATGCGGTAGGGTAAGGGAAGCCCACCTGTTGATCTTCAGGCAATGGGTACACACCCCCAAAGAGCGTTACTCTTGCATTTGATAAGCCGCTCCATCCAGATATCTGCAAACCAAATCAAAGAGTACAAAAAATATATTCAGCCAAGAGATTCCTTGTGTGGATAGCCAATTGTGAAAACGAAAATACTAGATGTGGGACCCAAAAGGACTAGGCATCATTACATTTATATATACATGCGAATTAAAAGAGATCAAGTTTCGTTAAACAAAATTAGCTAGCATACAAAAAACACGAAATGGGTTGTATCAGCGTCACCTTTAACACCAACCACATTAAAAGTTCTTATCTCAGACCATATAGTGACGCCAGGTCTAAAGAGTGTATTTGAGCAATCACCACACTAAAGCCCATAAACATACATCGTGCCACACAAATACAATGGTTTGCAATGGCAAGATTAAATGCATCAACTAGCAAGTCATCATATCATAAAAGCGATATTATGGAAAAGTATCACGCACAAAGAGGCAATCGAAAAATTATAAGCAACCAAGAAACAATGATAGATTCGATTGAGTTACGCCCCATCGGATATGGTGCAAAATCCACCAAAGAGCCAAACAGGTAACCTTCTCTGTGGTGGTGCATTTTAGACATCACAGTGCAGAGATGAGCAAACATGGCCTTGAAATCAAAACCCTGAGACAATGAAAGAACTTTAAGATCTTTGTCCTATGAAGCAAAACAAACCAACCCATGGAGCAAACTAATGAATAACCTTACCTGCTCCATCAAATTCCAAACAGCTAAAACCGGCCGAGGTAGCCCATGAGCAGAGGTTGCACTCTGAACTCCACCAGAAATTGGTTTTCTAAAAAGCCCCGCTCGAGTTCCCCCAGTATTCCCAACCCCGTGAGGAAGCACAAGAGATGCCTCCACATTGATTGTCTTATGAGCAATGTGAGAGGGAGACGAGAGGGGGAGACGAGAGGGACATACGAGAGGAATGGAGGTCATGCGTGAAGGAGAAAAAAGAATAATTGAAAACTATAGCTAGGGTTAGGGTTAGAGTGGCAGTCCTGTAATTAGTTTTATATATATATACTCGGGTACCCGCGGGTACCCGTTTCAGTTATTTTAGAACCCAAAACCGAATCCGCGGGTAATGAGATTTCATTACCCGAACCCGAACCCGCGGGTTCGAGTAATTTTTTGTGGGTTTGAGACGGGTTTCGGGTCGGGACGGGTTCTCCGGGTAATTTTCTCAGCCCTACTTAGATGTGCCTCCCAAATCCGTCCATAATTGATTATCATATCAATCTTACTTCGTCTGCCACAAAGATCACTCAACCTCGCAAACTCTATCGGAAGTATATGTGATAAGTGAATATATTTAAAACAATGCCAAACTAATGCATATACGACCAGATTTGATGAATCAAATAAATCGGTTTGATTTCACTTACCATTGCATCTACAGCCAGATTTGAACGCGTGACCGGTACCGTGAAAATCCTCTGACCAGAAGAAGATGACCCTGCTTCTACAGATGATGATGATATAGATGATGCATATTGTAGATTACACATATCATCTCCAAAACTAGTGATGTGACAAACCATGTCACCTTCGTGACGGAAAAATAAGAAATCTCGAATCCGAAAATCATGGTCCTTGGAGAAATCTTTCCATCCATCAGTGAATCTTGAGCCATCCAACTTGACTTCCCATGTTTTGTTAGACACATTCGATATGTTTTCTCAAATTTTGGTGAAAAGTTCGATGGGAATTTAGGTGAAAATAATAAATGTCAAAAACCAATCAAAATTGAGGGTGGCATGGGTCGCATGGGTCTCAAATATACGAA
Source organism: Gynandropsis gynandra (assembly GCA_036759665.1). Classification (NCBI taxonomy): domain Eukaryota; kingdom Viridiplantae; phylum Streptophyta; class Magnoliopsida; order Brassicales; family Cleomaceae; genus Gynandropsis; species Gynandropsis gynandra. The sequence goes on from CM071863.1 coordinate 41,094,974, forward strand.
ATCGACGAATTTACAGGTTTATAATGATAAAATGATAAAAACCAATCAAACCAATACATTTATAACGTCAAACAATTAATGCCAAATGACGGTCGCATGGGTCGCATGGGTCGCTTGGTCGCATATATTGATGAATATATACGAAATCGACGAATTTATGGGTTTGTAATGATAAAATGACAAAAAACAATCAAAATAATACATCTACAACGTCAAACTAATTAATTCCAAATGAGGGTCGCATGGGTCGCTTGGTCGCATATATTGATCAATAGATGCGAACTCAACGAATTTACGGGTTTATAATGATAAGATGACAAAAACCAATCAAAACAATACATCTACAACGTCAATCAACGGTTAAAATAGATTATGACCCATGTGTCTCTAGTTGAGTTGTGTATAACCAATGCATGTGTTTCAAAAGTGATAGTAGTGTTTTAAGAACTCGTCGGATGAGCTTGAGAAACTTTCAAAAAATACATTTGACATTTTGTTCAAATGTCAAGATTATTTATATTATTATCAATATTGATTCTAAATTAGACATATACAACTCAAATATATTGATAATGGCATGGGTCTCTTGGTCGCATATATGGATCAATAGATGCGAACTCGACGAATTTACTAGTTTATAATGATAAAATGACAAAAACCAATCAAAACAATACATTTACAACTTCAAACTAATTAATGCCAATTGATGGTCGCATGGGTTGCAAGGGTCGATCAAAGATTCTAAATAAAAATAATTCATTTACAACGTCAATCAAAGACTCTGCACGCATTCTATTTCCACGTACTCCGTCTTCCAGTCTTCTGCATTCTTCTTGTTTGGTATTGCAGTCCAGAGTTATCTCCTGCCATGTACTTCATCTTCCAGTCACATTTCAAGAGTGACCCAACACCGTCACCTAAGTCACTCCCGCAACTCGTCAGTGAGTGCATAGAGACTGAGTCCACCGATTACCAAGACCTTGAGTAACACATAGACAACACGATGCCTTGGGTCGACAATGCTGACTGCAGCATGCAGGTCACAAAGGTAAAAAAAATTTCATAGAAACTGGGGTTAGATACGCATACTAAGAGAAGAGATGTAGACCTTAACTTATAGACATGGGTCGAAAGGGTTATATGGGTCGGAAGGGTCATATGGGTCGGAAGACAGGAGTCTGATTGCAAAACGATAAGTCACATGGGTAGGAAGGGTCACATGGGTCGGAAGGGTCACATGGGTCAGAAGGGTCACGGGTCAGAGGACAGGAGTCTGATAGCAAAACGACAAGTCACATGAGTCGTATAGGTCGGATGAGTCGTACATGGGTCATATGTGGTCGCATGAGGTCGCATGTGTCGGATGAGTTCCCGTTTAAATGTGATTCTAATTTTATCCGATTGAGGGTCCCATAACGGGTCATATTGGGTCTCATGAGTCGGATGGGTCATAACCTTACGAACAATAGATGCAAAATAAGACATTTTCAACGTTTAAATATTGATTACATAAGGTCACAAAGGTTACAAAGGTCACAAAAGTTACAAAAAAAGTTACATAAGGTTACATAAGGTCCCAAAGGTAAAAACGGTTACAAAAAAAAGGCAAGAAAAAGGAAAAAAGGTTACATTAGGTCTCAAAGGTCACAAAGGTCAAATTTGTCGACTTTAGAGACACATCAGAGCCCTCGCCCGTAGTCTGACATAAAAAAGACTAGTCGAAAGGGTCGAAATGGACAAATGGGTCGCAATGGTCGCAATGGCTGGAAGGGTCGCAATGTCCACATGGGTCGCAAAGGTCGCAAGGGTCACATGAGGTCCTATTGATGCGTTCTCAAAGTTAAATAAATAACCTAAACTACCCGCAAGTGCACGACACGTGTGTAGTATCTCAGGTGTCGATCCCACAGAGACTACGCAACACAACCTAAACTCTAACTATGAATCAAACTTGCTAACGAACGAAATATGGTGTGAAGAATGAAATACTAAAAGTAAATAAAAAAATTAGTTCTTAACGATGAGACAAACGTTCTAGGAATCCAGTTTCACCACAAGACTACCGAAACCAACAATCAATCTATCTATCATGCAATCCCAGTTAAGTTATCTAAGGCAGACGATCCTAACATGATATCTACCCTTATCTAAGGCGGACGATCCTAATATGATATCTACCCTCTCTCGAGGCATAGACACGTGATCTAGTCAAGTTGCCCCCAACTTTCGTGGTTGACACATTGAACTAAACCCATAAGAACTATGATTCATCCGTTTTACCCTCAACCGTTGCTACCCTACTTTCGTGGCCTAATCTCGGTTGTTCTAAACCTGATCTTCTATGACTAGAATTCTCCTTTCGGTCCTTCTCCTAACCCCTAACACATGCATCTACGTGGCCATCGCAAACACAAGTAAATTAAGCCTTCAGATAAAGAATAGATAAACGAAAACGGGAAGATGCATTCAAAGATAAATCGAAAGTGGTTCCGGGATAGTCATGGGCTAATCCCTTCTCCTAGAACAAATAAACTACTCGCTCATGTGTCTGTAAAGAAACATAAACGTAATAGAAGATTTAAGGAACATGAAAACCAAACGAAACCGAAGTAGGGGTTGATCTCCAATGCTCCTCGTGTGCCTCCTCGCAAGAATATCTTCCTCCTTCTCTACTCTCTCCTAAATCACGAACTGAATAAAGCTTGCTCCAATGTCGTCCTCTGGCCCCTCTTTATCCCTCTAAAGTCGTTTTCCTTCTTGTATCAATCCCCCACAAACTTCCATTTTTTTAAGTCTAATTAACTTAATTGAAGTTGCAGAAAAGGGTCGCGACCCGAGCGGGCGGTACAATTTACCCGCTCGGGTACGGCGAGGTCGGACGCACAGAATCGCGATCCGCATGGAGTGCCCGATCGGGCTGGATGTGTGCCAGCTCGGGTATGAGGCCCCGCTCGTGCATTTGCTTGCCCGAGTCGTGCGTGACTTGCTGTACGGCGAGGTCGGACGCACAGAATCGCGATCCGCATGGAGTGCCCGATCGGGCTGGATGTGTGCCAGCTCGGGTATGAGGCCCCGCTCGTGCATTTGCTTGCCCGAGTCGTGCGTGACTTGCTGCCCAAAATTGCCGTGGCTTTTGCCCGCTCAGGTGTGAGTTGTGCCCGATCGGGTGGTGGCTCTTCATGCTAATTCTACGAAAACAATTAAAACGGATACGGAATCATACGTAAAGCAACACATATATATCATAAACATCTCTAAAATCTAAACGTCTCTAAAATCGTGCAAGAAATACGTTTGAAAACGAGATGATCAAAATCCCCCAGACTTGAATGTTTGCTTGTCCCTAAGCAAACGTAAACGTGGAACACGTGAGGTGTAAAAATCCGAGAATTCCCTCTTCTCCTAGAAATATCGCTAAAGCGAACCTAACCGATCAACTAGCACATCGAGAGCAAATTCGGCCTAATTAAGTTTTCAGTCTTAATCCTAGGTTCACCAAGGCTACCCATGAGAAAGTAAATCAAAGGAAAACTAAACAAGCCACCGTAACTCCCTCCACCAAACAAGACTTCTGACAATGCTATACCTAGATCAATCGAGGATACTTGTTTCTTTCTTTCCGAGCTTCTTCCTTTCTCTTTCTTTTTTTTTTCTTTTTTCTTTTTCTTTTTATTTTCTTTTTATGAATTCTTTTTTTTGTTTCCTTTTTTTTATTTTTTTCTTCTCTTTTTTTTTTCTTTTTCTTTGCATATACACTAGGCTTCTAGGACGTCAGATTTGAAGGAATCTAGCCTCTACTTAGACCCAGACTACCGATGACTGTATACTCATGCATCTCATTTAACAGTGTAGAGGAGTATGCGGCTTTTATTTGTGCCATGCCCTTAGAACGTAGAAAGATGATCGCCAACCCACCACTTAGACCCGAGCCATCGAAAGAGTATCAAGGTCGATGCACTCATATCGATTTTTGATCATGCTTTTTAGGCATTATTTCTATCGACAGCGGAGTGTTAGTGTGCGCTTTTAATCTGCAAAATAAGCTCGATTTTATATGATCCAATAATCCTCAATAGAAAAGAAGTAAAGCATCGTCTACACGAAGTATGACCATCTGGGTAGAGAGAATAAATGATAAACTAGCCTAGCAACCTCGTCTAAACCCCCCACAAGCAACACTAGAATTCCCAAAGAACTTCGACCTATTGTTTTTCAGCCGACTAATAAGCTCTAACGCTTAGGGAAAACCTAGCTCAACCATGTAAAATCTCACGGAAAAGGCCAACTTCTTAAGCATCCTAGGTTCAGGGTTCATCTCAAAACGTGGCACCAGACAAGTGCCTGGGACGACTCTGACTTAAGAAAGCAAAAACAACTGAAAACCACAAAATAACCTAAAAACTACAAAGTCAAATGGAAGATGAAAGAAAATGAAACGAAATCACCTCACAGACGTGAGCTGCTCCCCCAGACTTGAATTGAACGGCATCCTCAATGTGAAGCTCCGATGGAGGGTAAGGGAAGTAAAGCACGTTTGTGGTGGCATTTATTTTTTTTTGTAATGAAAGCAAATAACCGAGTCTTAAACAGAAAGATAAAAACAAAAAGTTGGGTTGCCTCCCAGAAAGCGCTTATTTAACGTCTTAAAGCTTTAACGTCTCCATTCCTCATGTGTGCGTGACGGGTGGATCAGAAAGGGAAATGGAGTTTCCACTTTCGATCGGTTGAGCGGCTTGGTAGAGCTTTAGCCGCTGTCCATTAGCTTTGAATGCACCACTCCTCCAAAGTTGCATCCCTCATAACTGCAGAGAAATAATACCTCAGTCGTAGGTTCTGGCTCAGGCTCTGGAGCCTCAGTTTCCCGGAAAAAGCTTAAGACGAGAATTAAATAGTAGAACCAAGTCACCTGGCTGAAAATCGTGAGGTAGGATCTTCTTGTCATGCCATCTCTTGGCACGCTCCTTGTAGATCTTAGAGTTTTTGTAGGCATCAAGACGGAGCTCGTCGAGCTCGTTCAACTGTAAAATTCGTTTCTCACCTGCACTCTTAAGATCAAAGTTAAGGAGCTTTGTCGTCCACTAGGCGCGGTGCTCTAGCTCGACAGGTAGGTGACAAGACTTGCCATAAACAAGCTGAAAAGGGGTCATGCCAATGGGAGTTTTAAACGCAGTCCTATAGGCCCATAATGCATCATCTAATTTCATCGACCAATCTCTATGGGACCTAGACACGGTTTTCTGTAGTATGCTCTTAATCTCCCTATTCGAAACCTCTACTTGTTCGCTAGTTTGTGGGTGGTACGGTGTAGCTATCCTATGTTTCACGCCATAATGCTTAAGGAGGGATTCAAATTGTCTTGCAATGAAGTGTGAACCTCTGTCGCTAATGACTAATCTAGGAACTCCAAAACGAGGGAATATGATTTTCTTAAAGAATTTCATCACTACCCTAGCGTCATTAGTTGGCGTTGCTATGGCTTCTACCCACTTAGACACATAATCCACACCTACCAAAGTATATTGGTTGCCACATGACGAGGGAAAAGGTCCCATGAAATCCACACCCCAAACATCGAACAGTTCTACCTCAAGGATATGGTTCTGTGGCATCTCGTTCCTCTTACCTATATTTCCCGTTCTTTGACATCTATCACAAGAGGAAACGTACCTATGGGCATCCTTGAAGAGGTTTGGCCAATGAAAACCTGCTTGTAGCACCTTTGAAGCGGTTTTGGACTTGCTGAAGTGACCTCCATAATCCGATCCATGACAATGGAATAGGATGCTCTCTACCTCTTCCTCGGGTATGCATCTCCGAAAGACCCCGTCCCCGCATCTCTTGTACAGAATTGGATCGTCCCAATGGTAGTGTTTGACATCC
>CM071863.1:41101267-41124878 GCA_036759665.1 Gynandropsis gynandra
CCATCATGCAACGCTGGAAAGTAGCCGGAGCGTTGCAGAGACCAAAAGGCATACGACGGTAAGCGAATGTCCCATATGGACACGTGAAAGTCGTCTTCTCTTGGTCTTGAGGGTGAATAGGAATCTGAAAGAAACCAGAAAATCCATCCAAATAACAAAAATAGGCATGGTTCGCTAACCGTTATAACATTTGGTCGATGAATGGGAGAGGGAAGTGATCTTTCCTCGTCGCTTTGTTGAGCTTGCAGTAGTCTATGCACATCCTCCACCCCGTGATGGTTCTTGTTGGAATCAGCTCGTTGTTATCGTTGTGTACTACCGTCATTCCTCCTTTCTTTGGCACGACATGCACGGGACTCACCCATTTGCTGTCTGAGATAGGATATATGATACCTGCATCCAAAAGTTTCAGTATCTCCTTTTTCACCACCTCTTTTAAGTTAGGGTTCAGCCGCCTTTGCGCTTCAATAGATGGTTTATGCCCGTCCTCCATGAGTATTCGATGCATGCATAACGAAGGGCTTAGTCCCTTGATATCCTCGATGGTATATCCGATCACTCTCCTATGCTTCCTTAAGCATTCAAGTAGCTTTTGCGTCTCATCTGCACTCAAGTTAGCGTTAACAATAACGGGGTATGTATCATTAAGTCCGAGGTATTCATACCGAAGAGAAGAAGGAAGAGGCTTCAACTCGAGTTTGGGCGCCTTCTACACTGCGAAGTCAGCTTGTACTTCGTGTGTTATCTCCTCACATGGGGCGTCTCTTAGTGCTTCAAAGCACTCATCACTTCTGCGTACGCCTCAGCTTCTTCGTCGGTAAGACCTACGTTTTTGCAAACTTGAGTCAAGCATCTAACGAGGGGATCGGAAATACTTACTTGATCAAACATGTCGTTCGTTAACTCGTCCAGCAAGTCAATTCGAAAGCAAGACTCCTTGATGGAGGGTCCATTCATGGATTTGGACAAGTTGAATTCAATCGTTTTGTCTCCGACACGTAAGGAAAGTTTCCCTTGTTGTACGTCTATCATCGCACCTGCAGTAGCTAAGAACGGTCTACCAAGTATAATAGGTATCCTAGCATCCTCTTCAATATCAAGTACAAAAAAGTCAGTGGGTATTCATAAATTACCTACCTTGGTGGGAATGTTCTCAACAATCCCCACCGGATATCTTACCGAACGGTCAGCGAGTTGGAGAGACATCTTGGTAGGTTTGAGGTCGCCGAAGTTCATCCGCTTGAAGACTGAATGTGGCATGAGACTCACGTTTGCTCATAAATCACACAACGCTTTATCAATATCGAGATTACCTATTGTGCATGGAATGGAGAAGCTTCCGGGGTCCTTCAACTTCGGGGGTAGCTTGTTTTGAAGAATGGCGCTGCATTCCTCGGTGAGTGCTACCGTCTCACTCTCTTCGATATGCCGTTTGTTGGACAGAATTTCTTTGAGGAATTTGGCGTACGTGGGCATTTGTTGGAGGGCTTCTACAAAAGGTATGTTAATTTGAAGTTTCTTAATTATCTCTATAAATCGTCCATACCTCAACTCGTTTTTGCTGCTCATCAATCGTTGAGGAAACGGTATTGGAGGCTTGTACGCCGGTGGAGCAACATAGTTTCTCCAATTCTGATTCAGCTCCTCCCTCATTCACAATGCCCTTTCCTTATCCACTGATTTTCCAGCAACTCCCTCTTTCTCTTTCGGGGTCGGATTCTCGAGCACATTACCGATGCGCAAGGTGATGGCGTTCACGTGCTCTCTCGGGTTAAGATCGGGTTTACTGGGAAGCTGTCTGGGATTCCGAGAGGATGAGGGAGCCTGTTGTGCTATAGAGTTTTCCAACATCTTAACATGTGTGCTCAAAGATTCCATAGGAGATTTAAGCTCACTAATTGTTGTCCCCACATCCGCGTTGAATTTGGTTTGAGTCAATTGTTGATGCCTTTGCTCCTTAATAAATTCGAGCAACACTCCTTCAAGGTTTGACGAAGAGGCTTGAGGAGGTTGAGGAGCTTGCAGAACTTGCTGAGCTTGCTGGAATTGCTGGTTGTTTTGCTGAAAAGTGTGCTGCCTTTGTGGAAACCCCGAATACTTTACCGGTTGAATCGTTCGATACGAAAGATTCGGGTGATTCCTCCAACTCGGGTTGTAGGAGTTCCCGAATTGAGTGTTGCCTTGCTGCTGGGCATAATTCACCTGTTCGAAATCCTCATGTATCGTGCATTGATACGCTACATGCTCCGTATCTCCGCAATTCGCACAGTACATGGCATAAGCTGCATTACCCGTAGCTCTGTTCTGATTAGGCTCATATAAACGACGAGTGCTATTAGGCATACATGTCGGTGTTGACCACATGGTGTGGTTCATGGCAAGGTTATCGATCAGCTCGTATGCCTCCTCGACGCTCGGATCCATGAATGATCCTCTGGCAGCGTTATCCAACGTCGTTTGGTGCTCATCTGAAATTCCGTTATAGAAAGTTTGGATAACATACCACTGCTCAAGACCATGGTGTGGACACAGTTGTAGAAGATCCTTGAATCTACCCCACGCCTCAAACAAAGTTTCTCCATCTATGCATCTGAACGTTGTGATTTCCCCCCTCATCTGAATCGTCTTGCTCGGAGGAAAGAAGCGTGATAAGAACAATGTATAGAGCTGATCCCAAGTGGTGATAGATCCAGCGGGAAGCGATTGCAGCCAAGTTTTCACTCGTCTCCCAATTGAGAAGGGGAAAAGACGCAATAAGATCGCGTCTTCTGAGACTCCGTGTATTTTGAACGTACTAGAAAGCTCAAGGAAGTCTCTAAGGTGCTGATGAGGATACTCATGGTTTCCACCCATGAATTGCTTCTGATAAAGCATGTTGATCATCGCTGGCTTAATCTCAAATTGTTCTCTTGCAACAGCAGGCATCCTTCACGTTGTTCATGTTTGGCACCACGTAATCCCTTAGACGACGTGGTGGAGGAGCCTGTGGTTCTCGCAGTTGAGGCGCGAGTGGCTGTTGCTGCATTTGCCCCAAATTACCAAGAGGTAACTGAAGCTGTTCGTGACCGTTCTGATTATCCATATCTCGTTGATCTGACGGCTCTGTGTTACCTTCTTCCTTACCCTTTCTCAGTCGTCTGCAAGTTCGCTCGATCTCTGGGTCGATTCGGAGTAGACTAGGAGTGCCTTGAGACCTAGTCATAAACCAACAAAGAACAAATGAATGGAGATAGGTAGAAAGAATCAAAAGAAAACAAAAAACAAAAACAAAACAAAAACAAAGCAAGAAAGACTCTAGGCTCGAATCTAAGACGCGTTGACAATAGTCCCCAGCAATGGCGCCAAAAACTTGATGCGTTCTTAAAGTTAAATAAATAACCTAAACTACCCGCAAGTGCACGGCACGTGTGTAGTACTTCAGGTGTCGATCCCACAGAGACTACGCAACACAACCTAAACTCTAATTATGAATCAAACTTGCTAACGAACGAAATATGGTGTGAAGAATGAAATACAAGTTGCCCCCTACTTTCGTGGCTGACACATTGAACTAAACCCAAAAGAACTATGATTCATCCGTTTTACCCTCAACCGTTGCTACCCTACTTTCGTGGCCTAATCTCGGTTGTTCTAAACCTGATCTTCTAGAACTAGAATTCTCCTTTCGGTCCTTCTCCTAACCCCTAACACATGCATCTACGTGGCCATCGCAAACACAATTTACCCGCTCGGGTACGGCGAGGTCGGACGCGCAGAATCGCGATCCGCATGGAGTGCCCGATCAGGCTGGATGTGTGCCCGCTCGGGTATGAGGCCCCTCTCGTGCATTTGCTTGCCCGAGTCGTGCGTGACTTGCTTCCCAAAATTGCCGTGGCTTTTGCCCGCTCAGGTGTGAGTTGTGCCCGATCGGGTGGTGGCTCTTCATGCTAATTCTCGTCCCGTTTGTCTCGTGATGATCCTCGATGTTGGTACTTAGCCTCGTGCATGTCCTTTAGCTCCGGAATGAACCGAATACGCATAAAAACTGTAAGAACATGAAAACACGAAAACAAGTAAAACGGATATGGAATCATACGTAAAGCAACACATATATATCATAAACATCTCTAAAATCGTGCAAGAAATACGTATGAAAACGAGATGATCACCTGTGACCCAGTCGTGCGACCCTTATACCTCTGCGACCCTTTGACCCCTGCTATGTACCAAATATTTAAAAAATAACAATGTACCAAATATTTACATCTTCCGTTCCAAAAAACAATGTACCAAAATATCAATTTAGTCTCAGGGTGGATGGATACGTTTTCCATTACTAAATATATCAGACGCCATCTTCTCACGCATGGGAGTAACATTGTCGTCGCAAATTAGGTGAAAAGTATCCCTCCTTCTCATTAACGAGGTTTCTAAGAATTTGTAGGCCAAAACACCACAGTCATTCCCACTTTTGTTATGTGACAGAACTTCATAATACTCATACTTCCATTCATCTTCTCCAGAAGCCAAAGAATGAAACCCTCCGAGAATGAGCATCTTGGGGACAACTTTTCTTATCTTCTCAATCACCGGATCGATATGTGTTTCCTTCATTCAGCTCTGGTAGTCGTATATCGTAATACATCGGATTTCGTAATCCGCTTTGATGGCTACCCAATGGCATCCTACCCATCGATTTTTCTCAGATAGAATGTTTAGAACCGAGGTAAACCCTTCGAAATCACTCATTGGTGTCTTCGTACTTCTGAATGGATACTTGGCATTCAAAAAATAACTATGAATTTTCGGTAAAGTTTCCATATCCTCGTACATCCACAGCCAGAGAGTCTGCATGAAAACAACAGGACAAACGTAATAATTCTGATACACAGCGGGCATGAACGTCGTGCGAAAAGACAGCACCATCTCTGCCTCATCCAATTGCTGCAAAGAAAAAAATTAACAAACGTGAATACATATGACACAAAACTCTGTGAGACTAAGGGTTTAAAAAAACTTACATCATCTTCAAGCCATACGTTGGCCATTAATATCATCTCCCAAAACTTTGGCCCCCGGGGAATATCTAGCTTAGATTTCCACCACCGCTCATGTCGAGATGTATTTAGGAACACATATAGATTAATCAACTTTTAACCGGTAGCATCAACAAACGAAGGAAATTGGGTTATCTCGCCCGTTACTAATCCATTGGGCTTCCACACAAACTCCTATTCCCCTTCAGGTTCTTGAACCACCTTCTTTACGGGTACTTGAACTACATTTTCTGTGGGTTCTCCATCAACATCTTTCCCTTACCCTCTCCCTCGCACTTTTCTTGCTCTTTTCGCCGGTATAGGTTGAACATATGGCACAGCTCCTTCGATAAAGGTTCAGCACCTGCATAAAATTTATTTCATTAAACATATGGCGACCAATGCGACCATGCGACCTATGCGACTAATACGACCTTTTGTGACCTATGCGACCCATGTGCCGAATGCGACCTCTGTGACTCAAATGACCATATTTTTTTGGTGGTTCTTCGACAAAAGCGGCGACCTCTTGGACAGGACCCACTGCTGGAGTATCCTTGGAAGGAACCTCGTTGGTGACATCATCGACAGGACCCACTAAAGTATCTTTAGTGTGCACCTCTTCGACAGGACCCACTAGAGCATATGCATAAAATTACTTCATTCATTAAACTCATCATTCGTTACATTGATTATGTAACACATGTGACCCATGCGACTTTAGCGACCCTGTGACCTATGGGACATATGAAACTCATGTGACCCATGAGACTATAGCGACCCTGTGACTTATGCGACCCTACGACTTATATGCCCCTGCGATCGATCTGACTCTTACGACCCATGCCGACTATCGATGGAAATTGACTCTCAAATGACCTTTTTCACTAAATATTACTTACTTGGTTGAACTTCATCATGAGAAATGTTTGCCAAATCCTCTTCTCAACCATCTCCACAGTTCCCCGGCTCTTCGTTTGGCTCTTTTCTTGACACTGGATTTGGACATCAAAGGATTTCAAAAGCATAATCACTAACAGTGCCGGAAGATTGGTTTCCGGTGCTCGCATCTTTCTCGGCAACCTTTCATTTTGGATTAGGCATATTAATCCCGACATCCATTAGAAGATCTCTTACGGTGTTGATGATTCTTTTCTCCAACTTTCTTATTTCCTCTATTAATTTCTGCTCCAGTCTCAGAGGGACTGCAGCATCGGCAACACCTACACATCCTTCATCTTCGTCATCTTGGACCTCAATTATTTTTTCACTCACGCTCTCCTTCCTCTGAGTCCCCTTTTCTTTCCGTTTTTATCACCAAGAGCTGCTTTTCGTGTAAGCATTTCTTGCATATCTAAACATCGGGATCGTCACATCCCTCGTAATCCTCCATATCAGAAAGTAAAGCTTCCTCTTCGTGTTCAGCACGAATAATACTTAGAATATCCTGAAAAATAAAAAATAACCATTATTACCCGCTATGACTTTTGTTTCCCTTGTGACCCTTGTGTAATTGTTACTTTAGAATCTCAGATCTGCCTTATCACATCTACATACTTCGGGTTAAAATTGGATTTAATTATCTTCTTGCACATTATGTGCCATGATGGATGCACATCTAGAACCTCAACATACCATCCCTTTCTGCCCAAACTAAGGATGGTTTTGAATGGAAGTAACTGAAACATTAAAACAAATGATAAGAATGCAAAAAGTACGAAAACATTCAAGTTATTTGAATAATATATACAACTTACCATTAGTGAGATCATGAAACCGCCACAATACCATTTTGGTTTTGGTGATTCCCCGCTAACGTGCTTGCGACAAGTATCCACAATCTTCTCGAATGTGTAACACCCCCATGGAAAGCCTTCACAAAATTCCAAGTCATCAACCATGTCAATGAGATCATGGCTAATAGAGTTTTCTTTTGAAGGCTTGTGAGCCATAACTTGCACCAACAACATCATATTTGTCAACCTCTTCTGGTCGTCGGAATTCTTCGCCTTCACAAACTTTTCACTTGTGCGGGGGTCACCTTTCCACGGCCGAAATTCTTCAACTTGAATGTGTCACCCCTTTTGGACTCCCATCCTTTGGGATATGGTCCGCATTTCAATCCGGAAATTAGTGCGTGCTCCACTATAGAGTACCGGATAGGAATACCGTTTAAGACGAACCACAACTCCTTCTTGTCCCATATAATCACGGAGTGATTTAGTAGGATAGACATTTGAACCTTCATCAATGTGGAGTAACATTGGAAATGGAATAAATGCCTAAATTGTGACTCCTTCTCGAAGTAATGCAACTCATATTCATCTAAGATTCCTCTTAGCGTCGTTATTCTCTGGTGTGGATAACACTTGGTGGTGATCTTTGGCATTCTGTCTATGTGCTTGAATTCATACACAAACTTCGGCTTTGACGCCACTTGCAAAATGACCAATTAAGAATACATTATACTTCTATCGACTTAAGCGACTCATGCGACTCAATCAACCCGTGCGACCCATGCGACTCAAACGACCCTCAGACACTCTGCGACACTCAACCGACTCACTGGGCTCAAGCAACCCATGCGACTCAATTGACCCACGCGACTCAAAGGAGCCACGGGGCATAATATCAAGCGACCCACGAGGCATAATATCAACCAACCCACGCGACGTAAACGACTTTTAGACCGCCTGCGACGCTCAAACGACCATTGCGACCCAACCCACTCACTGAGACAACCGACTCATTAAGTCAAATATGGTCATGCAACTCCTGCGACCCTTGCGACTCAACCGACTCACTGGCACTCATCCATTTCAAATCAATAAACCATTTTGTGACTCGACAGCTTGCAAAATCCTAGAAATCGATATACTTACACTTATTGACGCCATTGAAGACTGACTCGTGCTCTCTTCTTCACTGTTGCTACTTATTCTAGCCATTTTCCTTCTTGCCAATTTCAAATCGATCTCTCTCAAGTTCGACATCACTTATTCTTTCTTGCTCTAAACTTTGAAAGTGTTCGGCTTTCTTGCTTTTGACACGGTTTGACAGTTTTTCACGTCGAAAAACTGCAGGACGTGGGTTTTTTCACATTAAAATTAAGGGCAAATTTGTCTTTTTTTCAATTTTTTTCGATTTAATAATTAGTTTAGGTAAGGGTATTTTTGAAGCGGTTTAGCCCTATAAAAATATATATGATATTCTGCCCATATAAAGAGGTTATAAGCACTTGAAAAGTATAAATAAAGTCTTTACTGTGTGAGAAAATATTCAGTGTATTTCAGAGCATTCTACACCTCCACTTGGGAGAAACCCTTCACAAACAATCTCGCTTCCTACTTTGGTATCTTAACTCCTATAATTTTCTATTTATATTTTTGAACCCATTTACAACCTTTAATCGTCTTCCTTGGTGGGCATTCTGTCAGCTCCATTGTCTGGTTTTTCTTCAATTATTGCGTTTCCTCTAATATGGTCAGCCTCCAAGCATTTTTTTTTTCTTTGGTCTTCCATATCTTCCTTATATGATTTCAGATCTTCAATCTCGATTTCCTTTGCTAAAAAGACAACAAGTGATGTTGTTTCTCTGTCATTATATTTAGAATGAGATTTAGTTACGCTCTTCTCTGTCTCGTGCCAAGTTATATCCATCGAGATTCCTTTTATCTTCATATACTTATGAAGCGTAAGAATTCTCTTCTGGATTGTTTGTATCCTACTCTTCCAGCTCATGTTCATCCTCTGCAACAACACATGTCCTTTCTCTCGAACTTAATTACATTGATCCACAAAGTTGATTGCTCCTCTGTTTCCTTCATATGTGAAGATCACTTGAGTATCTTTTGTGTTTGAAACTCTCCAGCCCAGGGTTTTTCAAGTCCTTCAACATTAGTGTTTTGTTAAGCACCTCATCGCAACTTAGAACATACTTTTTGTTCAACAAGAGACATTATATCCTTTCAATCTCTTGGGATAGCCGACGAACACGCCTTTCTTGGCCCTTAGAAGAAGCGTTCCTTGGTTAGAATGAATTTATGCCACAACTGAAATTTCTCAGGTGGTAAGATCTAGGTTCAGCTTCTGACGACAACATTTCTAAAAATTCCATGTTGACAACAGTGGATGAAGCTCGATTCGTAGTTTCCGCTTCAATCCAAAAGGACTTAGGTAGACCATATTGATATAAGAGACTTTAAACCTTATTCACTGTCGATTTATCCTTTCCACAACACCATTTTGTTGTGACATGTAAGTAAAACTCTTATGTCTAGTATTACTTGGCTTCTACAAAAATCATTGAAACTCTTATATGTTGTTTGTGCGTAGCAATGTGGGTTTAGTGGATTAACCCAACCCAACCCATTTAAAATGAAAATGGGTTTTGAATAAATGGGTTTAAAATTTTATGGGTTTAATAGGTTTTAAACCCATTTATATTCATTTTAATGGATTGTGTCTGATAACACTGAAAGTGTATCAATTTTAGTTTAGGTTTTAGTGTCATTTTTGCATATAATTCATAGTTAGATTTACATATCCGATACGATTATTCGTTACATACGCCCGTTTTGTTGGTTTTCAGATTTTTAGGCGACAAGGCCTAAATGAGCTTAAAAAGACGAATTCCTGAGCAAAACCACGCACTTTGAAGATAAATTCACTCAGAGCCAAGATCAAGCCTCAGAACTCAAAGGAACACCCGAGCAACGAACGGAAAAGAGAAAATCAAGATTAGAAGTGGTGCCCGAGCGGGCCGCGTATCTCGCAACAACCTAGATCTTGCATTCAAACGATCTAATTATAGACCAGAAGAGATCTAGATCAAGGGGGCGACGTAGAGGGCAAGGAAAGGCTTGGAAAATATAAAGAAAGGCTCTGGAGACGCTGGAGAAGAAGAGAAGCATAAATCCTCACATCGGTAACACAATAGGGAAGATCGAGGCATCGAGTTTTGTAGAGTCTATCATGTTTAGGGTTGTGTTATCTTTGTTATCTGTATTCTCCATGAGTCAGTAGGTTCCCAACTATGGTTTAGGGATATCAGATTATAACGGATGAACAATGTTATGTGTTAATGCTTAGATCTATTGATTTTATCTTGATATTCGGTTCTACACTTAACATTATCATTCTTATACTAGTGTTGCCCGCTCAGTAACATAGGAATTCAGACTTTGCTGGAAGGTTAAAGGATGAATCCTGATCTGTTAAGTTGTAGGTGGCATGAATTTCCCGTTGTCAAGATAATTCGATAGGTTTATGATCTTTAGTTGTTTCATCCATACAATTCTCGGTATCCCGACACCCGTAGTATTCGTCATATCCGAGTTTACCCCAACCTATTATCGTTGTCACCACTTAGTTTAGTTTTTAGGTATTTAGGACCACATCTTCATCTATTTCAATATTCTTAGTTTAGTGTTATTCTTAGTTTTTGGCTGCTTTAGTCCCTAGAGATCGACCCTGGTACTACACGATCCGTATACTTGCGGTGAAGTGGTCTAGGAAAATATATAACTCGAGTTTACGCTTATCAGTGCCCATTTAATCAAATAGTCCATTTATGAGTTAACCTACGTTCTGAAATTTTGCACTCTCCAGTGGCTACTTTTCTCACGATTCACAGTTCACAGTGGCTGCTTTTCTGTCCGGTGGTTGGCTCGCTCCAGTGGTTCGCTCGCTCACTCTTGTTGCTCACTCCGGTGGTTCGATCTGTCGTCTAGCTCCTGGTCGTCGAACCTTTTGGTCTCTTCTTTCACGGTGAACCCTTCGGTCTCTTCGCTCCAGTTCGCTCGCTCCGGTGGTTTGCTCGCTTGCTCCGGTGGTTTGCTCCGTCATCGAGCTCCTCTCTTCTCACTTTGGACCCGTGCCTCCTTCTCTGTATTCGGATGGCTTGCAATATACTTGGCATTCCAATCACAACTCTGACGTCAGAATCATCATTTAGCATCGGTTTTCGTTTATTAAATAAGTATAGAAGCCACATTCGTTCTTCTAATGTCGAGGCATTGATTTGTACGCGAAATTGGTTGATTGGATAAGAACTTTCCGAAAACGGTAAGACCTATATTAGTATTTTTATTTTAATTATATTCTATTTTTAATATGTTTATAAATGATAGGTGACGATAGTTGTGCCGATTAAGTTGATGTTGTCAATGATGGTGATGTTGAAGTCAAGGACGACGAGGAAAATGATGAAGATTTGATGATTATATCGGACATCTTATATTAGAATTTGTTAAAAATTTTATTTTCAGAAAATATCCTTTTAGCTATTTATATATTCAGATGAAAAGTTGACGATTATATCATATGTTTTTAATATATATCAAGAATTTTATTTTATAAATTTTCATTAATTATTATTTTGAATATCGAAACATTAATAATAATATCTAATGTATATATATATATATATTTATAATGTTAAATGATAAAAATATATATATACAAAATATTATTTTTATAAATAAACCCGTATAACCCATTTAACCAACCCATATAACCCATTTAACCCAACCCATATAACCTGTTATTAAATGGGTCGGGTTAAAACCAACCCAATTACACTATAGAATCCTTTAATTTTAATGGATTGGACACAACCCAATCCATTGACATCCCTATTTGTGCGTAGAGGTTTAACCTTCTTCTTTTTCTATACCTCCACTAGTATCTTCACAAAACTATGAAACGCCTAATCTTTGTCCCTTACAAAGCATATCCGTAATTTTCTCTAGAAGTCATCGATGAAACTTATATGAATGTTGATAAGGATGGGGAACTTTCGGGATTCCCATGGGTCACAATGAATATTAGAAGACCTTTTGAAGTGTGTTTTTCTGATTTTGAAGGGGATTTTTGAGACCTGAAACGTATACAATCTCCGCTCCGCATGTCTTAATAGTTTCCACTCGTGATCCTTGTATTAGGCCTTTCTTACTAATAATTTCTGACCTTTGTTGGCTCATGTGATCGAGTGTCATAGTTTTGTGTTGTCTTGTGTTTCATTCAAATGACATGTGTAAAGCATATTCTCATATCTTTGGAGATATCTACGAGTATGTTCCTAAAATAGAAGTTAGGATACAATGTATATTTGGATATTTATGAATATCTTCCTAAAATAGAAGTTAGGATATTCTGTTGTACTTGTATATATACATGTTGTACGTGAGTTTATGATTGAAAACCATAACCCATACTTCTATATGGTATCATACGTGAGTTTTCCTACACATAACACGCTATAAACACGTTTTGTTATCTACAAAATTACGATAATATTTTATCGATCCTATATGAAGAATCCTAATATTTTCTTATTTAATGTGCTCTGTTAGTGCGTGCTCGGTTTTCATGTGCATTCCTATTCCTACGGAATTTATGAAGATTGGGATAGGAAAACTCACCATTAAAATATGAACAAAAACATCTCATTAACCTCTATCTAAATGTCTTTCTCATTAATTTTTGTCTAAGGCTAATGTTTCCATAATTTTGTCTAAGGTTAATGTTTCCATAAATATTAATACACCGTCGAAATTCTTGTAGGAGAAGTTAAGGTGATTTCTCCATTTGGGATCATATGTATTTTCTAAGGGTTGATTGTTACTCACGTAGTTTACCTCCTCATACCCTTGAACTCTATGATCCTCTGATTGCTCCGAATAATGTGGTCGATATGATTCAGACAGAAGATTATAAATCCCCGTGACTTGGTCTTTCACTTCGGCTAAACCGGCTTATAGAGCATGCCCTCCGTTCATATGACCCACCCTTGCTGGCGTGTGCGACTATATTCTCCAGCAGTGTTGCTGCCTTCATCGACCATAGGATCGATCAAGTCTTCGATATGTGAAAACGTGAGGTTACTCAAGGAACCTCCAGTTGTGGCTATGATCAGATTCCTCGTGTTATCCATGAGACCTTGCAGAAAATTGTGTATGAGATAACTCTAATTCATGTCGTGATGTGGACAAAGACGTTGATAACCTTTGAAACATTCTCCCGCTTCATATGAACTCTCACTTGCTCCTTGCACGAACGTGTTAATATGATTTTTAGTGACCTAAGCTTTACTTTGAGGGAAGAACTACGTCATGAATTTCTCTTCTAGATGTTTCCATGATCATATAGAAATTTCTGGTTAGGAATACAACTAGTCTCGCACCTTATCTTTCACTGAGAACGGGAGGCAGCAAGCATGACGTCTTCATTGGAAACTTTTTCTCCTGCTCTAGTATTTTGGCAAAGCATCTTCAAATCCGTAAGATGCTGGTTCGGATCCTCGACGGGTCTCCCTCTGAACGTCGCATTACTTAGCATTTGAATGAATTCTCGTTGTAACTCGATGTGAGTGGTCCTCCTAACTATGCACGACAAGATTTGTGTATGCCTAGGGACCGTGTATGATCCATGGATTAACGCGGTTGGAATTTGTGGTGCAACAAGATGTGGTGTGTTTAGATCAATGCGTTCCGCCATCTGTTCTTCTTCGTATGATGATGCACGATGATGCCATGAAGTTAACAGATTAAACTCAATGAACTAAATACCATAGGTTTCGAGAGATGCACGATGATGTAATGAAGTGCTAACAAGATCATGGTTATAGATATCATTACGTATTCGGGGAATTCAAGCTCTTTCCTAGGGACTGACTCTCCCGATGCCTAAATCCGCTATCTAGCATGCGTACTATCGTTCTCCCAAATGTGTAATCTCACCTACTAGATGCATTTAGATCGCTATCCTAATTCCTAAGTTCAATTAACCGACCGACCAAGATTCTAAATCAATTGAGGTTTCAAATCATGGCTATGTTCCAAAATCTAATTCATCTCCCAATGCAATCAGACTTTTATAATCATTCATTCAAGAAACCAACAAAAATAATCATTAAGAACAACCAATCAATCCGAAAACGATCAAATTTTATAACTAAACATTAAGCATACAACTTCATTACATATCAACAAGTCTCTAACCCGTGGCTATGGAACTACACGGACATGGGTTCCAAACATAAAACACAAATGAAAACTATCTTAAACATATATGTAGAATGAGATCCCTCCCTATTCTAATACCTTCATCTTCAATAGTTCCTCCACGATCCGAGTTCATCGCCCCGTCTCTTGCCTCTCGGTGTTCTGCTCTCTCTCGCTCCGTAAGTGTGTTGTTGCGTGTGAATTGTCTGTTCTAATACCTTCGACTTTCTTTTTCCCCCTTTGTCCTCTTTCCTCTTCTTTTCTTTTTCTTTTCTCCTTGTTTCCTCTTTGGTCATGCACTTCCATTCTTGTCCAGCGGTAGCAGCATTTTCTTGTGTAGGCGGTTGGATTTCCTTTTTGCTTGCTCATTGTGCTGCCTCTTATGCTCCAACAAATTTCCAGTTTAGGTGAGTTGTGTCCCTCCAAGCATTGCTCTAGCCGAGGATTTCCATTTTACTCTGGCGGCCAGCAACTTTCCATTTTACTCCAGCTGTATGTCCATGTGTATTCTAGTCGGCTAGCTTACATTTCTCTTCATCGATTTATGATTCTTCGATGTTGACCGTGCTTGGCTGAGTGGATAATGGTTTTTGCTCAGTTTTTAACATTTTCTCGTGTTAGTGGTTGATATCTTCACTTCCTGCAAATACACGAGAAAACGCTAGAAGAAGACTAAATGATGCTTAATGCTCGGTAAAGTCTATATGAACGATGAATCTAACTATAAAAATTGATAAAATACTATAACAAAACAAACGTTATCAAACTCCTCCAGACTTGAACCTTTGCTCATCCTCGAGCAAGACTAGAACTAAACACGAGAATAGTTAGACAACAACCAAATACTAGCACAAATAATTCGAAAAATTAGTCATCATGCACAACAACGCGTCACATGAACATAGACCTAAGAAAACTAAATTCAGACTTTTATCCACCGAAAAACATGAGTCGTGCAATCCTACACATAACCTAAATTCATTTCACTAACCCCTAAAAGACATTCAACCAATCTCAATACCAATTTTCATCTAAACTTGCGTGAGATGCCATTTCTTAGAGACATTTATCTTATTCTTCTTTTTCTTTTTTTCTTTTCTTTTCCGGTTTCAACACAATTTTATTAAAAAATTTGTGCTTAGTTTCTAGGACGTCGAAGTTGAAGAGGACAGTCTTCTACTTAGATCCAGGTTGTCGATCGGCACATTCATAAGGTCTTGTAACCTTAACGGAGTGAAGAGGTTGCATCATTAACAATTTTTAGATCAAACTTAGTAGAATCACGTATCTACTCTAACCCTTAGGACGTAGAAAACCGACCTCATCCCACCACTTAGTCCTGAACCATTAAGATCAATGCAATCATGTTAATTAAAATGGAAATAGCTAAAAACTTTATCCTTTTGACAGCGGAGTGTAAGCGCGTGGAATCATAAGATAGATAAGTAAATCAAGAAAGTACTCGACTTAGTAAAGAATCAACGGTATTATCGGAGATATGGACGCTTGGGACTGAAATCTAAAGGGCGAAATGTAAATATGAGTCATGTAATTCATGCACAACTACTAGACTAATCAATAAGAGTCTTTTTCAGCAAGCCTAGGTTTTTGTTCCCGATTCGACAAAATTGCACAAACATGGCTAAAGTTCAAAGTAACATGCTAGATATTTTTTCGTCTAATCCTAAGAAAATAACATAGATACTAAAACAAAACGAAGAACTCAACGTCTAATCCTAATCACAATCATAACACTCAAAGAGTACCCCCCCCACCCCAGACTTGAACGGAACACAGTCCCGGTGTTCCAAATCTAAAAGAGGAACTCGCATGCCAAACTCGGGGAAAGATAAAGAGGCTAGGAACGTGTGCACCTGTGTGTGTGCTTGCTGTCCCGAGTTGATGCAGTTGATATATGCGTCTCTCCTTTGGTGTGGGTGATGTCGAAGTGAAAAACCTATAACAAAAAGTCACACAATCTAAAGTAGAGAGTACGATACGTCGAGGTTGATAATAGAGTGCATGAGTGTGAAAAGAAGAAGAGTTGAGTTCTGAAAAATAAAATGAAATAAATAAAAGGATACGAGGCCCAGGTTACCCCCGAGAAGCACTTGTTTAAGGTCACGAGCCTGACCAAGATGCCTCACAAATTAGGTGGACGTCCTCGTTGTCTTCGTGTAAATAGCGTCTCGCATGCATAGGACGCCCGTTCAAGTATAGCACACAAATTAGTTGGGCTCCTTGCACAATTAGTCATATCCTCCCTAAGTTCAGTCGTGTTGTTCCCTAAGTTGGCGGCCCGGTCATGCAGTCCAAATAGCTTGGTCGTATTGTCCATAAGTCTGGTTGTGCACTCTATGAAATCGGTTCGGAGTCAAAAGTTACTTGGTTTTATTGATGGCTCGATACATGAACCATCTCAGGTTATTCATGAAGAGAAAGATGGAGTGACAATCAAAAGCTCAAATCTAGTGTACGATTCCTGGTTATAGACGGACCAGATCATCAAATCGTGGATAATTGGAACACTCACAGAATAGGTATTCTGTGATGTTGTTGGTATGGATTCAACCATGGAGGTATGGACTTCTCTCATCAATCATTATAACCAAAGATCTGTTGCTAGAGAATTTGATATGTTGGCATCTCTGCAACTTTTAACTAAAGAAGGACGATCATTATCTGAATATTTAAGTCAGTTTAAAGCCATTTGTGACAAGTTAGACTCAATTGGAAAACCTATTCAAGAGCCAATGGAGATATTCAGATTATTACATGGATTGGGAAAAGAATACGAAGCTTTTACTAGTGTGATTCAAACTTCAATGCATAATCCTCCATTTCCAACAAATGAAGATGTTGTATCTTGACGTGTGGAAACACGAGTTATAATTTTCCTAGTCCACTTCACCGCAAGTATACGGATCGTGTAGTACCAGGGTCGATCTCTAGGGACTAAAGTGGCTAAACTAAGAACGAAACTAAACTAAGACGAAAGAAGATAGAATGGGATATGGTCCTACAACGAAACTAGGTTAAAGATAAGACTAGATATGGTGAATACTACGGGTGTACGGGATACCGGGAATTACATAGATGAACGACTAAGGATCATAGATTTATAACCTATTTTTGACAACGGGAAATTTATGCTCTACGGTGAGGAGTGATTCTTCCGAGCCTAAACCTCCTAACCATGGATACATGCAACCCTACCTTCCAGCTGTGATTAACATATACCATGGCAGCATTATGACCGCAATCACTATCCCTAAGATGACCAACCGACCGGTCAGATTCTCATTAGTCAATCTTAATCTACAACTTAGCGAACCGGATTCGTTCCTTAACCTTCCAGCAAGATTCGACATCCTATGTTGTTGAGCGGTCAGCACTAACGTAAGAATGATATTGCTAAGCGTAAAACCGTAAATCAAGAATAAATTCATAGAACTAAGCATTAATGCGAATTGATAGGCCATGGTACAATAGGGTAACCTTTGGATATCACAAACATTTTAGAAAAGTATAGTGACTTTTTTTCGAGGAGATACCAGCTGGACTACCACTAATACAAGGCATATAACATTAGATTGACCTCAAATTGGGATCATCATTACCAAATCGACCAGCATACCGTGTGAACCCCAAGGAGATGAAGGAGTTACAACGGTAATTCCAAGAGCTAATGGAAAAAGGCTACATCTACAAAAGTCTAAGTCCATGCGTTGTCCCAGTACTACATCGGACGGTCAACAACATCACAATCATATACCGAAATCCCATCACACGGTTGGACGACATGCTAGACGAGCTAAGTGGGGGCAGATTGGATGACTAATAGCCCGAGCGGGTATTCTTCTTGCGCCCGATCGGGTAAGGCTACCCGATCTCATTGCTCATGTACCTGGGTCGTGCTGAATGTGTGGATAAAACCCCGTAGGTTTTACCCGAGCGGGTGGAGGAATAGTGCCCGACCGGGCACCCTTATGTCCTTGATACTTCTCTTTTCTGCTCGTTGCTCGGGTGTTCCTTTGGGTTCTGGAGCTCTGAGTAGATATGTCTTCTATTCATGTGGTTTTGATCAGAAATTCTTCATATTGAGCTCATTTAGGCCTTGTCGCCTAAAAACCTGAAAACCAACAAAACGGGTGTGTGAAGCTCGAAATCATATCGGATAAGTAAGACTCAATGTAAGATACATGCGAAAATGGTGTAAAAACCTATCCTAATATTGATACACTTTCAGTGTTATCATATCTCAGTTAAACAGTGTTATTTCTAGCAATTCCTCTGCAAGATTTACTGATGTTTCACATCATGTAGCATTTCTGGCTCAAATGTCATATAACACCTATAATAATCAAAATTCTACATATGGAAAAGGAGGTTTTGGATACAGAGGACACATATCAAACTACATAAGTAATAAAGGCTATTCAAGTGGTTTTTCTCAGCAAGTTTATTCATCATCTCGTATGTTTAAACCTCAGAATACTGATAATATGAATTGAGCTCTAATAATCAGCAGGTTGTTTCAGCTAAACCAGTTTGTCAAATTTGTGGCAAAACTGGACATGATGCTATTTGTTGTTGGCATCGTTTTGATAATGCTTTTCAGAGTACAGATGTTCCACAAGCTCTTACTGATCTTCATCAAAATACTCATACAAAATGGTATCCAGACTCTGGTGCATCAGTACACATCACAAATTCAACTCAAAATCTTCAGACAACCACTCTTTATACTGGTTCAGAAAGCATAATGGTGGGTGATGGATCCTTCCTTCCTATTTCACATGTTGGATCCAAAACAATTCCAACTCAAGAAGGTATGCTTCAAATTCATGATGTCTTGGTTGTGTCGTCTATTGCTAAGTAATTGTTATCAATATCAAAACTCACTCATAATTATCCATGTGAGTTTGTTTTTTATGATGATCATCTCGTTTTCATACGTATTTCTTGCACGATTTTAGAGATGTTTATGATATAGATGTGATGCTTTACGTATGATTCCGTATCCATTTTATTTGTTTTCGTGTTTTCATATTCTTACAGGTTTTTATGCATATTCGGTTCATTTCGGAGCTAAAGGACGTGCACGAGACAAAGTACCAACATCGAGGATCATCACGGGACAAGCGAAACGAGAATTGGCAAGGAATAGCCACTACCCGCGCTGGTAACTCCCTAGCCCGAGCGGGCATTTGTTATGCCGATTTTTTCCAGCGAATTGAGCACGAGTCGGGCGAGAAATACCACGCCCGGGGCCTCAGCCCGAGCGGGCAGCACTTGAACCCGACCGGGCAGCACCTCAGCTCGAGCAGGCTGCCTTTTTTCTCATCGCAATCCCGCGCGACCTTCCGCGCCGTACCCGAGCAGGTCTCCTACCCTGCCCGTGCTGGTCGCGTCCGTCACCTGCAACTCCAAATAAGTTAATTTGACTTAAAACAAATGGGAGTTTGTTGGGGATTTATACAATAAAAAAAACGACTTTATAGAAGAGGAATAAATGATATTTCGTTCGAGGAACTAATGGAAACGTCACCCAACTTATAAAAGAATGGAAACTCATGAAAAGACAACAATCGGTGGCTGTTGCAACATAAGGAAGAACTGAGCGGCCAGAAGGAAAGAGAGGGAGAAAAGGAAAGAAAAGGAGAAGGAAAGAAGAGGAGAGGAGTGAGAGGTCGAGCTCATTCACGCAGTATTCAGTTCTTGATCGAGAAGAGAGAGTAGAGAAAAGAAAAGGTTCTTACGAAGGAGACTGGCAAGGAGCATTGGAGATCGACACAACACTTCGGTTTCGTTTGGTTTTCATGTTCCTTAGACCTTCTATTTCGTTTATGATTGTTTGCGGACTCATGAGCGAGTAGTTTGTTTGTTCTAGAAGAAGGGATTAGCTCTTGGCTATCCCGGAACCACTTTTGATTTATCTTCGAATGCATCTTCCCATTTTCATTTATCTATTCTTTATCTGAGTACTTAATTTACTAGTGTTTGTGATGGCCACGTAGATGCATCTGTTAGGGATTAGGAGAAGGACAGAAAGGAGAATTCTAGTCCTATAAGATCAGGTTTAGAACAACCGAGGTTAGGCCATGAAAGTAGGATAGCAGCGGTTGAGGGTAAAACGGATGAATCACAGGTCTTATGGGTTTAGTTCAAGGTGTCAGCCACGAAAGTAGGGGATAACTTGACTAGATCACGTGTCTATGCCTCGAGAGAGGGTAGATATCATATTAGGATCGTTTACCTTAGATAACTTAACTGGGATTGCATGATATTTAGGTTGATTGTTGGTTTCGGTAGTCTTATGGTTAAACTGAATTCCTCGAACATTTTTCTCATTCTTAAGAAGTAGTTTGTTTATTTGTTTTTAGTATTTTATACTTAAAACCGTATTTCATTTGTTACCAAGTTTGATTCATAGTTAGAGTTTAGGTTGTATTGCGTAGTCCCTGTGGGATCGACACCTGAAGTACTACACACGTGTCGTGCACTTGCGGGTAATTTAGGTTATTTGTTTAACATTGATAACGCATCAAGTTTTTGGCGCCGTTGCCGGGGACTATTGTCAACGCGTCTTAGATTCGAACCTAGAGTCTTTCTTGTTTTGTTTTTGTTTTTGTTTTCTCTTCTTTCATTCCTATCTACCTAATTCCGTCTATTTGTCCTTTGTTGGTTTATGACCAGGTCTCAAGGTGCTTCAAATCTACCCCAAATCAACCCAGAGATCGAGCGAACTTGTAGACAACTGAGAAAGGGCAAGGAAGAGGGTAACATAGAGCCATCAGATCAACGAGATATAGATAATTAGAACGGCCACGAACAGCTTCAATTACCTCTCAGTAATTTGGGGCACTTGCTGCAACAGCCACTCGCGCCTCAACCGCGAGAACCATAGGATCCTCTAACACGTCATCTCAGGGATTACGTGGTTCCGAACATGAACAATGTGAAAACAACGATAAGGATGTCTGCTGTTGCGAGAGAACATTTTGCGATTAAGCCGGCGATGATCAACATACTTTATCAGAAGCAATTCATGGGTGGAAATCACGAGGATCCTCATCAGCACCTTAGATATTTCCTTGAGCTTTCCGGTACATTCAAGATACACGGAGTCTCAGAGGATGCAATCTTATTGCGTCTCTTCCCCTTCTCAATTGGGGGAAGAGTGAAAACTTGACTGCAATCGCTCCCCACTGGATCTATCACTACTTAGGATCAGCTATGCACATTGTTCTTATCACGCTTTTTTCCTCCGAGCAAGACGATTCAGATGAGGGGGAAATCACAACGTTCAGATGCAGAGATGGAGAAATTTTTTTTGAGGTGTGGGGCAGATTTAAGGATCTTCTACAGTTGTGTCCACACCATGGTCTTGAGCAGTGGTACGTTATCCAAACCTTTTGCAAAGAAATTTCAGATGAGCACCGTACGACGTTGGATAACGCTGCTAGAGGATCATTTATGGATCTGAGCGTCGAGGAGACATACGAGCTGATCGATAACCTTGCCATGAATCACACCATGTGGTCAACACCAAGAGGTATGCCTAACAGCACTCGTCTTTTATATGAGCCGAATCAGAGCAGGGCAAGGGGTAATGCAGCAAACGCCATGTACTGTGTGAATTGTGGAGATACGGAGCATGTAGCGTATCAATGCACGGTACATGAGGATTTCGAACAGATGAATTATGTTCAACATCAAGGAAACACTCAATTCGGGAATACCTACAACCCGAATTGGAGGAATCACCCGAATCTTTCGTATCGAATGACTCAACCGGTAAAGTATTCGGGGTTTCAGCAAAGGCAGCAAAATTTTCAGCAAAACAACCAGTAATTCCAGCAAACTCAGCAATTTCCGCAAGCTCCTCAACCTCCTCAAGCCTCTTCGTCAAACCTTGAAGGAGTGTTGCTCAAATTTATTAAGGAGCAAAGACAGCAACAATCGACTCAAACCAAATTCAAACGCGGATGTGGGGAGAGCGATTAGTGAGCTTAAATCTCATATGGAATCCTTGAGCACACATGTGAAGATGTTAGAAAATCCCATAGCACAACAGGCTCCCTCATCCTCTCGGAATCCCGGACAGCTTCCCGGTAAATCCGATCTTAACCCGAGAGAGCACGTGAACACCATCACCTTGCGCAGCGGTAATGTGCTCGAGAATCCACCCCCAAAAGAGCAAGAGAAGGTTGCTGGAAAATCAGTGGATAAAGGAAAGGGCATTGTGAATGAGGACAAAGCTGAATCAGAATTGGAGAAACCGTACGTTGCTCCACCGGCGTACAAACCTCCAATACCGTATCCTCAACGGTTGATGAGAAACAAGAACGAGGAAAGGTATGGACGGTTTGTAGAGATCTTTAAGAAGCTTCAAATCAACATACCGTTTGTAGAGGCCCTCCATCAAATGCCCATGTACACCAAGTTCCTCAAAGAAATTTTGTCCAACAAACGGCGTATCGAAGAGAGTGAGACGGTAGCACTCATCGAGGAATGCAGCACCATTCTTCAAAACAAGCTGCCCCCGAAGTTGAAGGACCCTGGAAGCTTATCCATTCCATGCACAATAGGCAATCTTGATATTGATAAAGCGTTGTGTGATTTAGGAGCAAGCGTGAGCCTCATGCCACATTCAGTCTTCAAGCGGATGAACTTCGGCGATCTCAAACCTACCAAGATGTCTCTCCAACTCGCTGACCGTTCGGTAAGATATCCGGTGGGGATTGTTGAAAATATTTCCACCAAGGTAGGTAATCTTTGTATACCCGCTGACTTTGTTGCACTTGATATTGAAGAGGATGCTAGGGTACCTATTATACTTGGTAGACAGTTCTTAGCTACTGCAGGTGCGATGATAGACGTACAACAAGGAAAACTATCCCTACGTGTCGGAGACGAAATGATTGAATTCAACTTGTCCAAATCCATGAACGGATCCTCCATCAAGGAGTCTTGCTTTCGAAATGACTTGCTGGACGAGTTAACGAACGACACGTTTGATCAAGTAAGTATTTCTGATCCCCTCGTTAGATGCTTGACTCAAGTTTGCAAAGATGTAGGTTTTTCTGATGAAGAAGCTGAGGCGTACGCAGAATTCATGAGTGCTATTTAAGCACTAAGAGACGCCCCATGTGAGGAGATACCACACGAAGCCCAAGCTGATTTTGCAGTGGAGAAGGCGCCCAGACTCGAGATGAAGCCTCTTCCTTCTTCTCTTCGGTATGAATACCTCGGACTTAATGATACATACCCCGTTATTGTTAATGCTGATTTGAGTGCAGATGAGACACAAAGGCTACTTGAATGCTTAAGGAAGCATAGGAGAGTGATCGGATACACCATCGAGGATATCAAGGGCATGAAAGACGGGCATTAACCATCCACCGAAGCGCAAAGGCGGCTGAACCCCAACTTAAAAGTGGTAGTGAAAAACGAGATACTAAAAATTTTGGATGCAGGTATCATATATCCTATCTCGGACAGCGAATGGGTAAGCCTCATGCATGTTGTACCAAAGAAAGGAGGAATGACGGTAGTACGCAACGATAACAACGAGCTGATTCCAAC
>CM071863.1:41133946-41153904 GCA_036759665.1 Gynandropsis gynandra
GTAATGATAGTGCATCAATTTGGCATGCATGTCTTGGTCATATTAACATGACCAAGCTCAAGGTTATGGTGCAGAAAGATTTGGTATTTGGTCTCCCCAAGTTGAAGAGCTTTGATGAAGGAAAAGTTTGTGAAGGTTGTCAATATGGTAAGTCACATAGGCTACCATTTGACTCCTCCACTTCACGGTGCAGTGCTCCTCTAGAGAAGATTCATAGTGACTTGATGGGTCCAACAAGAACAGCCTCATACTCTGACTATCGATATATGCTGATATTCATTGATGACTTCTCACGGTACACTTGGGTGTATTTTATAAAGGAGAAGTCAGAAGTTTTCTCCAAATTTCAAGAGTTCAAGGTTACCGTGGAAGGAGAGTTGGGGCATAAGATAAAGTCTCTAAGGACGGATAACGGAGGTGAATATGTATCGGAGGAGTTTCACTCATTCTGCAGACAACAAGGCATAAAAAGAGAGATGACCTGTGCACACACTCCTCAACAGAATGGAGTGGCAGAGCGGAAAATTCGACATCTCACCGAGACATGTAGGAGTTGGTTGCATGATAAAAATCTGCCAAAGGAGTTATGGGCAGAAGGCATGAAGTGTGCATCATATGTTATCAACCGGATGCCACTTAGCCCGAATAATATGAAGTCACCATATGAGATGATACACGGGAAGAAGCCAACGATGAAACACCTAAGAATATTTGGATCTATCTGCTATGTTCACGTGCCTGAGCCCCAAAGAAGTAAGCTTGAGGTTAAAGCCAGGAAATGCATATTTGTTGGCTATGATGAACAAAGAAAAGGATGGAGGTGCATGGATCCAAATACACACAGGTGCATTGTCTCACGAGATGTTGTCTTTGATGAAATCTCTTCCTACTACGGCCCAGGTCGAGTTATTCTCGAGCAACAAGACTCAAGTGCCAAGACAAAAAACAAGACTTTGGGTGAAAAAACTAAATCCAGAGACAGAGAAGAAGACGAGACGATACAGTTGTTCTTAATGAGGAAGGTGAACTCATGAGACTGTTATGTTCGGACATGAGACCCCATCTCTCTCTCTCTCTCTCTCCCTCTCTCTCTGTCTCTCTCTCTCTCGTTCTCTCTCTCCCTTTCTCTCGTTCTCTCTCTCTCCCCCTCTCTCTCTCTGTGGGCCTGTGATGGTTTTAATGAAGGAGATGATGGAGCGGAGGAGAAACTGACGGATATATTTGAGTCTGTCTTTTTGTTTTATGGTTTTATATAAAAATTTAATGACGTTATGGAGGGTTTTTTTCAACCTTGCGGCACATAAATATGATATTAATAATGATTTTTTGTTTTTGTTGTTTTTATTATTACTGTTTTACAGTTATTATTTCGTTTGTCTTCTACGTTTTTGGCATACGTGTAAAATCATTCACCTTAATTCTTTATTTTAAAATATGTATTAAATTTAGATAATTTCAACATTCGTAACTTATGCACATTCACATTATGTTTAGACCGAATCTAGGTCATGATAAGTATAATTTTATGGTTCCATCACGCTTTTTTCTGTGAAAAATGATTGATTTATTTTAATTAGATATTGTTACAACTCATCCATTCCGTGATATTTGTTGTCTCTACCAAAGCAGAAATTACTAAAGATTTCGAGGACCTAAAATCTTTTTAGAAATTTGTAAATGTATCAAATATAACAAAATATTAGAGATTTTTTGTTTTATATTTTGATATTATTCTTCTGAAGTTCTTTATCATTTTAAGATATATTTTTCTAATTTATCGTGGTTATTTTTGTATTAAACAACCGTCTTAAAAAGGGTTATAGAAAAACAGATAAAAATTGATTAAAAAATATATTGAATGTGTGGTTAATTACATCGAATTGTTAATATGATGGATTACATGTGTTTTTTAAATCAAACTCTTTTTACGTTGCTAAAAAATTAACGGATATTGTGATTAATTAAGTTTAAAAAGATACTACAGCCTACAAAAAGAATTAATATCGATTACTTACAGCTCCAAGATTAGATTAATTTTAATAAATCCCAAGAATGACAATTGTAATCATTGTAACTAATTATAACATTTACAACTAATATAATAATTATAGCTATAATTATTGTTGCAATGAAGTTTTCAATTTCATTCCATGCAACACAGACAAACGCACGATGGCCCACGTGAAGAATAAAACCACAGTCCCTCTAATTATTTTATTTTTTCTGGTTTCGTCCCTCAAATCATGTTTTAGAACTGTGATTTCCATTTTCATTATGCGCTAATTTTTTAAAATGTAACCATTAAGTTTATTTATTAATTTTAATTTAATGATCAATCTAATTATATTAAACCAACATCGATAGTCCGAATCTTGGATATATCATGAAATCTGTATAAACTAATATTATACAGCACATTTAATAAATTAACCATTACAAAGAATGAAATAATATAAACCACTTTAATGTTGATAAATATTATTGTATATGGCATTATTCCTTGGTTAATTGATATAAAGAATGACATTTCTTGTTGGACCACCTTAGTCTGTATTCCAATCATACGTGTATATATATACAAGATTATAGGTATATATATATACACGTATTGTTGAATTAAACTTGTTTTTTTTAAGTTAAAATTAAGTTTTGGATTAAATTGAATATTGGGTCAAAAATTAAGTTTTGGGTTATGATCCAATAAATTATATTTTGGATCAAACCCAAATTTAATTTTGTGATCCAATTTCTAGAAACTTTTAATATCTAGATTTTTATGTAGAAAAATCTAGATACTTAGAATAAAAAAAATCATGATATTTTGTTAGATTTCTCTAGAATTGTAATATTTTATTCTAGATATTTTGGTGAATAGTTGTAACCATGGGGTTATAAATACCCCTCCCCTTCACTTGTATGAACCAAGCAAAAATTAAGAAATAAAGAGTCTTCTAAGTATAAGTCCTCTTCTAAGTGTTCTTCTTCTTTCCTACTTAGAGTTCAAATTTTCTTTCGAGTTCTTCTTCGGTTCTCTCGAGTTTTTCTTCGGGTTTACGGTCTAGGGCCAGTGCTAAGTACTGTGTGAAAGGGTCTTCCTTTCTTTACAACATATGACCCTGGAAGGGCTTAGGGTATTATAGTATCATATGAGATCACCTCAACACGGTGTCTTATCTCCGTCCAGAGCTCTTTTATAAACTTATTGACCTTCAATCCTTCGGAGGTCATACTCCTGCACCAAAGCATGAAAGTTATAGGAACCTATTATGATATTTGATTGCAATGCTCTCCTTCTGCTTCAGCTCAAGGAAAAATATCTCCGTATCGTCCAATGCATCTTACGAGACATGCTTTAGCTCATATTTTTCATAGAAGTCCTCGCATGCAAAGATGCATTTGAAGTGATCCCGAAAAACTCCACTGGACTAGAAGTATGTTTCTAATTCGAAGAAGCAAGCACTGATTTCTAGCTTGTACCATGGTTGAGATATGGCCAATTCAAAATTCTTCTTTGAACATTCTAGCCATCCCTCGACTTCCATTGGGGACACCAATGCTCCTTAAACTATTTGGTGCCCCATTTTTGCATGGTATCCATGCATGATGGTAATCTAGGGTCCTCATAGCCCTTTAAAATGGTGGAGGTGGTGGTAGAGGCACGTAAGGCGGTTCTTCATTTTCTACCTAACCTGGTGGTCTTGCCTTGACCATAAGCTCTCTCACGAAGGCCCAAAATGTGATTCCATCCAACATTATTGGTTGATGACCATCCTCCCCTTCTTGTGGGATTGCAATCCAGGTGTCTTTATTGTTTCTTTTCTACCACGGCCACGACTTGTCACCTTTCATCCTACAACTAGCCTACTTTTGCTCACCAAATTTAGTTTTCCTTTGCAACATGTTTATCCCTCTACTCAGATTTTCTTCAGAAACACTAAACATTCTTTTAATACCTTGAGGGTGCCTCCAACCAATTTATACTTGATTCCCTAATGTCCCCAACGAAATCAAATTTCTCTTAAGCTTAAGAATGTACCCAATTGTCCATGAACTTTAGATAGTACATGAAGAGTCATATTCCATCGTTACCATGCCTTATTTTGTGGCATCAAAATCCATAAACCACTCTCTTCTTGGACTCATGTGAAGAATTCATTAATCATGAAAATGTTGTTTAGTTAAATTCAATGGCTACCAAAACTTCATTTTCCAAGAAATTTCCTTTTGCCATTGGCACCTTGTGCATTTCACCATCTTTCTTTTGTTTGTCTTTGCATGATTAATAGTCTTTCTTTAAATGCCCTTTCATGTTGCAAAACCATCACTTGTCTTTGGATAATGTTGAACTTGACCTACGTTTTCCTATTATTGTTTCGACTTTCTTATTACTAGAAATTCTAAATTTAAAGACTAAATTTTCGGATACATTTTGCTATGTCCCTAAATTTAGGACATATTTTTGTTTGTCCTTAAATTCAAGATGAATTTTGTCACGGAATTTCGGACAAAATTCAATCGATCCTTAAATTTTGGTATAGATTTCTTATTTGTTCCTAATTACATAACAAGATAGATGACATAATTCGTCTAATAATTCGCCATTAGTTAAATTTTCGGAAAAATAGAAAACGAAATGTAGATTTAAACTAATATATATTCTTCTCACTAGAAGAAGAACAATATAATAAGGCGGGGGAGAGGTGAAGTGGAGGGGGAAGAAAAAAAAAGATGAAGAATGTGAGGTGAAGTGTCGAGAGGAGAAGGTGAGATGAGGAGAAAAAATATATATTAAAATAATAATTTTTTAAAATATCGAAAATTATTTCGGAGGATCTGAGTCCAAATAAAATTAGTTTCTCATTTTGGACGGATATCAATTAGTAATAATTAGTTATGACGAATAAAATCTATTTGGAATATTTTTTACACGGATTAGTAATTGATTTTCCTATCCATAAATTTGTTTTTTCCTAGTAGTCTCTCTTTTTTCTCCTCCCAAGAATCATTAGTTCATCTGGTTGATTCTTGTTTAATTTTCCTTGTACTGATAACACTATCTCTTTGGTCGAAGCTGCACCTTCACCACTTCGATAGAGATAGTTTTTATTGAATATTTCAGAAATTCCCTCAATGGTTCGCATGGCGGAGGAACAGCACTAAGAAGATAGATGACTTTATGCCTTTCCTTGACTTTAACTTGTAAGTTTTAAATATCCAATAACAATTTTTGGAACATATCCATATTTTTCAAATGTTTTATCCTCCATTTTAAAACTCGGTATTTGTTGCATGAGTTACATATTGTTCATCAAATATTTATGTAGATAGAGTTTTTAAGTAGTCTCTAAATTCGGATCACGGTTTTATCATGAATTATCTTGCATAGAATATGCTCGAAGAGGCATAGAACTATGAGGTTTCAAACTCTCCAACTTGTGTCCATTCTTCTCCTTATCGTTCAATCTTGCATCAATCTCCACCGTAAGAACTGATGCCATTCATGGTGTCTCCATACGGTGTGCTCCACATGTAACTTTCCTCTATGTGGAAGTCACTTCTCTCATTATAACATAAATTCACCATTTCCATCAAACGTTTGGATCTTTAGTTTCTCAAGAGTCGAGATGGTTCTTGATTCTTCTTGGAAAATCCTTTTCAAAAGTCAAGCTCTATGAATGCGTCGGATTCAAGATTTTCGACGAGGAACATGCATGTTCTCAGTTGAGATTTGTTGAGCTCTGAGATCTCGAAACTATGTTTCAAGAGAACTACCTTTCTCCTAACAAGGCTATGATGACAATTGTAGACAATTTTACTTTACCTCTTCGAATTATTGATTGTGCTCTTGATGAGTAGACTTCGTTTTTTTTTACGACAAAGAGTAAAATGAAAACACGAGAAAGAAACTGAACGAACACAGTATTTACTAGTTCAAATCGATCGATGTTTACCATTCTCTGTCTCGAGAATTTTATTCTTGAGATTTTGATACAAACAATGTTGAGAGACCAACTCTCAGCAAGAAAGAACAAAAAATGAAGATGTTTCTGAATGGACTTAAAATTGAAGAACCTTCGCTTACTCTATTTCATACTCCATATACCAAACCAGAACAATTCGTTAGCATCCACTCCAACGTCACTCTTGAATATCCTAACCAACAAAGTCTACTTTACCATTGACTATTATATAATAGAGGAAGAGGAATTTATAAACAACTCTTTCAAAACTCAATAAAATGATCAAAAGCAATGTGAAGCTTATTCATTTGCCCATACCGGGTTGGGCAAGGAAATGGATGAAAAGAAGGCAGAGAAGAGGAGTCCAGGAAAGAGGTGTTTAATATGAAGTAAAAGACAATACAGTGAGAAATACAATGGCTTGATGTGAATGAACTCGAGAGTTCACAGTCAATGTTAGCGAATAGTTTTTCGCTTTCTCTACTTTGTCTATGCATAAGTTTGTTCTCTGTTCTCTCCTTGCATGCAGTGGCACAACTAACTCTCAAGATCAAATATATATCCTCTGTTCTACAGAAAGACATAATGTTTACAATATGTTAATATTCTTCCTCCAAGGTCTGTGGACCACTATCTCTCACTTGATAGCAAATATTGAAATATATGAGACGGAAAAAGTAGGACGACTATGAGATTGCTCTATCACTGCTTTGTCACAATATATATAAAAAATAAAGAATAATATATAAATATTAGTAAAGATTATTATTCTTTAAATGATTAGATTTCTCTTGATTGTTCAAAATAATCTCTAGAATTTTTTATTTGTAAAAGGATTGTCTCATTTATTAAAAGAATAAAATAAATTTAAATGAATACTTAGAAATGATTACTATCATCGAGAAATACATTAGACTGCCTGATGACCGCCAAATACTTCCTAAAAATTTAAAAAAAAAAAATCAGATCGTTTAGTGACCATCTAACACCTAATCGCTTTGTAATGCATTTATTTCCTTCCTTTAAATTGGGCTGCTTCAAGGCTTTGTAATGCTTTTTACTTTGTAGGTAAGGCAGAGGAGAAGTCAGTGTTTTACTCCCTTGGGGTATTGTTGTGTTCGTTACGTTTCCTCTGTCAGAAACTACTACGTTATTTGAGTTCAGGTATTCATAAGATAGGCAAGGGATGGAGTTAGGTCTCTTGCTAAAGATCTCAATGCCATATATCTGCTATTGTGATAATAAAATCATCTTTGGAACAAATTATCACAATCTCAAATATGTTCTTTGTCAATGCAAATTACACATCCATGACGCAGGAAGAAATTCCTCTGATTTTTAGTAAGAAAAATGCCAGGCGGTGGAACTACTACTCTCAAAGAAGAACTTGCACACACCAACCATGTGAAAACATTTTCGCTAACTTCACAATGCCTAAGATTGAGTTCTCTTAGACTCCTGCAGTTGTGCACAACTTCCTTCACCCCTCTTGAAGTCACATTCAAACAGTCCTCCAGATCAAGATACAGCAGATCCCGGCATCTCTTGCTGATTATCTGCAGATCCTCATCATCGATCCAAGTTCCACGTGCTCGCAAATCTACCAACTTTGGAAGATCAAAGTTCCCACTGAGACTCTTAATGCCAGTGCATCTGCTGATATCCAAAGAGCTTAGTTCTCGACAATTCTTCACAACTCCGAGAATCGCATTGCTGGTGATACCAGTACAGTGAGCCACATCGAGCAATTTTAGATTAGGGCAATAGTTAACTAACTTCATCAGAGATTCATCACGTAAATGGTTGGTTCTAGCCATGTGCAAGGACTTCATCCCCGACTTGATATCCAGCTCCTTGGAAAATTCTTCTACTCCAAAGCTTGTCCCTTCCATTTTCATGCACTCGAGGCGAGCACAATTCTCAATGATGCTGAAGAATGCTAGACCAGTTAACTTTATACAGAAACTAAGGTTCAGAAAGGTTAACCCCCGGAGGTACATCCCTAATTCCATTACCATCTCATCAGTGAGAAAACATGATCCTTCGAGATCCAAGTGAACAAGTTTATGATACTTTGATAACAAATACAATATCGCATCAAAGGAGAAACAGTAGCAATTTGAGAGAACCAGCTTCTTTAGAGGAAAGTTAGCATCAGCCATCAAACAGAGCAACTCGTCGGATATAAATGAATCCGAGACCTCAAGCTCAGACAATTCTCCTGCAAACGAAAAAGACTCTCTCGGATTCGACCCAATTCCAGTAACCACAAGAGACTCCATGTTCTGAGAGTTGCGTAAAAGAAAACTAACGCAATCAGATGTAATGAAATCGCAATCACGAAGAATGACTTCTCTCAAAAGAACACAATTCTGAGAAAGAGTTATCAAAGATCTGTCAGTGATGAAATGGTTACCAGAGATATTAATCTTAGACAGTCTCTTAAGCTTCGAAGAGAGACTGATAACCCCAGAATCGGAGACAGGACCCCGAGAACAACCATGTCTAGACTCGGAATAGCTTATGTCCAGCTCCTGGAGAGACGGGAAGCACATTCCGATAGCTACCAAATCGCTATCTCCCAAACCCTTAACTCCAGAACATTTCAATTCCTTCAAATTCATCATTTCCACCCCGGATTTCGCTAAATCCGGGAAACTCTCCGATCCCGACAAATCAATCGACTCGAGATCCAACCCAGAAAGAGAAACCAGCATCAGAACGGAATCGAGATCCCCATGAAAGTTACGGAACCTGATGCGCTTTAGGTTCCGGAACCTACGGAGAACCCGAGGTAGGGAAGGGACGGTCTGGTCGGTGATGGTGAGAGAATATCGGAGACGGTCGGTGAGAGAGAGGAGGGAGGTAGATACAAGAGAAAGAGATTCATGGTAACGATGGTGATCGAAGGATTTACAGATCAATTCCCAGCATTCCTCAGGTAATTCCATTCCAAGGATCGTCTCGGAATTGAGAGGAAGAAGAAGAGAAAGTTATCAGCTTTTGTTGAGGGTGGATTCCTGGGTCCCATAGCAAATTTTATTGCATTTTTTATCGCTACCAAACATTCAAATTTTAGTTTTTAATATTTATATTTCATTATTAATATTTATATTTCATTATTATTATTATTTAAAATTGTTTTAAGCCTTTTTAAAACAAGTTATATTTCATTACAAATCTTAACTATTGAATTATAGGATGATATATTTATATATAAATTTATTATCGAATAAACATATCTATATTTAAATTTACTTAAAAATTTATTATGTTATGTCATAAAAAATTGAATAATAAAAAAGCAAATGATATAAGAAAATGTTAACTAGTCATGGTTATTCAGTCTATTAGTCATAACAACAATGTTTGCATTTATTATTGGTTGTAGTTTTGTAAACGATTGATGGCGAGTGATTTTTTTCTGATTCGTTGTAGTATTGTGTTTGATAACCATTGTTAGTTCATGTGATTTAGGATGAATGGTTGATAACTGTTATGATTGTAATTTAGTGTAAATAAAAAAATCGGGAACGAACCATTCATTCATCATCTTATTTTCCCGAACTATTCAATTTTTCGCAAAAAAAACTCAACGTTTATTAAAGGTTAAAAAATAATGATATTGATTAGAAACCAATCTAAACTAATACGAAAAAATCGATATGGAAATTTAAGGTGTCTCAAAATTTTTTATCAAGGTGTTATACAATTCATGATATTGATATACAAAGAAAATATTAAGGTTGTTGTCCATGTTTCAAATGCAATAATGAAAATTTTGTGAATGGAAGAACCGTGTTGAATCATCCATATTTAAAAGGTTGCACCCAAGAATTTTTCACCATGGACTAATAATGGTTATGAAGAATATTAATGTAATATGGGGTATTGCACAAACTGATGCTATTGAGATAAATCAAGATCATAATGAAAAATATCCAAATGAGGATGTAAAAATTATTTTGAAATGTTGGATAATGTAGAAATTCATTATGTGATTGGTGTAGAACGGATCTTTCATGGTTGTCTTTTTCTACACATCTAATAAAGTTGAAGACATATAATAATCCTTTTTTAGAGTTGCATGGGGAGAGATTATTTTTCAGAATATAAAAATGTGTATAGTCTTACAATTGAAACGAAGAAGATATGATGAGATCTTTGGATTTATTGTCATATCGAAATACTGATTTTTTAAAACGAAACATCATATTTGAATAATTGTCTATTTTGTGAAAAAAAAGTCGATTTTATTTTACAACAAAAGAAAAGTTAGTTACATATGATCGTATATTGTATTTACCAATCATTAACAGAATCAAAATATTGTATCAATCCCAGAATATAAAAAAATACATGAGATGACATGCTAAGCATTCAGTCGCGAATGAGAAATGTCTTATGTCGAATAATGAGGCGTGGAAACACTTTAACAAAGTATCTCGACTTTGTTGCCGATAGTAGAAACATTTATTTAGGCATTTCCAATGTCTTAGAAGAATTATTCGTTATATTCGGTTATTATCATCCTATACGATTTACAACCACGCAAGGTATAAAATGGAGCTTTATTTTAACAATATTGATTATCGAGCTTAATCATCATAGAAGAAGTTTGGATTTAAATTATTCAACCATCGATTGAAGAGCTGCAAGATTTATGGGTGGAGGTTCAAGTGTATGATATATCTACACAACATAAGTTTATGTTACGAGATATTTTTCTGTGGACCATAAGCAATTTCTCAAATTATTCTACGTTACTAGATGGATAACACATGGTCAGTTTGCTTAATTGTATTGCTTGCAAACAACGCTTTCCAGTTCAAATATGAAAGAAAAACAATTGGATTTGTGGTAAATATCTAGTTAATTTATTGTGATTATTTCCTTAATTTGAAGATTTATATTATGGAAATTTATTAATTGAATGGATCTATAATAGGGAAGAATTGATTGGTGTTGTTGTTAGCGATAATATCAAGAATTGTCAAGTCGTCGAAGAAGCTAAGGTGAGAATTTTCTCCATCGTAATTTCGGATTTGTGTTTGATTTATGGAAGAGATTATACTTTTAAAACGAGGAAT
Source organism: Gynandropsis gynandra (assembly GCA_036759665.1). NCBI lineage: Eukaryota > Viridiplantae > Streptophyta > Magnoliopsida > Brassicales > Cleomaceae > Gynandropsis > Gynandropsis gynandra. Next base: position 41,144,997 of record CM071863.1, read on the forward strand.
GATCGCGATAGAATTTATAAGATCATAATGGGAAAAGTGAGACGTTACAAGTGAAATTGGATTAAATCCTTGATTTTTCGTATGAGAATTGATGGAAATTATATGAGTTGTATAAATGACTAGAGATGATCTAAAGAAATGATATGTGACCAATTGTTGGGGTCGGAGAACGTTGATATTTGGGTTCGATGTCAAAGCCGAGTGAACATCTTGTAGTGTGCTCAATCGAGTGAGTTCATGTGAGGATTATAGGGTTGATGACGTTAGTATTGTGATATTTGGATCTGGGCCGGCGTCATATCGTGTTGGGGTTGTGGTAACCTTTCGAACAACGGAGCGTCGAGTTAGTCAAATCAATGGATCTGTCGGCGTCGTACCGTGTTGGGGTTGTGGTAACCTTTCGAGCGACGGAGCCTCGAGTTAGTCAGATCAATGGATTTACCAGCGATGTACCGTGTTGGGATTGTGGTAACCTTTCGAGCCACGGAGCGTTGTATTGTACTGATGGCTGGGGTACGTTGTGACCTTGTGAGATTTTCAGTGTGCTGGGGTCCTTTGGACTTTGCGAGCGTATTTCCGAGCTAGATTCATGTGGACTCTGTGTGTTATGATCGAGTGTGGTACTAGATTTAGATTTTGGATACTCAGTCGGGTTGGGTAGAGTTGTCTGTATATCTTTAGTTTACACTTTGGATATATTACTATTATGTTTTTAGAATGGACTTTGGATATATTACTATTATGTTATTCAATTTAGAATGGGATAATACATGGCACAGAGTACGTACACGTTTTGATCTTACTGATTGCGTATTTCGTACTCACCCTATTATGGGCTTTCGTGGATGGACAGGATATGGCAAGGAAAAAGAGCAACGAGGTTAAGTAACAACATGAAAGCTCACAGCGGACTGATGGGAGAGGCGTGCACGAGGTTTTGATGAGTTTTATTTTGCATTTCCTATTTATTGTATTCATTTATCATGACTATGATATTAACGTATTTGTTTTGCTATTTGGTCCGGAGCATTATTATTTTGGAATAAATCATTTATTTTGTTTTATAAATGTGTTTGAGCGATGACACGTGTAGCCACCTCTTAGAGGTGATGGTGGACACTCCTGGTCCCGAGGTAGTTCCGGGATGGGGGTTATACAAATTGGTATCAGAGCCTGGTTGTCATTTTCGTATTTATCGTTTTCATTGGATTTTAAAATGTTTTCCGAAATGTTTTAATAAAGCCACGAGACCGTAGCACACATGTCCTGAAATATCTAGTGGGGTTTAGGGCTATGAAAACTAATAGTAGTTAATTGTGTATAGCAGACAGTATCAATGAGGATGATTACTAGAGCTCTTGGTTGCTGAATGAGTGGAGGCTCTCGTTCCACTAGCCATACGTAGTCTCAATCATCTAGACGAATATCTCGAAGTGGAATACATAGAGATGTCATGAGAGAAATGTTGAGAGAGCTATTAGCAGAAAGCCGACAACATGACCAAGAGGAGAGTTCGGCGACACCACAAGTAACGGTGTAGGCACCGACACCACCACCAGTATAGCCATCTGCTCCACCACAAGTACCGTTGCTACCACCAATGCCTCCTCCAATATTTAATCAAATGCATGTGGAGACGTCAGAGTATTTCTAGGTCGTGGATCACATGGCTAAATGGGGTACAAAGTCATTTTGTGGTGGTGCGATACCTCCCATGAAGGCGGAGGATTGGATGTTTCGATTAGAGCAAAATTTTTGATCATCTATATATCCATTAGAGCTTAAGATGGATATTGCGCTCCACTAATTGGAGGGAAAAGAGGTGTTTTGGTGGGACGAGATTCAAAGGGAACGTCTAGATCATTTTTTTTGGATGAGTTCAACAACTTTTTGAGTTGAAATATATACCACACGCTGCTCGTGAAGAGATGGAGTTGGCATTCCTACAGTTCACACAAGGTGACCGTACTGTTGCTCAGTATTATGAGACTTATTTGGAGTTATCACGGTTTGGGACCAAATCAGTAACCTCAGAAGTTCTCAAGGTCAACAAATTTTTGCAAGGACTACGACCGGAGATCAGACGCAGGATTGAGATAATCAAGCATGGATCATTGTCTGAGCTAGTTCAGAATGCTCAGTTAGTAGAGAAGGGACTCATCGAGGAGGGCATCTTAAAGTCTTCGGATGCCAAGGAGAAACAGGTTATCCAACAGATTCGGGGGAGATCAAATCAGAGGAAAGCAGTTCCGACATGTCGTATCGTATCAACATCGAGGTACCCATGTCATCTTGTGGACGTGAGTATGTTGGGGCATGCCAAAGATTTTATAGGCGAGTAGGATGCTTCCGATGTGGAAGTTTAGAGCACCAGTTTGGAAATTGCCTTCAGCAAGTGGGAGGAACTATGAGGCGAGGACAATTCAACGGATATTTGCGCTGTGGTAGTATAGATCATTTTCAAAAGGATTGTCCGAGGCCACCACCACCACCACCACCAGCAGCGAGTCTAACGCCATAGGTTAGAACTAGAAAACCTGAAGAGCATGCACCGAAACGTAGGGCTGTACAACCACATGTATATGCAATGGGAGATTACGAGAATGAGCGTGAGGGCCAAGAAGGAGACGCTCAACCTATCGCTGGTATGTCATTTTTTTATATTATGTGTGTATGCCGTACATATAATAATTGTCTATGTTGTGGTGATTTCCATGAGAGAATTAAGAAGTAGATTCTTTAAAATATTCGTATTATGTAGGATCGGTAATCGTGGGAGGTCTATCTACTCATGTGTTATTTGACACCGGTGCGACACATAGTTTTGTGAGTCCATCGTGGCTAATAAATTAGTTGTTCAACCTGAGGATTTAACGAGTATTGTTCGAGTGCATACTCCTGGAGGTCAGATTTTTAGAATCCCAAGGGGTTGTTAAGGAGGTACCCGTAGTGATAGAAGGAGAAGAACTACCTGCAGAGCTTATCATCATTCCGATGGAATGCTATGATGTGATCCTTGGAATGGATTGGTTGTCAAGACATCGAGCTGTGATGGATTGTCATCGGGGTCAATTACGTTGCCAGAAAAGCGGCAAGGAGCTTATGCATCAAGGAATTCGCTCAGGTCAAGGGATTCACATCATCTCAGCGTTGCGTATGGAACGATTACTAGATCAAGGGTGTGACCTATATCTTGCTACCATATTGGTAAAAGAAGTAGGTCCATATGTGCAAGTCGAGGAGATCCCTGTAGCGCGAGAGTTTGCAGATGTTTTTCAGAGAACTGCAGGGCTTACCACCAACGCGAGGGCATCCATTTGAGATTGAGCTAGAACCGGGCACTGCTCCAACATTAAAGTCTCAATATCGAATGGCACCAGCGGAAATAGGATAGTTGAGGAAGCAATTAGATGAGCTACTTGAGAAAGGTTTTGTACGATCGAGTACATCACCATGGGGTGCACCAGTCCTATTTGTGAAGAAGAAAGATAGGACTTCTAGATTATGTATTGATTATAGGGCTCTAAATAGAGTCACTGTAAAAAATCGTTACCCACTACCGAGGATCGATGAGTTATTAGATCAGTTAAGAGGTGCGACTTGGTTATCAAAGATAGATTTAGCATCGGGATATCATCAGATTCCAATTGCAGAAGGTGACATTAGGAAGACCGTATTTCGAACTCGATATGGACATTATGAATTTGCGGTCATGACCATTTGGTTTGACTAATGCCCCTGTTGCGTTCATGAAGCTAATGAACAATGTGTTTCAGGACTACTTGAATATTTTTGTTATTGTATTTATCGATGACATTTTGGTCTACTCCAAGATCCCAAAGGAACACGATGAACATATGTGCTTATTGTTAGAGCGTCTTAGAGAACAACGATTGTGTGCGAAGTTGAAAAAAGTGTAGTTTCTGGAAGAGACGTGTTGGATTTTTGGGACATGTCGTATCGGAGGAAGGAGCTTATGTCGATCTTGAGAAGGTGTCAACGATTGTATGTTGGAAACAACCAAAAATGCATCTGAGATAAGGAGCTTTTTAGGGTTAGCAGGGCACTATCGACGTTTTGTTATGAACTTTGCTAGTCTAGCGAAGCCAATGACGAGACTTACAGGAAAAGATGTACCTTTTGTGTGGAACGAAGATTGTGAGAAGTCCTTCAATGAGCTAAAAGAGAAGCTAACGAAATCCCCAGTGTTAGCCTTACCACAACCAAGGATTCCATACATAGTTTAAATGGATGCATCAAAGACGGGATTAGGATGTGTACTTATGCAGGAAGATAACGTGATTGCTTATGCATCAAGGCAGTTACATAGGCATGAAGAGAATTATCTGACTCATGATTTAGAGATGGCAGTTGTGGTCTTCGTGTTAAATATTTGGAGGGCATATCTTTATGGGGAGAAGGTACAGATTTTTACGGACCACAAAAGTCTAAAGTACATATTTACACAGTCATAGTTGAATCTGCGTCAGAGAAGGTGGATGGAGTTTGTCGCAGACTACGAGGTGGACATCGCATACCATCCGAGGAAGGCAAATGTTGTTGCAAATGTGTTGAGCCGCAAAAGAGTTGAGGTTTCGACTATGTAAGAATTCGGTGATTTGATTAGCCAGATAAGTGCTTTGAGATTAAAGACAATGCCGACTGAGTCTGAGAGTGTTGGTTTGTAAGACGTAAATCAGACTGGTCTATTGAGTAGAATTCGTACGTCACAATTATCCGATGAGAGATTACAAAAGATTCGTAATAATCATCAAGACCGAGATACAAGTTGTATCAGATCACGGAAGACGGTCTAATGATGATTAGTGGTGGAGATTGTGTACCGAATAATCTAGGGATCACAGAAGAGATTCTAAGCCAAACTCACCAACCAAGTTTTTTATTCATCCGGGATCGATGAAGATGTATCGGGATGTTCGCCGGGTTTATCAATGGCCAAGGATAAAGAAGGACATTTCTCGATAGGTAGCAAAATATCCAACGTGTCAATTAATCAAAGCGGAGCAACAAGTTCTGAGTGGAAAATTGGAAACTTTACCTATCTCCGTATGGAAGTGGGACCATATTACCATGGATTTTGTGATGGGTCTTCCAAGGACGCAAATTGGAAAAGATGCTATTTGGGTGGTCGTGGATCGACTAACTAAATCGGCTCATTTCATTTCGATAAAGAAGACTTTTGATGTGAATCAGCTAGCCAGGATATATATATATCGCGCAAATTGTGAAGTTGCATGGGGTTCCATCAAGCATTGTGTCAGATTGAGATGGGAGATTCACCTCACGTCTTTGGCAGGCATTTCAAAAGGAGTTAGGAACCAAATTGCGCATGAGCACCGCATATCATCCACAGACATATGGACAATCTGAGGGAACTATAAGGTCACTTGAGGATCTATTATGAGCATGTGCGTTGGAGTGGCCTGGTAGTTTGGAGAACATTTACCACTTGTTGAGTTCGCATACAATCATAGCTATCATGCTAGCATTGGAATGCCACCATATGAAGCATTATACGGGCGACCATGTCATACACCCTTGTATTGGAATGAAGTGGGGGAGAGATCTATCTTCGGGGTAGAGATTGTCGAAAAGACCATGGAAAAGATAAGAATTGTTAAGATGAAAATGAAGAAGGTTCAAGATCGTCAGAAGAGTTATGTTGATCTAAAAAGGAAGGATGTTGAGTTTAACATTGGAGATATGGTGTATTTATGGATTCAAGCGAGGCAAGGGAGATCAGGTGGAAGCCGAGTGAACAAGTTATCACCAAGGTTCACGGGGCCGTTTAAAGTGATTGCGCGAATTGGAGTAATGGGCTATCGATTGGAGCTTCCCTCATCTGTAGAGGGAATACATGATGTGTTTCATGTATCATTGTTGCGTAAGTGTCTATCAGTACCAAAGAAGATACGTACTGAGCCACCAAAAACCTTGAGGAAAGACTTAACGTATAAAGAACGTCCAATACGCATTGTGGATTACCAAGTGAAACAGTTGAGGTGTAAGCGAATTCCGATGATAAAGGTTGTGTGGGAACATCATGGCGTGGAAGGGGAAACATGGGAATTAGTGGAGAATATGAGATATGAGTATCCCGAGTTGTTTGAAGATGAGTTGAATGGTTCTTCTATTCGCTGAATACAAATGTTTTTGTAAGAATCAAAGATATAGAATTCGAGGACGAATTCCTTTGTAGCGAGGGAGAATTGTGAGGCCCAAATTAAAAAAAATGGATTAAGTCGGTGGATACACTGACATATGTATATATATATATATATTACACATTAATGATTAGGGTTGAATAATTAAAAGAAAAGGAGAAAGAGGACATCCGTCGGTCAGCCGAGAGAAAGAAAAACAAAGAAGAAAATAAAGAGGGAAAAAGAATAAATTGGAGAAGAACCTTCAATTTTTCATCACGTTCTTCGTGGGTGAATTCTAATCGAGATTGTGGTAAATCTCTAGTTAATTTGTTGTGATTACTTCTTAATTTGAAGATTTATATTATGGAAATTTATTAATTGAATGGATCTATAATAGGGAAGAATTGATTGTTGTTGTTGTTAGCGATAATATCAAGAATCGTCAATTCGTCGGAGAAGCTAAGGTGAGAAATTTCTCTATCGTAATTTTGGATTCGTGGTTTATTTATGGAAGATATTATATTTTTAAAACGAGGCATGATCACGATAGAATTTATAGGATCATAATGGGAAAAGTGAGATGTTACAAGTGAAATTGTATTAAATCCTTAATTTTTCGTATGAGAATTGATGGCAAGTACATGAGTTGTATAAATGACTAGAGATTATCTAGAGAATTGACGTGTGACCAAGTGTTGGGATTGGATAACGTTGATATTTTGGTTCGACGTCAAAGCCGAGTGAACATCTTGTTAGTGTGCTCGATTGAGTGATTTCACACTCGAACCTTCGGAAGAAGGTGTGTGCGGGCGCATCGGTGAGAGTTGACACATGACGAGTATCGGGTCGATAGCGTTAGTATTGCGACATTTGGATCTTGGTCGGCGTCATACCGTGCTGGGGTTGCGGTAACCTTTCGAACAACGGAGCGTCGAGTTAGTCAGATCAGTGGATCTGCCGGCGTCGTACCGTGTTGGGGTTGTGATAACCTTTCGAGCGATGGAACGTCGAGTTAGTCAGATCAGTGGATTTACCAGCATCGTACCGTGTTGGGATTGTGGTAACCTTTCGAGCCACAGAGCGGTGTATTGTACTGATGGCTAGGGTACGTTGTAACCTTGCGAGATTTTCAATGTGTTGGGGTCCTTTGAACTTTGTGAGCGTATTCTCCAGCTATTGTCATGTGGACCCTGTGTGTTATGATCGAATGTGGAACTAGTCTTAGATTTTGGATACTCAGTCGGGTTTGGTAGAGTTGTCTATATATCTTTAGTTTAGACTTTGGATATATCGTTATTTATGTTATTCAATTTAGAATGGGAGAATACATGGCACAGAGCACGTACACATATTGATCTCATTGAGTGTGTATTTCGTACTCACCCTATTGTGGACTGTCGTGGATGGACAGGATATGGCAAGGAAAAAGAGCAACGAGGTTGAGCAGCAACATGAAAGCTCACAGTGAATTGATGGGAGAGGCGTGCACGAGGTTTCGATGAGTTTTATTTTGCATTCCATATTTATTTTATTCTTTTATCGTGACTATGATATTAATGTATTTGTTTTGCTATTTTGGTCCGAACCATTCTTATTTTGAAATAAATCATTTATTTTGTTTATAAATGCGTTTGAGCGATGACACGCGTAGCCACCTCTTGGAGGTGATGGTGGACACTCCTGGTCTCGAGGATGTTCCGGGATGAGGGTGTTACAATAACTTTAAACTTTTCTCTCCTAAAAATGACATCTCAAATCTCAACTTCAATCTGACTAGAAAACCGCAAACTCGGCGAACAATGACATGACACTTATGATCTAGTGTTGACAAGTTGGTGAACATGATCATCTCGTTTTCATACGTATTTCTTGCACGATTTAAGAGACGTTTTCGATATATATATGTTGCTTTATGTATGATTCCGTATCCGTTTTACTTGTTTTCGTGCTTTTCATGTTCTTACAGGTTTTCACGTGTATTTGGATCATTTTGGAGCTAAAAGAACATGCACGGAGCTAAGGAGCAACTTCGGGGATCATCACGGGACAAACAGGACGAGATTGAGCATGGAAAGCCTCCACCCGGTCGGGCACAACTCTTGCACGACCGGGCAAAACCTTCGGCCTAACATGTGCACAATTTGCATGACTCGGGCATGACTTGCCCGACCATTTGCCTTGTGCCCGAGCGGGCACACATACCATGCCCGATCGGGCATGCATTCCAGCCCACACATCCGCGCGTTCCATCCTAGCCGCACCCGAGCGGGCACACTCAATGCCCGAGCGGGTCGCGGCCCGAAATTACCTATTAAGTTAAGTAAACTTAACTTAAAACAAAGGGGACTCGTGGGGGTAATTTAGGCAACAATTGGACCGACTTAGGAGGCTTAAAAGGAGGCAGAAGACGTCATTAGAGCAAGCTTAGATTGGAGATTAAATCAGTTCGTGATAGAGGAGATTCTTGCGAGGAGACATGCGAGGATACAAGCGAGGAGCATTGGAGATCAAGCCCCGACACTTCGGTTTTGTTTGATTTTCATCTTCCTTAGACTTTCTACTTTGTTTATGTTTCTTTACAGACGCATGAGCGAGTAGTTTGTTTGTTCTAGGAGAAGGGATTAGCCCTTGGCTATCCCGGAACCACTTTTGATCTATTTTGAATGCATCTTCCCGTTTTAGTTCATCTATTCTTTATCTGAGTGCTTAATTTACTTGTATTTGCGAACGGCCGCGTAGAT
>CM071863.1:41157762-41171651 GCA_036759665.1 Gynandropsis gynandra
TCTAACCAGATGGTCATACTTCGTGTAGATGATGCTTTACTTCTGTTATATTGAGGATTATTGGATCATATAAAATCGAGCTTATTTTGCAGATTAAAAGCGCACACTAACACTCCGCTGTCGATAGAAATAGTGCCTAATAAGCATGATCAAAAATCGATATGAGTGCATCGACCTTGTTACTCCTTCGGTGGCTCGGGTCTAAGTGGTGGGTTGGTGATCATCTTTCTACGTCCTAAGGGCATGGCACAAAAAGCCGCCTACTCCGCTGTACTCTCACACGAGATGCATGAGTATACCGTCATCGGTAGTCTGGGTCTAAGTAGAGGCTGGATCCCTTCAAATCCAACGTCCTAGAAGTCTAGTGTGTATGCAAAGAAAAAAAAGGGAAAGGAGAAAAAGAAGAATAAAAATAAAAAAAACAAAAGTAAAAGAAGTCATCAAAAGAAAATAAAAAAAAAGAAAAAGAAAAAGAAAAAGAAAAGAAAAAGAAAGAAAGAAGCTCGGAAAGAAAGAAACAATTATCCTCGGTTGATCTAGGTTTAGCGTTGTCTGCAGTCTTGTCTGGTGGAGGGAGTTACGGTAGCGTGTCTAGTTTCCTTTGATTTACTTTCTCGTGGGTGACCGTGGTGGACCTAAGATTAAGACTGAAAACTCGATTAGGCCGAATTTGCTCTGGACATGCTAGTTGATCGGTTAGGGTTCGCTTTAGCGGTGTTTCTACGAGAAGGGGAATTCTCGTGTTTTCATGCCCCATGTATTCCACGTTTACGTTTGCTTAGGGACAAGCAAACATTCAAGTCTGGGGGATTTTGATCATCTTGTTTTCATACGTATTTCTTGCACGATTTAAGAGACGTTTTCGATATATATGTGTTGCTTTACGTATGATTCAGTATCCGTTTTACTTGTTTTCATGCTTTTCATGTTCTTACAGGTTTTTACGCCTATTTGGATCATTTTGGAGCTAAAGGAACATGCACAGAGCTAAGGAGCAACTTCGGGGATCATCACGAGACAAACAGGACGAGATTGAGCATGGAAAGCTTCCACCCGGTCGGGCACAACTCTTGCACGACCGGGCAAAACCTTCGGCCAAACATGTGCACAATTTGCACGACTCGGGCATGACTTGCCCGACCATTTGCCTTGTGCCCGAGCGGGCACACATACCATGCCCGATCGGGCATGCATTCCAGCCCACACATCCGTGCGTTCCACCCTAGCCGCACCCGAGCGGGCACACTCAATGCCCGAGCGGGTCGTGACCCGAAATTACCTATTAAGTTAAGTAAACTTAACTTAAAACAAAAGGGACTCGTGGGGGGCAATTTAGGAAACAATTGGACCGACTTAGGAGGCTAAAAAGGAGGCAGAAGACGTCATTAGAGCAAGCTTAGATTGGAGATTAAATCAGTTCGTGATAGAGGAGATTCTTGTGAGGAGACATGCGAGGAGACAAGCGAGGAGCATTGGAGATCAAGCCCTGACACTTCGGTTTTGTTTGGTTTTCATGTTCCTTAGACTTTCTACTTTGTTTATGTTTCTTTACAGACGCATGAGCGAGTAGTTTGTTTGTTCTAGGAGAAGGGATTAGCCCTTGGCTATCCCGGAACCACTTTTGATCTATTTTGAATGCATCTTCCCATTTTAGTTCATCTATTCTTTATCTGAGTGCTTAATTTACTTGTGTTTACAAAGGCCACGTAAATGCATGTGTTAAAGATTAGGAGAATGACCGAAAGGAGAATTCTAGTCTTGGAAGATCAGGTTTAGAACAACCGAGGTTAGGCCACGAAAGTAGGGTAGCAACGGTTGAGGGTGAACGGATGAATCATAGAGCCTATGGGTTTAGTTCAAGGTGTCAGCCACGAAAGTAGGGGGCAGCTTGTCTAGATCACGTGTCTATGCCTTGAGAGAGGGTAGATATCATGTTAGGATGTCTGCCTTAGAGGGCTTTAACTGGGATTGCATGATAGATAGGTTGATCGTTGGTTTCGGTAGTCTTGTGGTGAAACCGGTTTCCTAGGACGTTTGTCTTATTTGTTAGAACCCGAGTAGTTTATTTACTTTCAATATTTCATTCCTCATCCACATTCTTTCGTTAGCAAGTTTGATTCCTAGTTCGAGTTTAGGTAGTGTTGCGTAGTCTCTGTGGGATCGACACCTAAAATACTACACACGTGTCGTGCACTTGCGGGTAGTTTAGGTTATTTTATTTAACTCTGATAACGCATCAGAACACTCAAAATCTCTCCAAGAGTTTGTTAGCTAAATACCAAGAAATAACAAAAAAATACACTCTCAATTAAAATTACAACTTAGCACCACAATGGATCCCCAATTTGTGAGTGACCAACGATCTCATGCATACATTGGTTCGAAGAAATCGAGCGTTCTCTGCTCGAGCCAAGCGAATTCAACAACTCCCACTTTTTGCTCATGCTCGACCACCTCTCCTTGTAGGGATCTTTTGGTGTCTTGCATCAGTGCTCTCTTATGAACATTAGTTAAAATTCAAAATTCAAACTTGTTCATCTACACATCCATGGCCGGCCATAAGCAGCCAAAGGAAGCCATGCAAGACTTTAATGAACATTAAATGCTTCGAAGCCATGCAAGGCTCGAATTAAATGAACTAAAATATCCAACTTCAAAATAAAATACAATCATACGATATGTTACTTCGATACGTTTAACATATGCTCAGAACAACAATTAGGAAACGGAAGTGAGTCGTGACCTCATTAAAAATCCGCCGTTGGAAAAACCACGTGGAAAAAACCAACGGTGGAAAAGAGCACACACGAAACACTTACCCTAATTGTTGATCGTTGTGAGTTGTGCTTCGGCTTGAAGTATAATGCGGATGTTGGAATTTTCTTGAGGACTCGAGTATTCATCTTGAACTTGAACGACTATGAGAATCCCGACGATCACCTCCTTGAGCTTCTTAGCTTTAGCTCGGGTCACGGGACCTGCTGGTAGGGTCAAGGCTTCCTCTTCTCTAGCCCTAGCACGGGTCACGGGACCAACGTCCTTCTTTCGGGTTACGTCCACCTTCCGTCCCTTCGGTTCAGCTCAGGTCGCTTCTTCTACGGCACGGGTCGCGTCCTTTGCGGTGCGGGTCGCGTCTTTGACAATGCAGGTCACGTCCTCCTCAGCATGGGCCACATCCCCCTCAGCACGGGTCGCATCATCCTCATCACGGGTCGTGTCCTCCTCAGCACGAGTCACGTCCTTTTCATTGGCCACGGCTTGGGTTGCGTCCTCGATGTTGTCCATGATTATATCATACCCTCCCACTTGAGAAGTATTCGTCCTCAAATCCGTTTGATCTCCGATTTTCTAGTTGAAATAAGCAAATGGTTTCCGTTCCTGCATCGAAACTGCACCAATTCCTATACCGGAGCATCACATTCGATTTCGAATGTTTTAAGGAAATCTGGTAAAATCAGTAAAGGGGCATGAGTAAGCTTCTCTTTTAGCGTTTGAAACGTTGTCTCTTGTGCTTCTCCCCACTTGAATCCAACGTTTTTCTTGGTGACTTCGGTGAGAGGGGCGGCCAAAGTGCTAAAGTCCTTTACGAAGCGACGATAGAACAGCGCGAGTCCATGGAAACTTCAGACTTCCCCGACTGTCTTTGGACTTGGCCATTCTCGAACGACTTTAACCTTTTCTTCGTCCACCTTTATGTCATCTGCACTTACAACAAAACCTAGAAATACGATGTTATCCGTACAAAAGTTACACTTTTAAAGGTTTGCATAGAGTTATTCTTTTCTAAGTACATTTAGGACCGATTCTAGGTGACCAGCGTGTTCTTCTAAGTTTTTACTGTAAACCAATATGTTATCAAAGTAGACCACTACGAATCTGCCTATAAAATCTCGAAAAACATGGTTCATTAGGCGCATGAAAGTACTAGGTGCATTTTTCAATCCAAAAGGCATTACTAACCACTCATATAATCCATTTAGTTTTAAATACCGTTTTCCATTCGTCACCTTCTTTCATCCAAATTTGATGATAACCACTTTTAAGATCGATTTTAGAAAATATACTACTTCCATCTAATTCATCAAGCATATCGTCTAATCAAGGAATAGGATGTCAATACTTCACCGCGATGTTGTCGATTGCGCGACAATCAACACACATGCGCCAGCTGCCATCTTTCTTTGGCACGAGTAGAACGGGTACGGCGCATGGGCTCATGCTTTCTCGGATGTGTCCTTTGGCCATGAGTTCCTCCACTTGCCTTTGTCTCCACTGGATTGGTTTGGTAAGCTGGCCAATTTGGTAGCGCGGCTCCGAAAACGAAGTCGATTTGATGTTCAATGTCGCGTATCGGGGCAATCCCGTGGGGTTGTCTTCGGGGAAGATATCTCCATAATCCTGCAATAACGATGTAATCACACTCGGCAACACCGGTGCAAGGTTATTCAAGTTAGAAAGAGCTTCCTTAAACATGAATAATAATTCGGAATGATTAGAGTGAAGAGATTTCTTGATCTCACCCGATCTCGCGTAGAAGTTCAAAGACTTAAGTACGCATTCTCCTTGTTGTTTTGAGTGTATTCGATCTTGCTGCACTTCCTTTGGCATCAAAGAAACAAGAATGGTTTTCCTGCCATTAAACGCAAACGCATGTTTGTTACTAAAACCATCATATTTTACCTTGCGATCCGATTGCCACGGTCTACCGAGAAGGATATGGATCGCCTCCATTGGAAGAACATCACACAAGATTTTGTCCTCGTATTTACCAATGGAAATAGGCACAGTCACTTGGCTGATCACATTCATCTCGTCATTTTTGTGAAGCCACTGGAGATTATACGGCCTCGGGTGCTTTTGGAGCTTCAACCCGAGTTTTCGGACCATGGTAGCACTTGCAATGTTCGTGCAACTTCCTCCATCTATAATCACGCTACACAACTTTCCGTTAACAAGACACCGGATTTGGAATAAGTTTTCTTGTTGTTCTTGTTCTTCGGACTTAGGTTGCACACTCAAAGATCGTCGTGCTACCAACAACTCTCCTTTGGCCAGTTCTTCCTCACATGTTTCGTCCGAGTTTTCAGCTGCTTCGTCCACGGATTCGAACTCGCCGTCGTCACGAATGATCATGACTCTCTTATTCGTGCATTCACTTGCATAGTGTACCCTTCTGTGACACTTGAAGCATTTCACGTCCCGAGCCCTCGAGGTAGTTGCCTCGGTCTTTCCTTTGTCTTGTAATGCCGCTGGAAACCACTTTCATTTTGTCTCGCGTCGTTGGAACAGATTTGTCTCTCCTTGGATAGCTCGGTTTTTCCTCTCATTGATGACTGTATTTTCCAGCCCCAAAGTTAGAACGGGAGCTCCTTCTCCGCTGGAGTTGTTGTTCGGTGAAAATCGCCTTATGGAGCATCTCTTCGATTTCAACGTAGTGTTGCATCTCCAAGCTGTCCTGAATTTTCAGATTCAAGCCTCCGAAGAAACGAGACATCAGCACCTCTCTATCCCTCAAGATATCAGCCCTCAACATCAACAACTCTATCTCTTGATAATACTACTCCACGGTTCGGTTTCCTTGGGTAAGTTTCCTTAGTTTTCTATGTATTTCTCGGTGATGATGACTTGGAACAAATTGTTTGCGCATGATGGCCTTCATTTCCAGCCATGTCTCTATTAGATCCTCTCCATTACGCCGTCTAGAAGTCACGAGTTGATCCCACCAACTCAATGCGTAATCGTAGAACTTTGTGGCAGCAACCCTCACCTTCTTTGCCTCGGTGTAGTGTTGACAACCAAACACGAGTTTGATCTTCTTCTCCCATTCTAGGTAGGTGTCCGGATCAGCCTTGCCAAGAAACGGAGGGATCTTGAGCTTAAAACCAGAAAGGTCATCTCTCGGGTCGTCTCCTTTGACTACTTCGAGATGATGATGAATTGCCTCGTTCGTAATACTTGTTGTCCTCCTCATACTTATCCATTCTCATTGTTAGAAAGTATGATTGTCTCTTGGTCGGGTCTGAGTTTCATGATGAAACGCCTGCCGAAACTCTTCCATTTTGTTGCTAAGGCTTTGCTCCAATCAAGTCGTAAGAGCCTCAATTAACCTCTCGTTTACGCGGCTGGTTTTTGTACCTTTATCTCCCATTGCGTTGATAATTTTAAACGCAGCAACTCACAGACAACCTGCACACTAGCACACCGAAGCAGCCCACAAGCGAAACAAATAGTATACGAGCAACCAAGACTCGTGACACATAATATATGTAGCAACAAACAAAAACTATGCACCGTTCAATTCTAACTACGGTCTAAGAACAACCAAATAGTCGAAAATGAACCAAACTTTTCTAGAACGAGCTTTAATACCACTTGACGCGATCCTCGCTGGAACGTAGCTCTAGAACGAAAGTAGGGAGGATAGACCTTCCAGCAGCCGGGTCAGAAGACTCCTTACACAAGGTCTGTGGGGCGAATGGTCACACGAGAGATGCGAAAAAGCACTCGATTTACCGGCTCGTCTTCGAGGATATGACGCACCTACGAAGAACGAACGATTTGTTGGATATTACACACCAACGCTTGTTGGATATTACACACCAACGCTTGTTGGATATTACACACCAACAAAGAAGAATTCTTAAAGAGAAATTCAAAGATTAAAATTCAAAAGTCAAACTTGTTCTTCTACACCTCCATGGCCGATCATAAGTAGTCAAAGAAAGTCGTGCAAGGCTTTAATGAACGTTAAATTCTTAGAAACCATGCAAGGCTCGAATTAAAGTACCTAAAATATCCAAATTCAAAATAAAATATAATCGTAAGATAGGTTACTCCAATATGATTAACGTATGAAGTCTCAGAATGGAAGTGAGTCGTGGCCTCGTTAAAAACCCGTCGTTGGAAAACCACGTGGGACAAAACAAACGGTGGGAAGCACACACGAAACACTTACCCTAATTATTTATCGTTGCGAATTGAGCTCCGGCTCGAAGTATAATGCGAATGTTGGAATTTTCTTGAGACTCGAGTATTCGCGATGATCGCCTCCTTGAGCTTCTTAGCTTTAGCTCGGGTCATGGGACCTGTTGGTAGGGTCAAGGCTTCCTCCTCTCTAGCCCTAGCACGGGTCACGGGACCAACATCCGTCTTTCGGGTTGTGTCCACCTTACATCCCTTCGGTTCAGCTCAGGTTGCTTCTTCTACGGCACGGGTCACGTCTGTTGCGGTGCAGGTCGCATCTTTCGCAACACAGGTCGTGTCTTTGACAATGCAGGTCGCATCCTCCTTAGCACGAGTCGTGTCCTCCTCATCACGGGTCGCGTCCTCCTCAGCACGAGTCACGTCCTCTTCATTGGCCACGGCTCGGGTTGCGTCCTCGACGTTCTCCATGATCATATCACAAGATCTTGTCTCTTCTAAGAATATACATCACAATCCCTAACGACAATCCGACTTGAAATCCCAGAATCAAACAATGTCACAACACTTGTGATCTAGTGTTAATAAATCGATGAACATTCAGAATCTCTCAAAGATTTTGGTAGCTAAGTTTCAAGAAATAACAAGAAAATATTATCTAAATTGATTAACTTAGTTAAAATATCATACAATGGATCACCTATTTATAAGAACCAAACAATAATGGAAAATTAAATAAAAGAATTAATAACATTGTGGATTGCAATTATTTATTTTGGCCTTTTCTTAGATTCTTTGGTTTAAAATGGACAAAAAGGACTATGATTTTATGGAATCCCTCGCAGCAAAAGGCTTTGATGTTCTCTGCAAATACATAGTATATATACACGTTTTTTTCCTTTTTAAAACAAAGAAATCATAAATCATGTATATTCTTAGATTCCATCATTTTAGGAAGAGAAGCTGAAGAAGTTTTTTCCATGTTGGATGGGCTGCATAAACTGGAACCATTAAGCTATCCATAACTACATAGGGGAAATCCCAAATTGATTCTATGCAGATGTGAATTACTGAAGTTTTTTTTTCGTTTGACGTGTTCTTCTCAAATATGTTTCTGTGTCATCTAGCGACTTGACCTCTTGAGACAATGAATTTGTTTTTTTTATTTACAATTTCGTTGTTTTCTTTTACAACAAGTCTTATCTCCATTAGTTTGTCTTGTCAAGATGGATCTTGCAAAATTGTAACATTTTATAAATTATAGGTATAAATCCATTGTTCTTCAATATATTTTTATTTGAAATCTTATCCCTTGCCATACTGTGAGGTATGTGGAATATACTTTCTCTATACAGAATATAAATAGAACTTAAATGAACATGTGAAATATTCTCCAAACTGGTGCAAGGTCTAAAAGTTTGTTAGCTAAACGTTATTTGATCGCATCGCTGTTGTACTTAACCAATGTATACTAATGCAATTGACAAGAAAACAGACACAAGAGGAAGCTAGATACAGAGAGCTTGAAAGTATGATGCATGTTATGTAATATTTAAATAGTCTCCGGTTTATTTGTAATTATTAAAAAGTTTAATAATTATTAAAGAAACGAAAAATAGGCTTTCGCTAATCAGATTTTCATTAGCAAAATCTAAACCCTATAACGATAGCCGTCAAAAGAAAAAAACGAAGAACGAGAAAACAGTTTTCGTTCTTCCCGAATCCGCACCAATCTTTGAAAGTAGATCCGATCTCGACGTGAATACGTGTAAAGGGCTTGCGCTATCAAGTCTTACATCCGACAATCAGAACTTTCAACGCAACAAGTATTACAAAATCGTATCTAATTATGTTTGTCGTTGAAACCCAAAAACCAATACTTAAACATGATAAGATCTCATATTCGGGTTGATAAAACACGCTTTCGCACCTCAAATCAACCCAACAGTGGTATCAGAGCGTCTGGTCGTCTGTTTAGGATTAGTTTTTTGGACTTTGTGAAAATTGGATCGAAAAATGTATAGGCACGCGCGCAGAAAAAACCAGAACGCATGAGGCTTGAATTGGGCAACAGTCGTAACCCTAGCCGGCCGCACGAGGGTCGATGGTCGACGGCAAAGGGTCGGTGCGTCCTAGGGCAACTGGCGCGGCACAGGAGAGGCCGAAAACGACGACGGTTCTGTGAGATGGTCACGCGAATGCGAACGCCCGACGCGAAGCTGGTGCGCGATGAGAGAGGCCGAGTCGAGCGGGCGCGAGAGGGAGGAGTCGGGCGGTCTGGAGCGAAACGCAGCGAGAATCGAACGGGCGTGAGGAAGGGTTGCGACGGTCGTCGCCAAGGGGCGAATCGGCAAAGGGATTTCGGTGCAGACGGCGAACGACGCAGGTGAAGGGTTTCAGAAACCCTAACCCTAGCCGACCGATGCAGCCCGACCGCAGCGATGCCCTCAACCCGATCGAGCGGTCTGTGTGGTCTAGCCAGCTCAATCGACGATTAAAAAAATTAAAATTAAAGAATTTTAAATTAAAAATTAATCATTGAGTTCTTAGGCAATAAATTGTTTATCATAAGGCTTGTTCTTCATCATAAACGTTTGAATAGGTTCTCGTTTACATGGTACGGCCTGACTACCAGGAGGCATGTGGTTCAAGAATTCGATTTGTACGTCCATGACATCAGATGTCTAGTGGGAGGGAACATTTAGTTTTCGTAAACGCCTGGACTACCCGGGGGACATGAACTTAATTATTATCCGACCATGAGCTGAAGGATGAACTCAACTATATCGATAGGAACGACCTGACTACCAGTTGACTATGTGATATAAACCCGCATTTTAATTCACTACATATTTTATAGGGATAAAATTTTGTAAAGAATCTATTCTATATATTTAGGAAACGTCTTGACTACCAAGGAGCTCAGACATATAGATGAAGTCCATGTCTTTATGATGTTAATGTAACATTGATTAGCGAAAAATAAGATTTCTAATGTTATTGTAACGTTGATTAGCGAAAAATATCATATAGATGAAGTCCATGTCTTTATGATATTTACGATGTCTAACTCTCTGCTGTAAAATTTTTCCTTTCGTTTTCAGATCTCCTGAGAATGTCTCAGTTCAACTTGCGTCCAATCCTCGATACC
Organism: Gynandropsis gynandra; assembly: GCA_036759665.1. NCBI lineage: Eukaryota > Viridiplantae > Streptophyta > Magnoliopsida > Brassicales > Cleomaceae > Gynandropsis > Gynandropsis gynandra. Next base: position 41,167,835 of record CM071863.1, read on the forward strand.
AATAAGCTAGTTGGTGAGAACTTCGACGAATGGCAACACGATTTACGCCTGGTGCTGACACATGAGAAGCTGATCGATGTGATCGACAAACCGACTCCTCCAGTGCCAGATCTAGCGAATGACGAGGCTTTCAGTGAATACACCAAGTACGAGAAAAAGTGCATCACTTTCAAGTGCCTCATCTTGGCGTCAATGAGTGTCGAATTCCACAAGCAACACGAGCATATGGATGCCAAGAAGATCATGGAGCATCTTAAGAAGATGTTCAGTGAGCAGAGTCGGACGACGAGGTCCAAACTGTCAGGGATTTTGTTGAAGTCCGCTCTGAGTGATGGCTCTCCTGTGGGACCCCATGTTCTACGGATGATCAGTTCGATAGAACAGTTTGAGAAGCTGGGGTGTACCTTCTGCAAGGAGATACAACAAGAGATGATCTTGCACTCACTTATGGAGTCATTCTCCCCGTTCGTGGTCAACTACAACATGAACAAGCTGGACGTTAAGTTGCATGAGATGCACAACATGCTGATAGAGTATGAGAAACAGATGTCCATAGGGTAGAGGGTATCGGGATCTGTGCTGATGGTTGGGCAGTCCTCTCATCAAAAGAGGAAGGGCAAGAAGAGGCCCAGGACCAGGCAGAGCGCGCCTAAGATTGGTGTGACCAGGGCAAAGGGCGACGCCACTAAGGCCAACCAATCAGATGTTGAGTGTTTCTTCTGTAAGAAGAAAGGGCATTGGAAGAGGAACTACAAGGAATACCTGCAGTCTTTGAAGGGCAAGAAGCCATGTAAGATTCTCATGGAAAATGTTTTCGTGATTTCCTTAACTACTATTGATTCATCTATATGGGTATTGGATAATGGTAGCTATTTTAACGTCTCCAATATGTTGTAGGGACTACGGATCAGTAGGAGGTTCAGGAAGGGAGAATTCAATCTGAAGGTTGGAAACGGCGCAAGTGTTGCTGCTCTAGCTGTAGGATCGATTTTTCTTGTAATGCCTACAGACAAGACTTTGTTGTTAAACGATTGTTACTATGTTCCTAAATTTGTTTCAAACGTCATTTTTATTTCTATTCTTAATAGATGTGGATTTCGAATAATCTCTAGTAATAACATTTGCTCTATTTATCATGGTGATGATGCATATGTGAATGGTTATTTACAACCAGGGATTTATGTCTTACCTAATCTTAACATTGAACCAATTAACATGCATGTTTTGGGCCATAAGAGAAAGATAGATGATCGTAAAAAACAGACATACCTTTGGCATTGTAGACTCGGTCACATTGGTGAGAAGAGAATAAACAGGTTGCATAAAGATGGTCTCCTAGGCCATTTTGATTATGAATCATAATCTCACTAGCAAGATGACCAAATCTCCATTTAGTGAAACCGGAGATAGAGCTACAGAACTCCTATGACTCATATATACCGATGTATGTGGACCTATGAGAGTTCAAGACAGGGGTGGATATTCATATTTCATCACATTCACTGATGATATGTCGAGATATGGATTTGTGTTCTTGATGAGACACAAATCCGAGTATTTTGAAATGTTCAGGAGATTCCATAATGAAGTGGAGAAACAAACCGGAAAGAGTATCAAGGTGTTGAGATTTGACCGGGGCGTTGAATATCTAAGTCATGAATTTGTTGATTATCTAAGACAAAATGGGATTTTGTCTCAGTGGACTTCTCCTGGATTTTCATAGCATAATGGTGTTTCCGAGAGGAGGAATCAGACTTTATTAGATATGGTCTGATCCATGATGGGGTTCACGGATCTTCCAATAAACCTGTGGGGTTATGCTTTAGAAGCAGCTGTTTATATATTAAACAAGGTTCTCACTAAAGCAGTCTCTAAGACTCCATATGAGATATGGAAGGACGAAAACCAAACCTGAGACACATCAAGGTTTGGGGTTGTCCGACCTTCGTTAAGAGACTTCGGCCAGACAAGCTAGATGTTAGGTCTGACAAGTGTAGGTTCATAGGTTATCCTAAGGAAACTATGAGATATTATTTATACCACCCGTCTGAGCACAAAGTGTTTGTGGCCAGAACTGCAACCTTTCTCGAAAGGAAATTCCTTGAGGAAGGAATTCATGGTGGAGAAATAGTTCTTGACGAAATTCAAGAACCCGACGAACCAACACATGCTCAGGAACATGAGATGTCAAACGAGCAATCTTGGTTGGGTGATATGTTGTTAGGCTCCGGCGCTTCATCTTCAAATGTTGAAGTGACAGTGCCCGTTCAGGAACAAGTTCAGGAACAAGTGCAACAAGATATCCTAGTGCAGGTTGAACGTGCTACACAAGCTTTCTTGAGAAGGTCAACACGTTCTCGACGTTCACCTGAAAGACTTAATCTGATGGTGCAAGAGGACGTGGTCGGTCATAGAGATGATGACCCATTGACTTTCCAAGAAGCGATACAACGCCCAGATTCTGAGAAATGGTGAAAACCCATGGAATCCGAGATGGAAACTATGAAGATCAATAGAGTATGGACTTTGGTTGATTCTTCACAGGCTTCCAGACCGATCGGTTGTAAATGGGTTTACAAGAAGAAGATTGGAGCAGACGAGCAGGTAGAGACCTATAAAGCTCATCTAGTTGCTAAGGGGTATAGACCACGAGAAGGGATTGACTATGAAGAAACGTTCTCCCCTGTGGCAATGCTTAAATCTATTCGAATTCTGCTTGCGATAGCGGCATTCCATGACTATGAGATTTGGCAAATGGACGTGAAAACAACTTTCCTTAACGGAGAGCTCCAGGAAGAAGGTTTCATGACTCAACCTGAGGGTTTCACATTGCTAACTCAAAGTCATATGGTATGCAAGCTTCAGAGGTCCATTTATGGACTGAAGAAAGCTTCTCAAACCTGGAACATTCGCTTTAACAAGGAAATTGAAGAGTTCAACTTTGTTAGATGCGATGAAGAGCCTTGTGTGTACAAGAAGTTTAGTGGGAGCATGGTTGTCTTCCTTGTGCTTTATGTGGATGACATTTTTCTCATTGGGAATGACATTCCGGCATTGCAAGAGACGAAGTCATGGTTGTCTGATCAGTTCTCCATGAAGGATCTAGGGGAAGCAGCCCATATTCTGGGAATAAAGATCTATAGGGATAGATCGAAAAGGTTTCTTGGATTGTCACAATCCCAGTACATCGATAGTATCATGAGAAGATACAACATGGAAAGTTCCAAGAAGGGCTATCTACCGATAGGCACTGGAATTTCTCATTTTAGGGAGGATTATCCTAAGACCCAAGAGGAAAGAGAGCGCATGAGTCGGCTTTCCTATGCTAACGTAGTGGGAGCCATCATGTACTCCATGACATGTACTAGGTCTGACGTAACCTACGCACTAAGTGTAGTGAGTAGATATCAGGCAGATCCTGGTGAGGAACACTGGAAGGTTGTTACGAACATCCTTAAGTACTTATGAAGGACTAAGGACGAGTTCCTCATTTATGGTTGTTCTAACTTAGAGTTAGAAGGATTCACTGATGCGAGTTTCTCGACAGACAAGGATGACAATCGGTCCATTTCAGGCTATGTATTTTGTCTGAATGGAGGCGCAATAAGTTGGAAGAATTCCAAGCAGGCTACCATAGTCGATTCGGTGACTACAGCAAAATATATAGCGGCTTGCGAAGCAGTTAAAGAAGCGGTTTGGATGAGAAAGTTCATAGATGAACTTGGTGTGGTACCTTTGATAAAGGAAGTCGTTCCTTTATTGTGTGATAACATCGGAGCTATTGCTCAGGCGAAGGAACCAAGGTCTCATCAGAAAT
>CM071863.1:41182967-41195039 GCA_036759665.1 Gynandropsis gynandra
AGTTTATTTACTTTCAATATTTCATTCCTCATCCACATTCTTTCGTTAGCAAGTTTGATTCCTAGTTCGAGTTTAGGTAGTGTTGCGTAGTCTCTGTGGGATCGACACCTAAAATACTACACACGTGCCGTGCACTTGCGGGTAGTTTAGGTTATTTTATTTAACTCTGATAACGCATCAGAACACTCAAAATCTCTCCAAGAGTTTGTTAGCTAAATACCAAGAAATAACAAAGAAAATACACTCTCAATTAAAATTACAACTTAGCACCAAAATGGATCCCCAATTTATGAGTGACCAACGATCTCATGCATACATTGGTTCGAAGAAATCGAGCGTTCTCTACTAAGCGAATGCGAATTCAACAACTCCCACTTTTTGCTCATGCTCGACCACCTCTCCTTGTAGGGATCTTTTGGAGTCTTGCATCAGTGCATGAACATTAACATTAGTTAAAATTCAAAATTCAAACTTGTTCATCTACACATCCATGGCCGGCCATAAGCAGTCAAAGGAAGCCATGCAAGACTTTAATGAACATTAAATGCTTAGAAGCCATGCAAGGCTCGAATTAAATGAACTAAAATATCCAACTTCAAAATAAAATACAATCATACGATATGTTACTTCGATACGTTTAACATATGCTCAGATCAACAATTAGGAAACGGAAGTGAGTCGTGACCTCATTAAAAACCCGCCGTTGGAAAAACCACGTGGAAAAAACCAACGGTGGAAAAGAGCACACACGAAACATTTACCCTAATTGTTGATCGTTGTGAGTTGTGCTTCGGCTTGAAGTATAATGGCCACGGCTTGGGTTGCGTCCTCGATGTTGTCCATGATCATATCATACCCTCCCACTTGAGAAGTATTCGTCCTCAAATCCATTTGATCTCCGATTTTCTTGTTGAAATAAGCAAATGGTTTCCGTTCCTGCATCGAAACTGCACCAATTCCTATACCGGAGCATCACATTCGATTTCGAATGTTTTAAGGAAATCTGGTAAAATCAGTAAAGGGGCATGAGTAAGCTTCTCTTTTAGCGTTTGAAACGTTGTCTCTTGTGCTTCTCCCCACTTGAATCCAACGTTTTTCTTGGTGACTTCGGTGAGAGGGGCGGCCAAAGTGCTAAAGTCCTTTACGAAGCGACGATAGAACAGCGCGAGTCCATGGAAACTTCAGACTTCCCCGACTGTCTTTGGACTTGGCCATTCTCGAACGACTTTAACCTTTTCTTCGTCCACCTTTATGTCATCTGCACTTACAACAAAACCTAGAAATACGATGTTATCCGTACAAAAGTTACACTTTTAAAGGTTTGCATAGAGTTATTCTTTTCTAAGTACATTTAGGACCGATTCTAGGTGACCAGCGTGTTCTTCTAAGTTTTTACTGTAAACCAATATGTTATCAAAGTAGACCACTACGAATCTGCCTATAAAATCTCGAAAAACATGGTTCATTAGGCGCATGAAAGTACTAGGTGCATTTTTCAATCCAAAAGGCATTACTAACCACTCATATAATCCATTTAGTTTTAAATACCGTTTTCCATTCGTCACCTTCTTTCATCCAAATTTGATGATAACCACTTTTAAGATCGATTTTAGAAAATATCCTACTTCCATCTAATTCATCAAGCATATCGTCTAATCAAGGAATAGGATGTCAATACTTCACCGCGATGTTGTTGATTGCGCGGCAATCAACACACATGCGCTAGGTGTCATCTTTCTTTGGCACGAGTAGAACGGGTATGGCACATGGGCTCATGCTTTCTCGGATGTGTCCTTTGGCCATGAGTTCCTCCACTTGCCTTTGTCTCCACTGGATTGGTTTGGTAAGATGGCCAATTTGGTAGCGCGGCTCCGGAAACGAAGTCGATTTGATGTTCATTGTCGCGTATCGGGGCAATCCCGTGGGGTTGTCTTCGGGGAAGATATCTCCATAATCCTGCAATGACGATGTAATCACACTCGGCAACACCGGTGCAAGGTTATTCAAGTTCGAAAGAGCTTCCTTAAACATGAATAATAATTCGGAATGATTAGAGTGAAGAGATTTCTTGATCTCACCCGATCTCGCGTAGAAGTTCAAAGACTTAATTACGCATTCTCCTTGTTGTTTTGAGTGTATTCGATCTTGCTGCACTTCCTTTGGCGTCAAAGAAACACGAATGGCTTTCCTGCCATTAAACGCAAACGCATGTTTGTTAGTAAAACCGTCATATTTTACCTTGCGATCCGATTGCCACGGTCTACCGAGAAGGATATGGCTCGCCTCCATTGGAAGATCATCCACAAGATTTTGTCCTCGTATTTACCAATGGAAATAGGCACAGTCACTTGGCTCGTCACATTCATCTCTTCATCTCGTTATTTTCGTGAAGCCACTGGAGATTATACGGCCTCGGGTGCTTTTGGAGCTTCAACCCGAGTTTTCGGACCATGGTAGCGCTTGCAATGTTCGTGCAACTTCCTCCATCTATAATCACGCTACACAACTTTCCATTAACAAGACACCGGATTTGGAATAAGTTTTTTTGTTGTTCTTGTTCTTCGGACTTAGGTTGCACACTCAAAGATCGTCGTGCTACCAACAACTCTCCTTTGGCCAGTTCTTCCTCACATGTTTCGTCCGAGTTTTCAGCTGCTTCGTCCTCGGATTCGAACTCGCCGTCGTCACGAATGATCATGACTCTCTTATTCGTGGATTCACTTGCATAGTGTACCCTTCCGTGACACTTGAAGCATTTCACGTCCCGAGCCCTCGAGGTAGTGGCCTCAGTCTTTCCTTTGTCTTGTAATGCCGCTGGAAACCACTTTCATTTTGTCTCGCGTCGTTGGAACAGATTTGTCTCTCCTTGGATAGCTCGGTTTTTCCTGTCATTGATGACTGTATTTTCCAGCCCTAAAGTTAGAACGGGAGCTCCTTCTCCGCTGGAGTTGTTGTTCGGTGAAAATCGCCTTATGGAGCATCTCTTCGATTTCAATGTAGTGTTGCATCTCCAAGCTGTCCCGAATTTCCAGATTCATGCCTCCGAAGAAACGAGACATCAGCACCTCTCTATCCTTCAAGATATCAGCCCTCAACATCAGCAACTCTATCTCTTGATAATACTACTCCACGGTTCGGTTTCCTTGGGTAAGTTTCCTTAGTTTTCTATGTATTTCTCGGTGATGATGACTTGGAACAAACTGTTTGCGCATGATGGCCTTCATTTCCAGCCATGTCTCTATTGGATCCTCTCCATTACGCCGTCTAGAAGTCACGAGTTGATCCCACCAACTCAATGCGTAATCGTAGAACTTTGTGGCAGCAACCCTCACCTTCTTTGCCTCGGTGTAGTGTTGACAACCAAACACGAGTTTGATCTTCTTCTCCCATTCTAGGTAGGTGTCCGGATCAGCCTTGCCAAGAAACGGAGGGATCTTGAGCTTAAGACCAGAAAGGTCATCTCTCGGGTCGTCTCCTTTGACTACTTCGAGATGATGATGAATTGCCTCGTTCGTAATACTTGTTGTCCTCCTCATACTTATCCATTTCTCATTGTTAGAAAGTATGATTGTCTCTTGGTCGGGTCTGAGTTTCATGATGAAACGCCTGCCGAAACTCTTCCATTTTGTTGCTAAGGCTTTGCTCCAATCAAGTCGTAAGAGCCTCAATTAACCTCTCGTTTACGCGGCTGGTTTTTGTACCTTTATCTCCCATTGCGTTGATAATTTTAAACGCAGCAACTCACAGACAACCTGCACACTAGCACACCGAAGCAGCCCACAAGCGAAACAAATAGTATACGAGCAACCAGGACTCGTGACACATAATATACGTAGCAACAAACAAAAACTATGCACGGTTCAATTCTAACTACGGTCTAAGAACAACCAAATAGTCGAAAATGAACCAACCTTTTCTAGAACGAGCTTTAATACCACTTGACGCGATCCTCGCTGGAACGTAGCTCTAGAACGAAGGTAGGGAGGATAGACCTTCCTGCAGCCGGGTCGGAAGACTCCTTACACAAGGTCTGTGGGGCGAATGGTCACATGAGAGTTGCGGAAAAGCTCTCGATTTACCGGCTCGTCTTCGAGGATATGACGCACCTACGAAGAACGAACGATTTATTGAATATTACACACCAACGCTTGTTGGATATTACACACCAACGCTTGTTGGATATTACACACCAACAAAGAAGAATTCTTAAAGAGAAATTCAAAGATTAAAATTCAAAAGTCAAACTTGTTCTTCTACACTTCCATGGCCGATCATATGTAGTCAAAGAAAGTCGTGCAAGGCTTTAATGAACGTTAAATTCTTAGAAACCATGCAAGGGTCGAATTAAAGTACCTAAAATATCCAAATTCAGAATAAAATATAATCGTAAGATAGGTTACTCCAATACGATTAACGTATGAAGTCTCAGAATGGAAGTGAGTCGTGACCTCGTTAAAAACCCGCCGTTGGAAAACCACGTGGGACAAAACCAACGGTGGGAAGCACACACGAAACACTTACCCTAATTATTTATCGTTGCGAATTGAGCTCCGGCTCGAAGTATAATGCGAATGTTGGAATTTTCTTGAGACTCGAGTATTCGCGACGATCGCCTCCTTGAGCTTCTTAGCTTTAGCTCGGGTCACGGGACATGTTGGTAGGGTCAAGGCTTCCTCCTCTCTAGCCCTAGCACGGGTCACGGGACCAACATCCTTCTTTCGGGTTGTGTCCACCTTACATCCCTTCGGTTCAGCTCAGGTCGCTTCTTCTACGGCACGGGTCACGTCTGTTGAGGTGCAGGTCGCATCTTTCGCAACACAGGTCGTGTCTTTGACAATGCAGGTCGCATCCTCCTTAGCACGAGTCGTGTCCTCCTCATCACGGATCGCGTCACGGCTCGGGTTGCGTCCTCGACGTTCTCCATGATCATATCACAAGATCTTGTCTCTTCTAAGAATATACATCACAATCCCTAACGACAATCCGACTTGAAATCCCAGAATCAAACAATGTCACAACACTTGTGATCTAGTGTTAATAAATCGATGAACATTCAGAATCTCTCAAAGATTTTGGTAGCTAAGTTTCAAGAAATAACAAGAAAATATTATCTAAATTGATTAACTTAGTTAAAATATCATACAATGGATCACCTATTTATAAGAATCAAACAATAATGGAAAATTAAATAAAAGAATTAATAACATTGTGGATTGCAATTATTTATTTTGGCCTTTTCTTAGATTCTTTGGTTTAAAATGGACAAAAAGGACTATGATTTTATGGAATCCCTCGCAGCAAAAGGCTTTGATGTCCATGTTGGATGGGCTGCATAAACTGGAACCATTAAGCTATCCATAACTACATAGGGGAAATCCCAAATTGATTCTATGCAGATGTGAATTACTGAAGTTTTTTTTTCGTTTGACGTGTTCTTCTCAAATATGTTTCTGTGTCATCTAGCGACTTGACCTCTTGAGACAATGAATTTGTTTTTTTTATTTACAATTTCGTTGTTTTTTTTACAACAAGTCTTATCTCCATTAGTTTGTCTTGTCAAGATGGATCTTGCAAAATTGTAACATTTTATAAATTATAGGTATAAATCCATTGTTCTTCAACATATTTTTATTTGAAATCTTATCCCTTGCCATACTGTGAGGTATGTGGAATATACTTTCTCTATACAGAATATAAATAGAACTTAAATGAACATGTGAAATATTCTCCAAACTGGTGCAAGGTCTAAAAGTTTGTTAGCTAAACGTTATTTGATCGCATCACTGTTGTACTTAACCAATGTAGACTAATGCAATTGACACGAAAACAGGCACAAGAGGAAGCTAGATACAGAGAGCTTGAAAGTATGATGCATGTTATGTAATATTTAAATAGTCTCCGGTTTATTTGTAATTATTAAAAAGTTTAATAATTATTAAAGAAACGAAAAATAGGCTTTCGCTAATCAGATTTTCAATAGCAAAATCTAAACCCTAAAACGATAGCCGTCAAAAGAAAAAAACGAAGAACGAGAAAACAGTTTTCGTTCTTCCCGAATCCGTACCAATCGTTGAAAGCAGATCCGATCTCGACGTGAATACGTGTAAAGGGCTTGCGCTATCAAGTCTTACATCCGACAATCAGAACTTTCAACGCAACAAGTATTACAAAATCGGATCTAATTATGTTTGTCGTTGAAACCAAAAAACCAATACTTAAACATGACTAGATCTCATATTCGGGTTGATAAAACACGCTTTCGCACCTCAAATCAACCCAACAGTGGTATCAGAGCGTCTGGTCGTCTGTTTAGGATTAGTTTTTTGGACTTTTTGTGAAAATTGGATCGAAAAATGTATAGGCACGCGCGCAGAAAAAACCAAAACGCATGAGGCTTGAATTGGGCAGCAGTCGTAACCCTAGCCGGCCGCACGAGGGTCGATGGTCGACGGCAAAGGGTCGGTGCGTCCTAGGGCAACTGGCGCGGCACAGGAGAGGCCGAAAACGACGATGGTTCTGTGAGACGGTCACGCGAATGCGAACGCCCGACGTGAAGCCGGTGCGCGATGAGAGAGGCCGAGTCGAGCGGGCGCGAGAGGGAGGAGTCGGGCGGTCTGGAGCGAAACACGGCGAGAATCGAACGGGCGTGAGGAAGGGTTGCGACGGTCGTCGCCAAGGGGCGAATCGGCAAAGGGATTTCGATGCAGACGGCGAACGACACAGGTGAAGGGTTTCAGAAACCCTAACCCTAGCCGACCGATGCAGCCCGACCGGCCCTCAGCCCTCAACCCGAACGAGCGGTCTGTGTGGTCTAGCCAGCTCAATCGACGGTTCTTCACGCCTGGAGCGGGCGACCGGCGAGAGGGCGGCATACGAGAGGGGATGGGTTTCAGAATCCCTAACGCCTCCCCAACCCGAGCGGGCGCGCATGAGCACGAGCGGGCGCGCGTAACCCGCGCGTAAAAAGATTAAAAAAATTAAAATTAAAGAATTTTAAATTAAAAATTAATCATTGAGTTCTTAGGCAATAAATTGTTTATCATAAGGCTTGTTCTTCATCATAAACGTTTGAATAGGTTCTCGTTTACATGGTACGGCCTGACTACCAGGAGGCATGTGGTTCAAGAATTCGATTTGTACGTCCATGACATCAGATGTCTAGTGGGAGGGAACATTTAGTTTTCGTAAACGCCTAGACTACCCGGGGGACATGAACTTAATTATTATCCGACCATGAGCTGAAGGATGAACCCGAATACCAGTTGACTATGTGATATAAACCCGCATTTTAATTCACTACATATTTTATAGGGGTAAAATTTTGTAAAGAATCTATTCTATATATTTAGGAAACGTCTTGACTACCAAGGAGCTCAGACATATAGATGAAGTCCATGTCTTTATGATGTTAATGTAACGTTGATTAGCGAAAAATAAGATTTCTAATGTTATTGTAACGTTGATTAGCGAAAAATATCATATAGATGAAGTCCATGACTTTATGATATTTACGATGTCTAACTCTCTGCTGTAAAATTTTTCCTTTCGTTTTCAGATCTCCTGAGAATGTCTCAGTTCAACTTCGTCCAATCCCTCGATACCAATAAGCTAGTTGGTGAGAACTTCGACGAATGGCAACACGATTTACGCCTGGTGCTGATACATGAGAAGCTGATCGATGTGATCGACAAACCGACTCCTCCAGTGCCAGATCCAGCGAATGACGAGGCTTTCAGTGAATACACCAAGTACGAGGAAAAGTGCATCACTTTCAAGTGCCTCATCTTGGCGTCAATGAGTGTCGAATTCCACAAGCAACACGAGCATATGGATGCCAAGAAGATCATGGAGCATCTTAAGAAGATGTTCGATGAGCAGAGTCGGACGGCGAGGTCCAAACTGTCAAGGGCTTTGTTCAAGTCCGCTCTGAGTGAAGGCTCTCCTGTGGGACCCCATGTTCTACGGATGATCAGTTTGATAGATTAGTTTGAAAAGCTGGGGTGTACCTTCTACAAGGAGATACAACAAGAGATGATCTTGCACTCACTTATGGAGTCATTCTCCCCGTTCGTGGTCAACTACAACATGAACAAGCTGGACGTTGAGTTGCATGAGATGCACAACATGCTGACAGAGTATGAGAAATAGATGTCCATAGGGTAGAGGGTATCGGGATCTGTGCTGATGGTTGGGCAGTCCTCTCATCAAAAGAGGAAGGGCAAGAAGAGGCCCAGGACCAGGCAGAGCGCGCCTAAGATTGGTGTGACCAGGGCAAAGGGCGACGCCACTAAGGCCAACCAATCAGATGTTGAGTGTTTCTTCTGTAAGAAGAAAGGGCATTGGAAGAGGAACTACAAGGAATACCTGCAGTCTTTGAAGGGCAAGAAGCCATGTAAGATTCTCATGGAAAATGTTTTCATGATTTCTTTAACTACTATTGATTCATCTATATGGGTATTGGATAATAGTAGTTGTTTTAACGTCTGCAATATGTTGTAGGGACTACGGATCAGTAGGAGGTTCAGGAAGGGAGAATTCAATCTGAAGGTTGGAAACGGCGCAAGTGTTGCTGCTCTAGCTGTAGGATCGATTTTTCTTGTAATGCCTACAGACAAGACTTTGTTGTTAAAAGATTGTTACTACGTTCCTAAATTTGTTTCAAACGTCATTTTTATTTCTATACTTAATAGACGTGGATTTCAAATAATCTCTAGTAATAACATTTGCTCTATTTATCATGGTGATGATGCATATGTGAATGGTTATTTACAACCAGGGATTTATGTCTTACCTAATGTTAACATTGAACCAATTAACATGCATGTTTTGGGCCATAAGAGAAAGATAGATGATCGTAAAAAACAGACATACCTTTGGCATTGTAGACTCGGTCACATTGGTGAGAAAAGGATAAACAGGTTGCATAAAGATGGTCTCCTAGGCCATTTTGATTATGAATCATATGCAACTTGTGAGTCCTGTCTCACTACTAAGATGACCAAATCTCCGTTTAGTGAAACCGGAGATAGAGCTACAGAACTCCTATGACTCATATATACCGATGTATGTGGACCTATGAGAGTTCAATACAGGGGTGGATATTCATATTTCATCACATTCACTGATGATATGTCAAGATATGGATTTGTGTTCTTGATGAGACACAAATCCGAGTATTTTGAAATGTTCAGAAGATTCCGCAATGAAGTGGAGAAACAAACCGGAAAGAGTATCAAGGTGTTGAGATTTGACCGGGGCGGTGAATATCTATGTCGTGAATTTGTTGATTATCTAAGACAAAATGGGATTTTTTCTCGGTGGACTTCTCCTGGATTACCATAGCATAATGGTGTGTCCGAGAGGAGGAATCATACTTTATTAGATATGGTCCGATCCATGATGGGGTTCACGGATCTTCCAATAAACCTGTGGGGTTATGCTTTAGAAGCAGCTGTTTATATATTAAACAAGGTTCCCACTAAAGCAGTCTCTAAGACTCCATATGAGATATGGAAGGACGGAAACCAAACCTGAGACACATCAAGGTTTGGGGTTGTCCGACCTTCGTTAAGAGACTTCAGCCAGACAAGCTAGATGTTAGGTCTGACAGGTGTAGGTTCATAGGTTATCCTAAGGAAACTATGGGATATTATTTCTACCACCCGTCTGAGCACAAAGTGTTTGTGGCCAGAACTGCAACCTTTCTCGAAAGGAAATTTCTTGAGGAAGGAATTCATGGTGGAGAAATAGTTCTTGACGAAATTCAAGAACCCGACGAACCAACACATGCTCAGGAACATGAGATGCAAACGAGCAATCTTGGTTGGGTGATATGTTGTTAGGCTCCGGCGCTTCATCTTCAAATGTTGAAGTGACAGTGCCCGTTCAGGAACAAGTTCAGGAACAAGTCCAACAAGATATCCTAGTGCAGGTTGAACTTGCTACACAAGCTTTCTTGAGAAGGTCAACACGTTCTCGACGTTTACCTGAAAGACTTAATCTGATGGTGCAAGAGGACGTGGTCGGTCATAGAGATGATGACCCATTGACTTTCCAAGAAGCGATACAACGCCCAGATTCTGAGAAATGGTGAAAAGCCATGGAATCCGAGATGGAAACTATGAAGATCAACAGAGTATGGACTTTGGTTGATTCTTCACAGGCTTCCAGACTGATCGGTTGTAAATGGGTTTACAAGAAGAAGATTGGAGCAGACGAGCAGGTAGAGACCTATAAAGCTCATCTAGTTGCTAAGGGGTATAGACAACGAGAAGGGATTGACTATGAAGAAACGTTCTCCCCTGTGGCAATGCTTAAATCTATTCGAATTCTGCTTGCGATAGCGGCATTCCATGACTATGAGATTTGGCAAATGGACGTGAAAACAACTTTCCTTAACGGAGAGCTCCAGGAAGAGGGTTCCATGACTCAACCTGAGGGTTTCACATCGCTAACACAAAGTCATATGGTATGCAAGCTTCAGAGGTCCATTTATGGACTGAAGAAAGCTTCTCAAACCTGGAACATTCGCTTTAACAAGGAAATTGAAGAGTTCACCTTTGTTAGATGCGATGAAGAGCCTTGTGTGTACAAGAAGTTTAGTGGGAGCATGGTTGTCTTCCTTGTGCTTTATGTGGATGACATTTTGCTCATTGGGAATGACATTCCGGCATTGCAAGAGACGAAGTCATGGTTGTCTGATCAGTTCTCCATGAAGGATCTAGGGGAAGCAGCCCATATTCTGGGAATAAAGATCTATAGGGATAGATCGAAAAGGTTGCTTGGATTGTCACAATCCCAGTACATCGATAGTATCATGAGACGATACAACATGGAAAGTTCCAAGAAGGGTTATCTACCGATAGGCACTGGAATTTCTCTTTTTAGGGAGGATTATCCTAAGACCCTAGAGGAAAGAAAACGCATGACTCGGCTTCCCTATGCTAGCGTAGTGGGAGCCATCATGTACTCCATGACATGTACTAGGTCTGACGTAACCTACACACTAAGTGTAGTGAGTAGATATCAGACAGATCCTGGTGAGGAACACTGGAAGGTTGTCACGAACATCCTTAAGTACTTACGAAGGACTAAGGACAAGTTCCTCATTTATGGTTGTTCTAACTTAGAGTTAGAAGGATTCACTGATGCGAGTTTCTCGACAGACAATCACTACAAAAAAACACGCTATTTCCAACGGACGGGGCAACAGATCCGTCCGTTGGAAAAAAAATAGCAACGGATTGCAACGAATATGTTAATGCTTTCAACGGGAGAGAATCCGTTGCAATCCGTTGGATTTTGTAACGGATTTTAACGGAATATTTCCGTTACCAAATCCGTTAAAAATCCGTTGACAATTTGCGACGGATTGTAACGGATAATATCCGTTGGACATATCCGTTGCAAAACCGTTAGAAACCGGGGGAAATATTCTGACGGTCATCTGTTACCATATGTAACGGAAATCCGTTACCATATGTAACGGAAATCCGTTGATATTGTTAATTTCGAGGTCCAACCGTCGAAATAAATTCGTGATATCTTGTAACGGGCATCCGTTACAATTTGTAACGGATGGCCGTTGATATAGTTAATTTCGAGGTTCAACCGTCGAAATAAATTCGTGAGACCTTGCAACGGGCATCCGTTACATATGCCAACGGATGTCCGTTGAAAATTTAACTATATATATGGTTGAATCTAAAACAATATCAACAATATCAATATCAACGGATATGATATACTCACCACCAATATCAAGTATCTTTTGTCTCAATGGTTGAATCCAAAACAGTTTTGATAAATTTTCTTACCGGTGGTAAGAGTAAGTTTATTAAGGTTGTTTTGCATTCGATTATTGAGATAAAGATACTGGTTTTGGTGACGGATATGAATCAAACAAACCACCAATATCAAGTATCTGTTGTATTCATGGTTGAATCTAAAACAACTTTGATAAACTTTCTTACCGGTGGTGGAAATTTATTAAGGTTGTTTTGGATTCGATTATGGAAGTAAAGATACTGGTTTTGGTGACGGAGGTAGCTGTCAGATAGAATTCTATGTTAA
>CM071863.1:41249189-41289534 GCA_036759665.1 Gynandropsis gynandra
TTTTTTTTTAAAAAAAAGAACAAGCTTTCCATCTCTAATTTGTATTGAATGTCTCGCGAATCCAATTCTCATAAGCACCAACCTCAGCCGAATCCAATTCTCATTTACTTTTTCATTATTCCATCTATCTCGTCTTTCTTCCTTCCTTTTTTTTCAATAAAAATTCCATTTCCTTTGCCACAAATCTTTTTACTAATCTCAATATGAAATTATATATATTCGACAACGTTATAATTGCTAAGCCATTTATCCAATACATTTTATATTGAGCTAATATTTTCTGCATATGATTTTTTTATTATTTGAACCATTCCAATATAATCAGATTATATATATATATATATATTATGATGAATTATGATATTTATCATAAGAGATTGAATAAATTCCACATGAAATTCTTTTAAAAAATTTTGCCAGTCGATTGTATATATCTTATATATGAATTAGGTCTAACGTGAACAAAAACTATTAGAATTCATCATAATATATCTTCTAAATGAATAATCATTCATAAACAAAAAGTTATATTTTTTATGTTATAATTAGGGATGTTAAGTGGATCGTCAAAATTCGGGTTGGACCTGACTTAACCCGTATAAATGTGGGTTGAGTTGAATTTTTCAGCCATATAAAAAATGAATTTATGGGTTGGAGTAAAATTTTAGTCGATCCATATGAGTTACTCATATGAGCTATGAATCAACTCGCATTTTAGATTAAAAAGCATTCTACGCAACCGTCTAGGCGTTGGACGCCCTGGCCGCCCGACTATTGTCTAGATAGTCTTTTTTAAAGAAAAGTGACAACGCAAAAACGACGTCGATTTGGTATTTAAAAAAAATGAACACTAGCTCTCACCATCGCGTTTATCTTTTGTTACCGGTAGACAATCTTTTTTCTTAAAAAAAGTGACGCAAAAATGATGTCATTTCAGTACTTAAAAAAGAATGAATAGTACCGTCTCCTTCATTATTACATTTGTCTTCTTCTATCTATTGCGTTAATTGTCTCTCGTCAATTGTCTCCATTCGAGTCTCTCATCTTCGCCTTCGTCTCTCATCATCGTCTTTGTCTTCATCCTCGCATTTTCATCTACCATCGTCTCTTGTATGCCATCTCCGTCTTAATCTTTTGTCATCGCCTTCGTCTATCATCTTAGTCCTTGTTTTGTCTCCACCATTGGCTTCATCTCTCGCTTTCTCCCTTGCCTTCTTCACTCGCCTTTTCAGTCGCCTTTGCCTGACATCGTCCTCGCTCGACGCTCGCTTTTGATAATTTAGTTTTTATGATATTGTTTGTCGTCGCGAGTTTGATATTATGAATTTAGTATTTATATTTCTTTAGATACTAAATTTTACTTATTTATAGGTGTTTTTTTACAAAATAAAATAGTTATTTCGAATTAAATATTTAGATTATAATTACATTAGACATAAATATTATATATATATATGAACAAATATTACATTCCATAATAGATATAATATGTGAAACAACATAAAATATGAACAAAATATTATCTTAATATATTTAATAGAATATTAAAAAATTCATTAACCATCTATTTTTGTATATCAAAATTTATATATTTTGGATATTGTAAATTTTACAACTTTTAAAAAATATATAAAAATATAAATGTATATATTCATATGATATTTTTAATATCTATGCTTTAGAAGTAACTTTAGTAATATGTGATAATTATTCAAAAATTTTACAATTCATCAAAGTGGGAAAAAAATACAAAGGTGGAGTCTAAAAAATGAACAAAATACTTATGAAAAATTGAAAAATTAATGAGAAATTTATACTTTATATCTAATTTGTTTTAATTTCTAAAAAATAATATGTGATTTATTTTATAATTATTTATTTCGTGTCTCTTAAAAACATATACACAAATATTTGGATTACATATGACATATCAAATAAAGAGAAATGTTAATAAATATTCTTAATATCTTTAATAAAGTATTAAAAATTTCATTAAATTCTATTTTTCATATATCTAAATTTATATATTTAGATATTGTAAATTTTACAAGTTTGAAAAATATATAAAAATTTAAGTGTATCTATCCATATGACATTTTTTATACCTATGCATTAAAAATAACTTTAATAACATATAAAAATATACATTTTTTAATTATTCAAAATAACTGATTTTTTTCTAGTTATATTTTTAAATTTTACATACTTAAATTTAATATATAATATTGTTATCTATATCAATTTTGTGAATTGCTTATCGTACCAATATTGACCGCAAGTTAATTTAAATTTTGAGAAATTTTCAAAATACACTAAGATAATCAAATTATTAATTACATAAATTTAAAATGATTAATTATTTTAAAATTTTAAAAACAATTATATACAATATAACTAAAAATATTTCATATTTAAAAGACCGAACACTGCACGAACTCGATTTCTAATATATAACTAACTTTCTAATATAATAGGAGTCATATGTAACTAACTTTCCTATATAATAGATGTGATATGAGATAATACGATAAGATTAAAAATAAATAAGATAGAGTAAATTGTCGTGGTGTTCGACTTTATCAACTGTCATCATCGTGTTTCGCCGGAGAACGTCGGGACAAAATTAATTTAGGGTTTAGGGTTTTTGGGATTACGAGCAAAACGTTGATTGTTTTCGTTTTATATAGAAATACGTCTCTGTGTTGTTACGTTTTGGTGCATATTTCAATTTGAAAAAAATAAATGACGGAAATAAAGTTTGGATGAGAATTTTTTTGGCTAGGATAGTGATTGTCACACCGAACTGAATATTTAGGTTTGGTTTATAAAATAATTGATCACCAAGTAATTTAAAAATATATTGGTTCGGTTCAATAGCCGAATAATAGTAATAGACAATCGTTACTCGTTAAAAAAAATAATTTAAAATTAAATAAAAGAAATTATTTATAGCAATATTTATTTCTCATATTAATTTTTATTTTTCTAGTAATTTAATTTTTAAAAAATTTAGCGTTTAGTTACAAATTTATATTATAAATCAATGATAAAACCAACAAATCGAATAATATCCAAAGCAATTTTTTTTTGTTCATAATTTTTATAATTATAATCAAACCATTTTAAGATTGAAATTAGATATATTATTCTATTAAATATATTATCTTAATATATTTAATAGAATATTAAAAAATTCATTAAACATCTATCATTCGTATATCAAAATTTATATATTTAGATATTGTAAATTTTACAACTTTTAAAAATATATAAAAATATAAATGTATATATTCATATAAGTATCTCTAATCATATGTGATAATTATACAAAAATTTCACAATTCACCAATATGGAAAAAAAGTACAAAGGTGGAGTCTAAAAATGAACAAAATACTTATTAAAAATTGAAATATTAATGAGAAATTTATACTTTATATCTATTTTCTTAATTTCTAAAAACAATATGTGATTCATTTAATAACTCTTTATTTGTGTCTCTAAAAAACACATACACAAATATTTGGATATGACATGTCAAATAAACAAAAATGCTAATAAATATTATCTTAATATCTTTACTAGAGTATTAAAAATTATATTAAACTTTTATTTTTCATATATTTAAATTTATATATTTAGATATTGTAAATTTTAAAAGTTTGAAAAATATATAAAAATTTAAATGTATATATTAATATGACATTTTTTATACCTATGCATTAAAATAACTTTAATAACATATGAAAATTATACAATTTTTTTAATTATTCAAAATAACTATTATCTTTCTCTTTGATTTTTTCTAGTTATATCTTTACATTTTATATACTTAAATTTAATATGTAATATTGTTATCTATATCAATTTCGTGAGTTGCTTATCGTATCAATATTGACCGGAAATTAATTTAAATTCTGAGAAATTTTCAAAATACTCTAAAATAACCAAATTAGTAATTACATAAATTTAAAATGATTCATTATTTAACATTTTAAAAACAATTATATTCAATATAACAAAAAATATTTCATATTTAAAAGACTGAATACTGCACGGATTCGATTTCTAATATATAACTAACTTTCTAATATAATAAGAGTCATATGTAACTAACTTTCCTATAAAATAGAAATGATATGAGATTACATGATAAGATTAAAAATAAATTATATAGAGTACATTATATTTATAATCGCACAAAATATGCTATTTCAATATAAAAAAATGAAGATAGGTTTTCTTAAACTTTATGATATCTCATTGCAACAATCTTCATTTTATTTTCATTAATTGTTACATTATATTTGAAATTTAATTAATGAAAATAATTGGAAACGAAAATATTTACTCCTCAAATTGATTGTGAGTCGATGATTTGTTTTGCCATTTTGGGTATTTTAAATTTTCATTCAAAGTTTTCATTAAATTTCTATATTGTTTTCACCACTCTTAATACCGTAAACACCCATGAACTAAAATATTTTATTTATATAAATATTTAATCTAATTATAATTATTTAAATCGTAATTTTTTGAATAATATCTCTTACATGCCTATTTATATATTTTATCTAATATTCTTATAAATTTTTAAATTGGATAAAAATATTTGGATTAGGTATAACATGTCAAATAAATAGAAGTATGAACAAATATTATATTGATATCTTTAATAGAGTATTAAAAATTTCATTAAACTTATATTCTTCATATATCTAAATTTATATATTTAGATTCTGTAAACTATATAAATCTTTAAAAATATATAAAAAATAAGTGCATATATTCATATGATACTTTTAAAACCTACGCATTAAAAATAACTTTAGTAACATATAGCAATTATACAAAACCTTTTAAATTATTCAAAATAAATGTTATCTTTCTGTTTAATTTTTTAGTTATATCTTTTCATTAAATTTCTATTTTGTTTTCATCCCTCTCAATATCGCAGACACCCATGAACTAAAATATTTTATTTAATAAATAGTTAATCTAATTATAACTATTTAAATCATAATTTTTTGAATAATATCTCTTACATGCCTATTTATATATTTTATCTAATATTCTTATAATTTTTTTAAATTGGATAAAAATATTTGGATTAGATATAACATGTCAAATAAATAGAAATGTGAATAAATATTATCTTGATATCTTTAATTGATTATTAAAAATTTCATTAAATTTCTATTTTTCATATATCTAAATTTATATGTTAAGATTTTGTAAATTTTACAAGACTTTAAAAATATATAAAAAATAAGTGCATATATTCATATGATACTTTTAAAACCTAGGCATCAAAAATAAGTGTAAAACCTTTTAAAATATTCAAAATAAATATTATCTTTTTGTTTTGATTTGTTTTTAGTTATATCTTACATTTTACTTACTTAAATTCAATATATTGTATTGTTATCTAAACCAATTTTATGAGTTGTTTATTTGATAGGTCGGAGAAAGAACAAATGACCGAACAGAAGGAGCAAGCGAATCGGAACAGTGAGACTGAATGTGTGAAACATTAATTCAATATTTGAGTTGTTTTGTACGATGTTATAAAAACACTCTCTTTCTGTTTGATTTGTTTTTTAGTTATATCTTTACATTTTACTTACTTAAATTCAATATATTGTATTGTTATTTAAATTAATTTCGTGAGTTGTTTTGTACGATGTTATAGAAACATTAAATCAAATTTGAAAGTAATTTTGATAAAAAAAATATCTTCCATCATATAAATATAATATCAAATCCATAATTTTAACACCAACACACGAAAATAAACCTTGTTATTTATAAGTGAATTAATTAATCCTTTATTTCTTTACCAAATTTAATAGATATGAGTTGTGGATCGAATCGGTTCCGGTTTTCAATCTGGCTTCATTAGAAAAGCCCATTATTAATACTACATGCAAGTTGGGCTTTAATAATAGAAAATGGATTTTCTTTCGTCAGGTTTTAATAGATATGTCAATGGGTTGAACATTAAAATAAAATGGATTTTATAAGATAATTGGATCGGGTTGAACCCAATCTATTTGATAATGGTTTATACACGTTGGGTTAAACGAGTTGAAAGGTTTAAACATGTTTATTCATATAAATAGTATATGTATATATATTTGTATTATTTAAAATTTATAATATTAGATATTATAATTAATATTTCAATATTCAAAACAATAATTTATGAAATTTGTGATACATATTGTCAAATTTTCATCTTAGTATATCAATAGTTAAAACGATAATTCGTGAAATTTTTTTTAACAAATACTACTACAAATTTGTTATTTAGGGATGAAATTTTCGGACATAAATTTCGATCCGCCCCTAAACTCCAGATGAATTTTAAATCCATTTGTAATTTGCAAATGAACTTCATCTAGTCTCTGTTTTCGGACTAATTAAGGATTACAATCAATTCGTCCCTAATTTCTTGATAAATTAGCGACAAATTCTATAATTTTTTATTATTTATTTTATTTTATTGATTTTTTATTATTTATTTTGTTGAAAAAAAATTCACGACAAAATGATCCGTTCGGATTTAAAAAAATACTAATAATAAAAATAAAAAATATTAAAGATAAAATATATTTTAATTAAAATAAAAATATATAAAAATTTTGATCTATTGGAGAAGGAACGAGAGACCCGGACATATAAGCGAGCGAATCGAAACAATAACGGTAGACGTGTGAACGACGATAAAGATACGAAGATATAAACTAATGGGTTGCATGAATAAAACTCATTAAAATTAATCTAATTGGGTTTTGCACCCAATTAACTCATTAATTAAGCCGTTAACTCGTAAAACACAACAACATAGCGGTACAACTAGCTGCCGGGGTGACGTTGAGGGCAAACTTTCCAAAGGTTGTAGCGGCGGCGGTTGCTCACAGACTACACGGGGCAAAGGAACGTTCAGACTTAACTCAAACCATGATAATTCGTAACTAATCGACGGGTACGATAAATAAAAGCGTGATTGAGTGAGGAGTAGTGTAACGGGCCGAACATCGAATTTGGTGACAACTACATTTAGTTGCATAAAAAAGAAAACATGCGAGAGATTAACCGATCAATGTTTCAACTGACGTGACTGCCACGACGGTGGAGGAAGCTGATCAAAGCGCTCCGCCGGTGAGTCTCCGTCGGGAACCTCCGGAGGTGGCAGCCAGGATATAGGTGGCATCGGCGGAAACTCTTCATCCGGCACCGGCGGCGAGAGAGAGAACCCCGGGGTGGTGTCTTCAGGAGGTGGCAACCATGTTGGAGGCGGCTCTGTCACCGGAATTCTCCCCGGTGACGGAGGCGGTGGTGACGGAACCAGAGGTGGCGGGAACACTATCACCGCTGGTGGAGAAGGGATCACGAACGGCGGTGGCGGAGATGGCGGCGGTGGTGATGGAACTAGCGGGGGAATTAGCGGGGGCGGTGATGGTATAAGAGGCGCAGACGGCGGGTTAATCACCACAGGCGGTGGGGGAGATGGCACAAGCGGCGGCGGGCGCAGTGGCAGACGCGGAGAAGGCCTTGGACGTGGATGCTGGCGCGGTGGTGAGGTGGGGAGAAATGGGTTATCCGGTGAAGAGATTGTGGGGAAAGGCCAGTGGCCACAGATTCCGAATAAGTATTGGTACAACGGATCACAGCTTCTGCGTCCAGCGTTTGATATTCCCGGTGCGCGACTGTGACCGCTGCTTCTGCCTCTTTGCAGACGGTTCCTCCCCCTTGCTGTTATTGCGTTTGCGTCTGCATCTGCATCTGCGTCTGCGTTCTGAGCATGAGGGTTTGATTTGGCTTCAATTGTTAGAGGGAGCAAAATCACTGATAGCAAAATTCCAACTGTAAGTAGTTTGGCTTTCATCTTTGTGTTCACTTCAATGTCTTGTTTCTTTCTGGTAGAGAATGTAGAAGCAGAGACAACTTTACCTTTGTATGTATATATGTATATAGTTAAATTATACTATACATGAATATAAAAATTTCATTTAGACTATAAAGAATATATAATATTACAATAAAATTTAAAAGTTACATGTTGGTACATGAAAAAAGACTCGGAGATTTAAAGCTAAATGAATATATACATATATGCATATATCATTGAAGTAAATAAATCATATATTTTTTCAAAAGAAATTTATTAATTTGAGTATAATCAGAATGTTTTCTTTAGAATATTTATTTTAGTTCGATTCTCCTTGAATTTTGATTTTTGTTTGATTTTTTTTAAATATAAAATTTATTTTTATATTTAAATTCCACTCAATTAAAAAAACATTTAAAAAATCCCGTTAATTATTATTTAAATTAAAACAATTAATTTAAAAAACGTTAACTTTTTAAATTTAAAATTATATAATAACTTGATAGATATGATTTTAATTTTTATATATTGAAATTGATTTATTCATTTATAAATTTTCAAATATTGTTCCAAAGAATATTATGCAAAATTAAATGTTAATTATAAATTGTAAACATAAATTTAATGTATATTGTAAACATAAATTTAATACATTAATAACATATATTTAATACATAAATGATAAAGATAAATTCATTACATAAAATTCAATATTTACTCAATACATAAAGTTAAAACATAAAGATACCTATATAATTCACCATATTGTGATAATGATGAGATCAATGGACGACCGAGCTACCGATGAAAGAAGAGGCCATAGACGAAAGAAAGGAGGCGAAGGAAAGATTGATGGAGAAGGAGGGAAGAATGATGTAGGTTATTAGGGTTTGATTTTAATAAACCAAATCGATTAAATTCAGTGATTTTATTTGAGGTGAGAATTTGGACGAAGGTAAAAATCGGATGGAGAATCGAATTAAAACATATTTTGGAAAAGAGTATAAACTTATTATTATGACACGTTGCATTTCCATCCAAATTTCAATTATAGTAATTATTTTATGAAGATTCAAATATCCAACCGAATTGATATATGTTTGGTATATTAAAATATTGTATAGCATTAAATTACAAAAATAGGCGGAATATCGAAATCGAAGGTAGCTGGGTCGAGAACAAAGAGATATATTAACAAAATTTTACACTGTGTAATATAATAATATCAACATATAGTGATGATCAATGCTCACCGTCGATCAATTCGAATATCAACAAATGGGTACAATAACAAATATATGCATACATAATTTGAAATTTTGACAACACATGTATGTATACATGTATGGATGTATGTATCCTCAAAGTCAACCAAGAAAATTTAATTAACCTTGTCTTCCCAACCACTCACCTCTTTTATTTTCTTATCTTGTCTACATTTTCCAAGGCAAATCTAAAGTTTAAAAGTTCAAGACGGCTTGTTTCAGCAGTAAATATTGTCACCACAAATAACACCGGCAACAAATATTTTGACTCTAGCATTGATAAAGAATGTAGTGAAATGCAATATTTGGTATCAATTCCGTGAATCATCAAAGTCTTTGAATGCAAGTTGCGTCTTAAACAGTCGTATCAAGGGCATGCTTGCCTAAGTTCACGCACCGTTATACTCCCCTATCCATTGCAATTGGTCGGGTGACCATTGAGAGAAAGATTGATCTCCCGTGAGGTATACAGTATGTGGTTGGCCAATAAATGTAAATGATAATACATCACATATGTAATATATAAAATATAAAATTGTTATAAAAATTAGCCATTGCGATGATAATTTTATTCTTCGTTACAAAAAAAATAAAAGATTTAGAATTTTTTTATTTAAAATATATTTTTGTCTTAAGAAATGTATAAAATACAAATGAAATGATTTATACTTGTATGTTTATAAGGTAAATCAATAAAACAATATGTAATCATTACATAGACTTAGTATATAAAAATTAAAATGGGTACGTAGAGAGTGAAAGTGTTGAAAGATTTTAAAAATTATATTATTTTATTTTCATCATATTTTATATGAAGCTAGATCATGTTGTTGTATATAAGATGGTAAGATGAAAAATTGAAGCAGACCATTGTTATTATAAATAGGATGATTGAGAATTGGAATCCTATAATAACTGAAAAATCTAGTATTTATTCAACGATTGTGAACTTTCAAATTGTAGCGATGACGTCACATATTTGCGGTTTAGTGTTGATAAATCGATTGAAAATTTAGATCTCAAATCTGAGTCATTTAGATAGTTTTCAATAAATTTGCAAGAAAAACACAAAATTCTCATAAAACTTGGATAATTTTCTCTACAATGACATAACACTACAAACAAACGATCAAATATCAACGGATTGTAACAGATTTCGAAAAAAGATAAACGACCACAATTTTGTTGCAATTCGTTGCAATTATCAACAGAAGAGCAACAAATTATATCCGTTGCACATGTCCGTTGAAACACCGTTGAAAACCGCTTTTTATTCCAATAGGTATCCGTTGAAATGTTTAGAATTTCAAGGTTTCCACTTGAATAAGTCAACGTTCTGTTTCAACGAGCGTCTGTTGATATTATTAACACGCATCCGTTGGTACTATAACCAGTCATCCGTTGGTATTATCAATGGGTGGCTATTTGAAAATTCACTATTTATTGGTCAAACTCGAACCTTCTACCATCAAGCCATCAACACGAAATATATTTTCAAACAATATCATCTTCCTCAAATAGAGATATATACATATCGAGAGAGTGGATGCATAGAAGAAAAGATCTCGTAACCGAGGAAATTACTTAATAATTCTTACACGGATTGGAGCAATTCACGAGTTTTGCGTCAATGCAACCTTTGTGTCAAGAACGTAGAACAATGTTATATCCCTGCAAAAGATGCAAAAAGCATGAACTATCGAAGACAAGAAATTGTTTTCAAACATCTTGAAAAGGTGGGTTTCATAGAGAATTATGAAATTTTCTTATTTCAAGGTGAAAATTGTGGCGTTAGAGATATTATGAAAGAAGCACAAGAAATAGAATGAAATGAAGAAGTTGTTTAAGAAGCATTGTGACCAATCCATATGTGGAAATGGTGTCAGATGTTTTTTCTGGCGTTGTTGAACAAACAAATGAAGAGATGTCGGCCAATGAGACACGCCTAATTTTTAACCTATTGGATTCGGTGAACCAAACCTATATATGTAGCTTGTCGTGAAGGTCAATCTCGTTTATCTTTGTCCTCAAGATTGATGAGTATAAAAACAGACTACAATGTTGCTGAAATTTACATGGATTCCTTTCGCAAAATCATGCGTGAATATTTACCAGAATAATCAAGCTCTCGAGATAATTTACGAAACAAAGAATGTTTTAAAAGATTTGGAAATTCCACATGAGAAAATTGATGTTTGTAAAAACAGTTGCATGTTGTTTTGGAAAAATGATAAAAATGTGTTGGAATTTAAATTTTACGGTGCAAGCAGATTTCATCCAAAGAAACCATCTTCACTCCGTACAAAAATATATTCTATATGCATGTAGCAAACAGGTGAGAATGTTATATGAATCGAAAAAACCATTGTGACAATGAGATGACACACAAAACACTCGATGAATGAAGGGATAATGCAACATTCATCGGGTGATAAGGCTTGGAAAGATTTCTATGAAATATTTCCTGAGTTCGCGTATAAAACGAGAAATGTTTATCTTTGTCTGTGCATCGATGGTTTTAGTCTATATGAACAATCTTGAAGTCAATATTCTCTATGGCCTATGATTTTGTCTCTGTATAATTTACCTCCCGATATGTGTCTGAAAAGTGAAGTAATGTTTCTGATGTTACTGATTCTAGGACCAAAACATCCGAAAAAAAGTTTCGATGTATTTTTTCAGTCCTTAATTCATGATTAAGAGATTTATGTGGTACAAAAAGAACAGGCACTGTGCATGCAAACAAGAACATAAATTCTTTGCGAACGATTAAACACGATGATAGATTTACAAAAATTGGTAGAATATGGCGGCGATCGTGGGCATCGAAAACCAAAAGACCAATGTGAATGGCATAACTGGTATAAACGTAGTATTTTTTGGGAACTACCATATTGGAAATTAATGATATTTCATCATAATTTAGATGTTATGCATATCGAAAAAAACTTTTTCGATAACATCATCAACACTGTTTTGAATGTGATAGGGAAAACGAATGATAATATAAAATCAAGAAAACATTTGAAGATAATATGTCGAAGACCTGAGTTGGAGTTACAAGATAGAAGGTCATATATCCCAATAATCAAATTGTTTAGGCCTACAAAAATCACATTATTAAGGTGGTTAAAAGAAGTCGTTAAATTCCCAGATGGATATGCATCGAACATTGTTCGGTGTGTGGATATTGTAAGTTCGAGGCTTATCGGGTTGAAAAGTCATGATTTTCACGTTTTTATATGGAGCATCTCATTCTAATAGCATTTGATGAGCTCTTAACACGAAACAATCATGATGTGCTATGCAGGATTAACATATTTTTCAGAGATATATATTTAAGAAATTTAAAAAGGGATGACTTAGAATTATTGAAAAAAATATCTAAAAAGTATTATGCTCATTAAAAAAAATTACCTTCTTCTTCGATATCATAGAACATTTGTCAATACATTTACCAGATGAGACAATACTCGTTGGTCTAGTTCAATTCAGATGGATGTATCCTTTCAAAAGGTTTTTCTTTCATCTAAAGAAAAAAATCAAAAAATAAAACCAAGGTTGAAGAATCTATTGTTAAACAATACTTGTTGGAAGAAATCATAAATTTCAGCATATTTTATTTCGAGTCGCGTATTCCGACGAAAAAAAGACGTTCAACAGAAGATCACACAAACTCTCTATATCAATATAATTCTCAATTTGGAATAATTCCTGAGATCTTTACACCGATTGGACATACAAGAGGGAAATCCGAAGAATATTGGCTAACACTAGAGGATTATAATCACGTCCACACATATATATTACTAAATTGTCAAGAACTATTACCTTTCGAAAGGTACAAAACGATGAAAATCGATCTTTTAAGCACAAATATATCTATATATAATATGTATGTGTTTTAACGTACTTTCATTATATGATATTTGATGAAGAAGTAATGAGTATATATCCTCATCTAAATACATATGACCTCACGAAATTGAAAGTTCAATATTATGACTCGTGGTTGAGAGATTACGTAAGTACATATATTTGTTATATATATATGAAGAAAATGTTATAAGTATTCAATTTTTTTTATCTTATATATGTCAAAGGTTTCAATGAAGACATCCTACCTGGTTAAAATATTTGGCTAATAGTCCTACAAGAAATATTTTATGTTGGTCAATTTTGTTTACTCGTTGATATACATTCCACACTTACGAACACGGAAACATAGAAACATGTATATTTACGATGTTTGTGATAATAGTGAAATATAGGGTGATAATTTCTACGAAATTTTGCACCAAATCCATGTGGAATATCTCGATCTCGTTAGATTGAAGGTAATTCTTTTTAAATGTTAGTGGTTTGACCCAACCATAAGACGTGGTACACGAAAAAAAAATCGATGGGGAGGAATTGGCATCAATTCGACACGATAATATGGAAAATATGATCCATTCATCACAATAGATCAAGTATGTTACATGCAATATCCAACAACTTTGAAATTTCGAAGAGAGAAATGGTGGATCGTAGTTAAGATCAAGTTGTGCGGAGTTATAAGCATAGATAAAAAAGAAACTACATTGCAAACTGATCATCCTGAGCCGATACGGTTACTTGATACAGATAATCGAGAGGAGATTATTGCAAAAACTGAACTAGATGGACAATACATTCGAAATTATGAAGACGTTGAACTATAAGATGTAGAAGATGAACACGACAATAAATTCAATGAACAATTGAAGGAAGACTCTCCAATCGAAGAATCAACCGAAAAAATATGAATTGTGTAATTATAATATCTAAATTTTATAAATTGTTTTTTAACATTATATATTCAAGTTTTAACGGACATCCGTAGGGAACAACAATGGAAACCCATTGAACCATTTAATTTTATTCGATACTTAGGAAAATTTCAAGGGTTTCTCAATTTTCAACGGACATTCGTTGCTAACTCCCAATGCATTCATTGCCAAGGTTTAGGATGCTAATTGATGATCGTTGGCAAACACCAACGAATTCCCATTAGTTGCTTGCAACTGGTGTCCGTTGAAAACGATCATCATCGCTATACTACGGCTAGTGGATAGATGTTGGTGTTTCAATAGGCATTCGTTGGAATGTACAACGGATACCTGTTGGGAAGAAGACTTACAGTCAATATGTAGTATGTTTTCTCGGGGAACACACCATGCCAACGGGCATCCGTTGGAAATCCGGAAGATGCCATTGAAAATATAACAGTCATGTCAATTAATTGCGCTCGTTGAGGTGACGTTATTTCTAATGGGCATCCGTTGAATTTCTAACGGATCCCCGTTGGAAAGATCTGTATTTTAACCGTTGAACAGTTCATTTTCAACACAATCTCAAAACTAAAATATCAATTTCTCTCAAAAGTAATCTCTAAACACTAAAAACTAATAAAAGCTCGACGATTTTTCAGTCATGGTGGAATTTTGACGTGTTTCGCAGGAGCCCCGACACCACCTCCACCGCCACCATATTGGCCTCCTTCACATATATCGGCACTTGATATTTGATGAAGAAGATGATATGGTGGATGTAGACACATTGATCAATAGTTTCGACGAACATCCTTCCGTCTCAATTCTTGATTGTGATCGTCCTGACGAGACGTTATGGTATGATATTAGTTAGAAAAATTGATATTTAAATTAATTATAAATATTACCTAATTATTTGATTTACACGGTCGAGCGTATCAGTCACCACCACTAACGGAGGCAATAAGCCCAGACAATAATTTGTCATCGACTCCGATACAACCCCTTCATGAGGCGTGGACGAGCATGGGATGAAGACAGTGATATCGCTTCAGACGATATATACTAAACTAGTTTTTTAATTTGTATAAATTTTATTTTTATTAAACTTTTTTTCTTATTTTTAAAATTTTTTTTTTCGTCAAAATTTCAACGGATGCCCGTTGAAATATTTCATTATTTTCAACGAGCATCCGTTGGACTATTTTAAATTTCCATCATTTTCGTTTCTAACGGATATCCGTTGATTACCCCCGCCAATTATTTCAATGGACATCCATTAAACGATTTTAAATTCCCGTCATTTTGTTTTTCAACGGGCTCGTCAAGAGATATCCGTTGGCACATAGCAACTGGTATCCGTTGCTTGTGATAACAAGCCTTCGTTGCACCCCATTGAAATTTATCAACGAATAATCTTTATAGCACGGTCGTTGCAAATAGCAACGGATACGGATTTTCAACGATCGATTCTCAACGGCTCTAAATCCGTTGGGAAAGGTCTTTTCCAACGGAAATATAGCCATTTCCAATGAAAATGTCCATTGGAAATTACATTTTTTGTAGTGTAGGGACATATTAGGTCGAGTGTTGTTTAAAGGCTTTTCATAATCTCACCTGATGCCTTCAAAATAGTGAACGTGATTTGGGTCGGAATATTGTGCGTCTAATGTATACAAAGAAATGTATTGTAACATGATTTTATAATTTACTAGTAATTGAATACCCGTGATGCAGGAAAGTTTAAAAACAAAATAGTTTAAAATTTATTTATTTTAAATTATTTATTAAATATTAAAAGCATAATAATTGCAATTTAATGTAATTGAGTGACTTATTATTGTATTGTATTTTAATAATATTTCTAAATTTAAATTATTCTATGATCAATATTGGGATAGTTAACATCTGATGAAAGCAGATAATAATATTGTATATTACATTTAAATGAGTAAAATTTAATGACATAATTAAAAAATAAATTGAACTATAAATTTTAAAAATTTTGTGTATAATTATTATACGTTACATAAGCCACTTTTAAAAGCGTATATATAATAAAAAAATGTAATCGAATAATAACCCACTTGCTTCTCACCGACTATGGTTATTGATTTGAACTTATTTCTTAAGGTATGCTAGTTTGGTACAATCAATTTGTTACAAGTTTGTTTATCTATAGCACAAATCGTCTCTTTTTTCTCATTTATCCATCTTAAACATTATAAATCATAAAATTTGTGGATTCTTCTAGTTGTGCTGATGATACAATGTGTTATCTAAGATGTGCACATACTATTTCTCGGGTTTTCTTTTTTCTTTGTATGATAATATTATGCTTTTTCAATTGTTATAATTTTTTCTTTTATCCATAAAATGAGATACTAAAGCATGTAAAAGATTTAACTTATGCAACAAAAAACAATGTGATGGTCTTTTCCTTCTCTTTTTGCAAATTCTCTATCATCAAATTCTAATCGTTCTCTCTTCTTACTTTTTCTCTATCTCAATCTTCATTATCACCCCCTGTCTCATTATTCTCTTTCTCACCAAAAAACAAAGAAATCCTTGAAAAACCGTTGAGACTACGAACCCATGTAATCCTATCCATGTTCGATAAGATTAAATTTTTAAAAATAAACACAATAACTGTGTCTTTCTTCCAATCAAGTTTTGAGCTCCAAGCTTTAACTTTTTTTAGTATATTAAACACATTTTTTAGGAATAATTTTATGTGTTCATGGCTTTGATATAATGAACATTCTTGTTTGTTCGATCAGAACAAAATCCATGCATATAAAGCATGATTAGTATGTAATTTTTTAGAGGTATTTTCTTAATTAGAAGAAAACAAATCTTACATAGTTCGTCATACATCAGAGTATTAAAAAAATTAAAATTTGGCTTCACCATCAAATTTTCTCTGACGTGGTGAGATAAAGCTTGCTGATAAAAGCTAAATGATGTAGTGTCGACGTCCACAACACCACCTGATTATATGCCTTTTATTGCTATGTTATTCCTCGTCCATCCATCTCTTGTCTACGACTCTCAAATAGATTATGATCATTCCCTTTTTTGTTTTCATTAGCACCAGAGTAACGGATAAATGCACATAATTTGCAGTGGAGACGGTGGGTTGGGGTGGGGATCGCGGCCTTCCATGATGCCTTAGATTAAAAAGAAATGTTAGATTTTTCTTTTAGTTAGACATATAAAAAAAACCGTTCGATTCCTTATTCGAAGTTATTTCCATATCAGCTTATATAAAATTAATATGTGGTACTATATACTATCAATAGATAATTAATATATTCCGTAGATTTGTAACTTTTAAATTCATCATGGTAATTTATTCATTATTATTGTAATAATATATGATCTGTAATGTTTTGTGTAGACTTGTTTGATTTAGATTCCTGATATATATTGCAGCGAAAGTAAAAAGTGTTATTAATGCATAGGTCTTTAGGTCTTCTCCATGTAGTGGTGGGTATGGATGAAAATGTAATGAAAAAATAGTTTTCTTATTTAATGTTGTGTTTATTGCTTTACTACATTTGAGGTTAGTTTAATGTTATATTTATTGTTCTAAATTTTCTTGTTTAATGTTGTAATTAGTGTTATATTGTTCTCAGAAAACAAAAAAAAAAAGAAAACTAAGGCTGGTTAGATGGCAAGATGAGGCAAACAAAAGATCCTATTTTTTTATATATAGATGTAATGGGCATGGATGTAAATGCAGAGAAAAATATTTTTTAGATGACTGTTGTATTTATTGTTTTATTTTACTGCATGGTTTGCAAAAACAAAATTTTAGATGACAATCAACAAAGTCTTAATTTTTATATATAGATTTATATTATTATCCGTATCTATTTTGTATTTTTTTGCTCCACTCTCATGCTTTTATTATGGGGCAGATAAACAAATATTTTTTCATTTATAAATTTAGATATAAATCTTCATACTCTTAAAATGTGTTAGAACTTAAAATGAGAGAAACAAATTTATGTCAATGGAAAAATGTACAGATTTAAACTTAATTACTCCATAAAATTAATATAAGTTGGTTATTTTAAACCCAATAAAATTTTAAATTTCAACAAAGGTAAATTTATTTTTATTTCATCTGATAAAAAGTATACATTTTCCAAATATTTATACAAAAATATTCTAACTAACTATACTATAACTAACTAATTATTAATCTAACCCTATGGTTTATAACTTATTAACTACTATTATCAGCCTAACAAAAAATTGATCTAAACTTTAATACTTCCCCTCAAGATGAGGAGTAAATGTTATTTACTCCCATCTTAGACGTGAGATGATAAAACTGTGCGGAGCATAAAGTCTTCGTCAAAACATTGACTAGTTGGTGTTGCGTTTGAAGATGCAAAGTCTTGACAAAACCCGATTGAATCTTTTCACGAAGTAGGTGGCAGTCAATTTCAATATGTTTTGTGCGCTCATGGTAAACGAGGTTGTTTGCAATATGTATAGCAGCTGTATTGTCACAAAACAACAACGCAGGTTGTGTAATAGGAAAAGACAATTCACGGAGTAAGGATGAGATCCATACCAATTCACCTAACAGTCGGCTTCTTCGATTTCAATTTATGCTCTTTTCCAGTTTCATTTCTTCTTCTTGAGGGTTTCAATTTCACCAATTAATGGCCTCCTCCATCCCAAACAAAGACCCATATACGAACCCTTTATACCGTCACACAAATGATACAAACTGTACCATCCTAGTACCAGACAAGCTGAATGGAGAGATGAACTTTAACACTTGGCATCGCTCCATGACAATGGCATTAAACGGACGCAACAAACTTGGGCTTGTCACATGTAAAATATCTGAACCCCCTACTGATGACAACAATTATGATACTTGGCATAGATGCAATGACATCATATGCTCCTGGATTATAAATTCAGTAAGCAAAGAGATAGGAGATAGGATAGTGCACATGAGCATAACATTTTCTATTTGGAAGAATCTCCACGATCGATTCTGTCAAAGCAATATGCCACGTATATTTGGGATAGTATCAGAATTACAAAACCTTAGGTAGGGAATCATGGACCTAAACTCTTATTATACCCGTCTAATTACCCTTTGGCAAGACCTAAAGAGCTTAAAAGAACAACCTTCATGTTCTTGTTCCCATTGCTCCTGCAAGATCAATGATAAGTTGAATACCCGTGAGGAACAACGATTTTTGTTGAAGTTTCTCATGGGTTTAAACGAATCTTTTGCTCTTGTTCGTAGACAAATACTTCTAATGGAACCTTTACCCACAGTTTCAAAAGCCTTTAATCTTGTCATCCAAG
This sequence comes from Gynandropsis gynandra, assembly GCA_036759665.1. Taxonomy (NCBI): domain Eukaryota; kingdom Viridiplantae; phylum Streptophyta; class Magnoliopsida; order Brassicales; family Cleomaceae; genus Gynandropsis; species Gynandropsis gynandra. The sequence goes on from CM071863.1 coordinate 41,268,483, forward strand.
ATAAACATCAAAGAGGAATTCTTCCTCCTCCTAATGCTGTTATTTTTCAATCATCTTCCAATACCTATCCCACAACCACTAATCCAACTTCTAGACCCAGAAATCATTCTTTCCCAAAATAAACCTAAACCCGTATGTTCTCATTGTGGTCTTCAAGGTCATTTGGTAACAAAATGTTAGCGACTTCATTGATATCCAAATGGATATAAAACCGTAAATCCTAAACCGAGACCTACTTTCATATCCAATTATAATTCTCGGATTAATATGTTACAACAAAATCCATCTCTTCCTCACCTTGGCATAACAGATTGGGACACCCTTCGTTTTCCAAAATAAAATTCCTATCATTGCAATCTTTACTAAAAAATTCTTCTAATGATAGTTCTATACCATGTAGTATTTGTCCTCAAGCCAAACAAAAACATCTTCCTTTTATCTCTTTAAACAATAAATCTGAATCCACTTTTAATCTTATTCATATTGATATTTGGGGACCTTTTTCATTAGAATCTTTGGCTGGGTACAAACATTTTTTCACTATTGTTGATGATTACAGTAGGTGTACTTGGGTATATTTTGTAAGCAAAAATGTGATGTCAATTCTATTTTTCCTTCTTTTTTAGCTTATGTTGAAAATTTATATAACAAAAATATCAAAATCATTCGATCGAATAATGCACATGAGTTACAATTTAAAGAAATTTTATCTAAAAAAGGGATTCTCCACCAATTTTCTTGTGCTTATACGCCACAACAAAATGTTGTGGTAGAAAGAAAACATCAACACCTCTTAAATGTTGCTCGTGCTCTTTTATTCCAATCAAATGTTCCTATTGCTTACTGGTCTGAATGTGTTGCTACTACTGCTTATTTGATTAATAGAACACCATCTTTTTTTTATAATAAAACGACATACGAACTATTAAATGGAAAACAACCTACTACTTATGAACACTTGAGAGTAGTTGGCTATTTGTGTTATGTTTCAACTCTTACTAAAGATAGAAACAAATTCAGCCCACGGGCTAACCCTGCTGTTTTTTTAGGGTATCCTCAAGGATACAAAGGATATAAAGTTCTTGATTTAACAACTAATCGAATTATGATTTCAAGAAATATAATCTTTCATGAAAAATCTTTCCTTTTCACAAACATTCTTCTAATAACATTTCTGATTTTTTTGATAATTCTGTACTTCCTCTATCAATCAGTGATATTCTTTATGTCGATAATACTTTTATGCCAAATCATGACTCCAACTCTTATACCATTTCAACAAACGAAAATTTATTTTTATTTCATCTGATCAAAAAATATACATTGTCCAAATATTTATACACAAAATACTCTAACTAACTATACTAACAATTAACTAACTAATTATTAATCTAATCCTATAATTTACAACTAATTAACTATTATTAACAATCTAATAAAAAATTGTTCTAAACTTTAATACAAATTTGAAAAAAATAGCACCGTCAGTCGAGTCGAAGAGCTATATAGACGTACTAACTAAAAAGGATAATATATATATATATATATATTCTCATCAAAACAAAATAAGGTTTCCCAGATTTTAATAAAAACGAAAGAGAAAAAGAGAGGAAACAATTGTTACGCTATTAAAAGTCATTTTATTGCATATTATGAATCTAAGCTTTTCGATCTATAATATTATTGTATATTATATTAATTGTTTTGAAAATCCAATTCCATTTATGTTTAAATGTTTCATAAAAATAAATTTATACATAATACGAGAGTACAAAATCACCTTAAAATTGATTTACATATATAATATATATATATATTTATCCATTGCATGGATGTCGATTAGTGATACTAACACAAGTGTCATTGGGCTGTGAAAAATAGTTGTGTTGATGAACTTGAGACAAAATCAATGAATGGGAACATAAATGTAAACATAGAAGTATGTGCCACGTATTGAATTTGATATGGATGGCATGTTGTGGTTCATGCTTATCCGCATAGTTTATTTCTTTGTTCTATTTTGTTTCACTTTTTGGCCGTTTAATTTCGTTTTCTTTTCTTGGTTCATTTGTGACTTTAATAGATGTTCGTATTCAGTGAAACAAGACATAACTTTTTGGAAAAACTTATATTATGATCTAATCTTTCTTGTTGTATACTTATTTCTCCGTCCATTTTTACACCAATTCTAAATTACTTCTAATTCTATTTCCCATTCATATTTTACAGTTTTATTTATCATCCCTCCATTTATATTTTGTTAATTTCATCGTTAAAATAAAAAAATATATTCCGCAATTGTTTTACATCGATGATGTAATGGAAATTGGTTAATTTCACATTATAAAAAGAAAATTGGTTATTGAAGGTTTTGAGCTACATTTAAGATAAATATTATGTACAGTATATGTCAAAACATTAAGAATGTTGTGATAGACTTAATTTTAAATACGAGAAAAAACTATTTTAACCGGTTTGACACTGATACAATCAGTACTATATGTTGTGAGTTAATATGTAACTAATGAGTTTATTTTTCTATGTATCTGTAATTAGAGGTAAATCTCTTGATATCCCATTGATCATTGGAAATATATATATATATATATATATATATTACAATAGATGATTAGCATATAATAAATTATATATGGCAGGTGCTATATCTACAAGATATGAATTTAAAGTAATTGCTATATCTACGGTATTAACACTCTCCCGCAGTTGAAGCGTGAGATGGTCGAACGTAAAGGCTGGAGCGGAACTTGGTGAATAAGAGTATCAGAAGACCCTTCGTGAAGATGTCCGCAAATTTTCGGGAAGAGGGAACATGTAGGACATGTAGAGAACCCAATGCAACCCGCTCTCGTACAAGGTGTATATCAATCTCGATGTGCTTTGTGCGTTGATGTTGCACTGGATTTTGAGACATGTTGACGGCTGAGACATTGTCGCAATATACCAGAACAACTTGTGTAATCGGGCAATGAAACTCAAGAAGGAGATTGTGAGCCAACATGTCTCGGCGACCGCATTCGCAACCACTCTGTACTCGGCTTCGGCGTTGGATCGCAAAACGGTCGATTGAAGCTTGGACGACCATGAAATGAGAGTATCACTGAGGAACAAGCAATAGCCTGATGTTGAACATCGTAAGTCCACACAACCCGCCCAATCTGCATCGAAATAAGCAACAAGACATGTGGTAGTAGAGGGGCGGAGGTGTAAGCCATAGTGTAGTGTGCCTTTTACATATCGGAGGATTCATTTCATGGCATCCCAATGCGGCTCACGAGGGTTGTGAAGAAAGAGACAAAGTTGATGGAAAACGTATTGAAGGTCTGATCATCTCGTTTTCATACGTATTTCTTGCACGATTTAGGAGACGTTTTTTATATATATGTGTTGTTTTACATATGATTCCGTTTCCGTTTTACTTGTTTTCGTGTTTTCATGTTTTTACAGGTTTTTACGCGTATTTGGATCATTTTGGAGCTAAAGGACATGCACGGAACTAAGGAGCAACTTCGAGGATCATCATGGGACAAACGGGACAAGATATAGCATGAAGAGCCTCCACCCGGTCGAGCACAACTCATACACGATCGGGTAAAGGCTACGGCGAATTTTGGTGCGCATTCACGCACGACTCGGGCAAGGAAATGCCCGACCAGCTGCCTCATACCCGAGCGGGCACAGATCATGCCCGATCGGGCATCCCTTGGAGGCCATGACTCGCGCGTTCTGCCCTAGCCGCACCCGAGCGGGCACATTCAGCGCCCGAGCGGGTCGCGACCCGAGTAACCAGCTAAGTTAAGTAAAATTAACTTAGAATAAAAGGGAACTCGTGGGGGGAATTAAGGAAACACTTGGACCGACTTAAAGGACATAAAAGGAGGCCATAAGACGTGATTAGGGAGAGCTTACATTACGATTCATTTAGTTCGTGATTGGAAAAGACTCTTGCGAGGAGGCAAGCTAGGAGCATTGGAGATCAACCCGACACTTCGGTTTCGCTTGGTTTTCATGTTCCTTAGACTTTCTACTTTGTTTATGTTTGTTTACAGACGCATGAGCGAGTAGTTTGTTTGTTCGAGGAGAAGGGATTAGCCGTTTTGTTCTAGGAGAAGGGATTAGCCCTTGGCTTATCCCGGAACCACTTTCTATTTATCTTTGAATGCATCTTCCCGTTTTAGTTTATCTATTCTCAATCTGAGCGTTTAATTGATTTGTGTTTACAAAGGCCACGTAGATGCATGTGTTAGGGATTAGGAGAAGGACCGAAAGGAGAATTCTAGTCCTAGAAGATCAGGTTTAGAACAACCGAGGTTAGTCCACGAAAGTAGGGTAGCAACGGTTGAGGGTAAAACGGATGAATCATAGATCTTATGGGTTTAGTTCAAGGTGTCAGCCACGAAAGTAGGGGGCAACTTGTCTAGATCACGTGTCTATGCCTCGAGAGAGGCTAGATATCATATTAGGATCGTCTGCCTTAGACTTAAATTGGGATTGCATGATAGATAGATTGATCGTCGGTTTCGGTAGTCTTGTGGTGAAACTGGATTCCTAGAACGTTTGTCCTATCGTTAAGAACCAACTCATTTATTTACTTTCAGTATTTCATTCTTCATCCATACTTGTTCGTTAGCAAGTTTGATTCCTAGTTCGAGTTTAGATAGTGTTGCGTAGTCTCTGTGGGATCGACACCTAAAATACTACACACGTGCTGTGCACTTGCGGGTAGTTTAGGTTATTTTATTTAACTTTGAGAACGCATCAAGGTCCGATCGTGTAAAGGTAAGGTACGTAAAGCTCCCACGATGCTACAGTATTGAGGTGCCCACGGAAGCGGACAACTTGGACTTTGTGTCAACCGGAGTAGAACACGGGTTACACGAGGCTATGCCCGAGCATTGAAGGATGGATTCTACATATGACGATTGATGAAGAAATAATCCATCCGTGTTTCGTTGAGCCGTGACCCCGAGGAAATGATGTAGGGAATCCAAATCAGACATAGCAAACTCGATCTTTAGAGAAGAGATGATATGGCTGAGAAAAGTGGATACAGAGGCCATTACGATGATATCGTCCACATATAAAAGGAGCATGGCCTGAAGATTACCTTACCGAAGGATGAACAACGAAGAGTCACACCAGATTTGGACAAAACCGAGAGTCAGCACATATGTCGTGAACCGTTGGTTCCAAGCACGTGGGGCTTGTTTGAACCCCTAAAGTGAGCGTTTGAGACGACATACATGATCTGGATGAGTAGAAGAGCGAAAAAACCTGGGGGTTGAAACATGTACTGGTTCCTTGAGATCACCATGAAGGAAGGCATTCTTGACGTCGAGTTGATATATTGGCCATTCTCGAGACAATGCAATGCGCAAAACTGTGCGTATTGTCGTGGGCTTCACCACCGGGCTGAAGGTATCATCATAGTCAACGCCAACTTGTTATGACTTCCCATTAGCAACGAGTCTCACCTTGTATCATTCCAAAGAGCGATCTGTATGAAACTTTTATCGGAACAACCACATAGAGCAAACAATGTTAATACTGGGAGGATGTGGAATCAAGTCCCAAATTCCACTTTTTTAATAAGAGCATCAAACTCAGATGTCATGGATTCATGTCAATGAGGATCCTCCATGGATTTTAAGTGAGAGTTTGGAATGGGTGAGATGGTGATGGTGTTAAGGTTGACAACCTATTGAGGTTTAAAGATCTCGGATTTGTTACGAGTTTGTAATGAGTAGGTACGAGGATTCTGAGGCGAATGTGCAAGTGCTGGTGGTTCTATGGTAGGCATAGGCGGAGTATGTGATACGAGCATGGACAACATCGAGGAACCCGAGCATGAAGAGGACGCCTTAACAATACAAGAAGGTCATGTGACCCGTGCTAAGGCTAGGAAGTTCGTGTGTACTCGTTTCCCACCGTTGGTTTTGTCCCATGTGGTTTTCCAACGGCGAGTTTTTAATGAGGCCACGAATCACTTATGTCTTCCTATTGTTTGATCCGAGGCTTCATACGTCGATCGTATCGAAGCTAATTATCGCTATATTCCTTTATTTTAAATTTTTATTCCTCTATTCAAAATTCAAAGAAACATTCAATACGACATTAAAGTCTTGCATGGCTTCTCCTTCGTCCTTATGTAGTCGACCGCCCCCTATAGAACACATCCTTGATTTTGAATTTTCAAATGTTATCTCTTTCAGAAATCTATCTTGTTGGTGTGTTATATCCGACAAACACATTTCGATATTCTTTGGTGTATCATATCCAACAAAAGTAATCTTAGGTATATCGAGAGTCTTCAGCAACCCTCGTGCAACCACACGCCTTGTGTAAGGGAGTCTCTCGGCTCAGCTACAGCAAGGATTATCCCATGATACCTACGTTCTAGAGTGTCGATTCAGCCAGGAAATCATCAAGTGGTAATCTAGAAAAGGTCTGTTCATCTTCTCGGTTGATTTGTTGTTCGTTAGCCGCTCGTTGGTGCTTTGACGATCTGTTGTTCGTTGCGGTCTAATCTATTCATCTTCCATCGTTGTTGTGCTGCGTGTATTGTTTGTTAGCTGCTCGTTGTGCTGCATGTGTTGCTTGTTGGCTGCTCGTTTGTACTGAATTTGTAGGCTGTTCATTTTGTGTTGTGCGTGTGTCCGTCTTCTGCAATGGGAGAAAATCAAGCTTTTGTTTAGTTGCCAGCATTACACTGAGCTCAAGAAGGTTAGAGTCGCTGCAACGGAGTTCTATCATTATGCTTTGAGTTGGTGGGATCGGTTAGTAACTTTTAGGCGACATAATGGAGAGGAATATATAGAGACATGGCTGGAAATGAAAGCTATAATGCGTAGACGGATTGTTCCTAATCATTATCACTGAGAGCTGCATAGGAAATTAAGAAAACTCACTCAAAGGAATCGAACCGTAGAAGAGTACTATCAATAAATGGAGTTGCTTATGTTGGCTGCTGACATTTCAGAGGATAGGGAAGCTCTCATGTCTCGGTTCTTTAGGGGATTAAATTTGGAAATTCAGGATAGCTTGGAGATGCAACATTATGTTGAAATAGAAGAGATGCTACAGAAAGTGATTCTAATCGAGCAACAACTCAAAAGGAAAGGAAATTCTCGTATTAAATTTGGGGCTAAAAATTCAGTTTTCAACGAGATGAAAAGCCGAGTTATTATAGAAGTAACAAGCCTGTCCAAGCCGCCAAAGAAGAAGTGAAAGTGGTTCCAACGGTTCAAATAGACAATGGAAAAGCCGACGTAACTACATCGAGAGCTCAAGATGTGAAATTCTTTACGTGTCAAGGAAGGGGCCATTATGGGAATGAATGTACAAACAAGAGGGTTATGATTATTCGTGAGGATGGCGAGATTTAATCCCAGGACGACGAATCTGAATTTTCGACCGAAGAGTATGAAGAAGAACCAGTTAAAGGGGATTTGTTGGTAGCAAGAAGGTCTTTGAGTGTGCAAACTAAATACGACGTGCTATAACAACGAGAGAACTTGTTCCATACCCGTTACCTTGTTCAAGGGAAGGTGTGTAGCCAAATTATAGACGGAGAAAGTTACACTAATGTAGCAAGTGCTACCATGTCCGAAAACTCGGTTTACAAGTTATGAAGAAGCCTTATAAACTACATTGGCTCAATGAGAATGGCGAAATGAACGTGACCAATCAAGTGACCGTGCCTATAACCATTGGCAAATATGGGGATGAGATCTCGTGTGATGTTCTTCCCATGGAAGCGAGCCATATCCTTCTCGGTAGACCGTGGCAATCGGATCGTAAGGTTTTACATGACAATTTTACTAATAAAAATTTGTTTGAGTTTAATGGCAGGAAAATGGTCCTTATACCTTTGATGCCAAGAGAAGTGCAACAAGATCAAATGCATCTCAAACAGAAAGAAGAACACATACTAAAGCCATCGAACTTCTACGCTAAATCGGGTGAGATCAAGAAATCTCTTCACTCTAGTCAATCGGTTTTGTTATTCGTGTTTAAGGAAGCTCTTTCGAGCTCGACTAACCTTGCCCCTGTGCTGCCGAGTGAAATCACATCTTTTTTTGCAAAATTATGAAGATGTTTTTTTTAAGACAATCATACTGGATTACCTCCTATACGCGACATCGAACACCAAATAAACTTCGTCCTCGGAGCTGCGCTTCCAAATCGGCAAGCTTATCGTATCAACCCGGTTGAGACTAAAAAGTTGCAAAGACAAGTGGAAGAAATCATGGCAAAGGGACACATTCGAGAGAGTATGAGCCCGTGCGCCGTTCCCGTCTTACTCGTACCAAAGAAGGATGACAGTTGGCGTACGTGCGTTGATTGTCGACAAAACAACAATAGTACAGTTAAATATCAACACCCCATTCCTATATTAGATGATATGCTTGATGAATTGCATGGGTCTAGGATATTCTCTAAGATTGACCTTAAGAGCAGATATCATCAAATTAGAATGAAAGAGGGTGATGAACGGAAAACCACATTTAAAACTAAGCACGATTTATTTAAATGGTTAGTGATGCCTTTTGGGTTGACAAATGCCCCTAGTACTTTCATGCGCCTAATGAATCACGTTCTTCGAGCATTTATAAGTCGATTTGTTGTGGTCTACTTTTATGACATATTATTCTATAGTAAAAGCTTAAAAGAACACATTGGGCATGGAGAATCGGTTTTAAAGGTACATAGAAAGGAAGAGCTCTATGCTAATCTTAAGAAGTGTACCTTTTGTATGGATAATGTGTTTCTAGCTTTGTGGTAAGTGCAGATGGAGTCAAATTGGACGGAGAGAAGGTTAAAGCCATTAAGGAATTACCGAGTCCAAAGACTATCGGGGAGGTCCAAAGTTTCCATGGACTTGTAGGGTTCTATCATCATTTCGTAAAGTAATTTAGCACCTTGGCAGCCCCACTCACCGAACTTATCAAGAAAAACATTTGATACAAGTGGGGAGAAGAACAAGAAGAAGCATTCCAAACGCTAAAAGAGAAGCTTACTCATGCACCTCTTTTAATTTTACCGGATTTTTTAAGACGTTTGAAATCGAATGTGATGCATCCGGTGTAGGAATTGGTGCAGTTTTGATGTAGGAAAGGAAACCAATTGCTTATTTTAGCGAGAATCTTGGAGGCGCAACCCTAAATTATACCACTTACGATAAGGAGCTTTATGCGCTTGTTAGAGCTTTGCAAATGTGGCAGCATTACCTATGGCCGAAGGAGTTTGTTATACATACCGAGCACGAATCACTCAAGTATTTAAAGGGGCAGAATAAACTCAGCAAGACACATGCAAGGTGGGTCGAATTCATTGAGACGTTCCCTTACGTCGTACAAGCAAGGTAAGGAAAACGTTGTTGCGGATGCTCTATCCCGAAGGTATGCTCTGCTAACTAATTTAGATGCTAAGTTGCTAGGATTTGAACAACTTAAAGAGGTATATGCATTAAATTTGGATTTCGAAGAAGTGTACAAAACGTGTGAGAAGTTTGCATCGGGTCATTACTTTAGGCAAGATGGATTTATGTTTTATGATAATCGTTTGTGCGTGCCTAATTACTCTATGTGAGATCTGTTTGTTAGAGAAGCTCATGGTGGGTGTTCTTATGGGTCATTTTGGAATTGCAAAGATGTTTAAAGTATTATAGGATCACTTCTATTGGTCGTATATGAAGAGGGACGTTGAATGAATTTTCGAAAGGTGCGTCTTGTGTAAACAAGCTAAGTCTAAAGTTCAACTACACAGTTTGTATACCCCTCTACCTATACCGAATCATCCTTGGAATGACATATCTTATGGATTTTGTTGTTGGCTTGCCTAGAACTAAGACTGGAAATGATTCTATCTTTGTGGTTAGATTCTCTAAAATGTCACATTTCATAGCATACCGCAAAACAGGTGATGCATTGCACGTAGCAAATCTGTTCTTTAAGCAAATAGTCAGGTTGCATGGGATGTCTAGGACGATAGTTTCGGATAGAGATACAATGTTCCTTAGCCATTTTTGGAAGACTGTGGTCTAAGCTAGGAACTAAGTTATTGTTTTCCACGATGTGTCATCCACGAATTGATGGTCAAACCGAGGTAGTTAGTCGAACCTTAGGAACTCTTTTTTGTGTGCATTAGTTAAGAAGAACTTGAGAACATGGGAAGAATGTTTACTGCATGCTGAATTTGCATATAATCATGATGTACATTCTGCTTCTAAGTATTCCCCGTTTGAAATCGTTTACGGGTTCAACCCCACCTCACCTTTGGATCTAATTCCATTACCTTTGAGTGAACAAGTTAGTTTGGATGGAGAAAAGGAAGCTAAAATGGTACAGCAGATCCACAAGAAGGCTAGGAAGAATATAAAGGAGAAAACAAAACTCTGTGCCAAGCAAGCAAACAAGGGACAGAGGCAAATGATTTTCGAACCCGCCAACCAAGTGTGGATTCATTTGCGAAAGGAGTGATTCCCAAATGAGATAAAATCAAAGTTGATGCCTCTGATGGATTGACCCTTTACAGTAATCAAGAGAATCAACAACAACGCTTATAAAGTCGACTTGCAAGGTAAGTATAACATGAGTTACAGTTTTAATGTTACTGATTTGATGCCTTAGATCAAACAGATTTGAGGACAAATCTTTTTCAAGAGGGAGGAGATGATATGAGCATGGACAGCATCGAGGAACCCAAGCATGAAGAGGACACCACCTTAATAATACAAGAAGATCTCGTGACCCATGCTAAGGCTAGAAAGCTCAAGGAAGCCATCAGAGGACTACTTGCAGCGGCGCAGGTTCATGACGAGTGCTCGACTCCACAAGAAAACTTCAACATCCGAGTCGTACGTCACGCTGAAGATCGTTTGACAACGATCAACAAATAGGCAAGTGTTTCGTGTGTACTCTTTTTCCACCGTTGGTTTTGTCCCATGTGATTTTCCAACGGCAGGTTTTTCACGAGGCCACGAATCACTTACATCCTCCTATTTGTTGATCCGAGGCTTCATACATCGATCGTATCGAAGCAAAATATCTTTATATTCCTTTTATTTTAAATTTTTATTCTTTATTCAAAAGTCAAAGAAACATTAGATCGACATTGAAGTCTTGCATGGCTTCTCCTTCCTCCTTATGTAACCGCCCCCCCTTGTAGAACACATCCTTCATTTTGAATTTTCAAATCTTCTCTCTTTGAGAAACCTATCTTGTGGTTTTGTAATATCCGACAAACGCATTTCGATCTTCTTTGGTGTGTCATATCCAACAAAGTCGATCTTAGGTATATCGAGAGTCTTCCGCAACACTCGTGCGATCATTCATTCCACACGCCTTGTGTAGGGGAGTCTCTCGGCTCAGCTGCAACAAGAATTATCCCGTGAATACCTACGTTCTAGACTGTTGATTCAGCGAGAAACTCATCAGTATGTGTGGTTGGTGTTTGTAGGAGATGGTTAAGTATAGAAGAAGGTGCATCACTATGCTCAAGGAAATGATAGGACGAGGTCGATGGTGGTGAGGCGGTGGCCAAAAGAAAAAATGTTCTCGTTAAAAGTGACGTGGCGTGAGATGATGATGTGTCGTGTTTGAAGGTCGAGGTAACAAACTCCTTTGTGAGTGCTCGGGTAACCAAAGAAGACACAAGGTGTAGAACGGGGCATAATTTGTGACTAGAGGAGGTGAGTAGATTAGGATAGCAAAGGCATCCGAAGACACGAAGATGATCATAAGTGACATATTTTTGGTGGAGACACGTGAATGGTATATCGTTGTCAATGACGACTGAGGGTAAGATGTTAAGGAGATGGACTGCAGTATGTACGGCTTCGATAAAAAAAGAGACAGCATGGAGGCTTGAAAGAGAAGTGTGCGAATGAGGTTATTAATGGTCCGAATCATGGTCTCGGTCTTTCTGTTTTGTGAGGACGTCTATGGACATAGAAAACGAGTTAAAATCCCATGCTTGTCGAAGAAGCCTTTAAAAACTTTGTTGTCAAATTATCCCTCGTGGTCACATTGAAATGTTTTAATTTTGTTTTCAAATGGTGTTTGAACGTAAGAGTGAAAATGGAGAAACTTGCTAAAAACGTCACTTTTTCAACAAAAGGAATAAATCCAAACAAATTATGAAAAATGATCAAGAAATAAAACATAATATTTGATACCACTGATACTCGAAAAAAGAAAGGTCCAAACATCCGAATGAATAGTTTGAAAAGGAGAAGTAGTTTTGGCAATCAATTTAGTAAAAGGCAAACAAAAATGTTTTCCGAGTTGACACGCATGACAAAGAAAATGGGCGTGGTCATTATTACAAGCAAAAAATTTCAAAGATCAAAGTAAACAAAAAATAGACTCCCCCGGGTGTCGAAGGCGTCGATACCAATTAGAGCCCGAAGTGAGCAAGGCAAGTAGAGGAACAGAAGGCCAAGGGCTCGAATAGGTAGGGGCGAGAGAGTATAGAGGACCCGAGCTATCACATCAGAGTAGCACCGCCTGTGTTGTTTTTTTCCTTCACAAAGAAACCAAAAGCATCAAACTCCATGAAACAATTGTGATCACGTGTAAATTGACGGACAGAGATAAGTTTAATGATGATGGAAGAAGATACGAGGACATTAGACAGGGTAAATATACGTTTAGGGGTTGATAATATGTTGTGGCCTGTCTGAGTTATAGGGATGGAGGATCCATCACCAACGTAGCCAAGAGGTTAAATACTTGAATTAAAAGTAGTCTCGAGAATACCTAGTTGCGACGTCAGATGAGCAGTAGCTCCGGTGTCCATATACCACGAAGCATCAATAGAGTTCGTGATATTCATGGTATTGAAGATCTGAATGAGGTCTTGTGACATGTCGATAGGAGTTGGCACAACAGCTATAAGTGCGACAGAACAATGAGAAGAGCGTTCTGAACCATAAAGGTCGTATTCGGGGATATGTGGTCCACAGGTGCAGCAGGCAGGGATTGTCCAGGCGTATTCATAGGAGGACAGTTGTACACCGAGTATGTCTGAGAATTCGACACAGGATATTATTGATATGAAGGCTGCAGCGTCACAACCCACTATGGATAAGAGGGTCATATGTACCATGTCCAAGTCTCTTGTGGCCGATACGGATGCGGCCAAGTCGGCACAGGGGGACCTTGAAATTGGTGTGGTGCTAGTGTATGGTTCCATCCATAGGGTTGTTGTTGTCACCCTGATGTCCTCTATTCCCGAGGTGGCATGAGCGACCACGATACTACTAATGGTATGAGGGTTGCGATGGGATCTACGGTGGATCATGTGGTTGCACAGGTGGACCGACGAACAGTGCAGTGGGAGCGGGTTAGCAAGAAGATCAGAGATATTTGTGATATTTTGGCAGTAAGTGTGGATTGTCATGTCGCCAATGGTGATAGTGTGGAGCTGGTTGTCTAGTTGAATAGTTCGAGCATCCTTTTTGTCAAGGACCAAATTTTCCAATCGCAACCATGTGTCATGAGCCATCGATTTGGTTTTGAGGACGTCATGAAGGAGAGATTTGGAAATTATTCCGTAGATCTAGATCTTAACAAGACCATCGAGGCGCTTCCATTCAACAGATAGGGCCGCGATCGGAGGGGCGGAGCCATTGATATGGTTCAACACGCCAAAACTTTCATTGTGGGTCTTAAAGACATCACGCCATGAATCATAATTCAACTCCTCCATATCCAAAATGATGGGAATGTGGGATCGAATGTTTGTGATCTCGAAAGGTTTCTCGGTGGAGATATGCGCAGGAGCCAGAGCAGCCAAGGCAGAAGGAAGTCGCGATGGAGACGGTAAAGAAAGGAAACAGAAAAAAATTAGGTCAATCTGATACCATGTAATTAGAGGTAAATCTCTTGATATTCCCATTGATCATTGGAAATACATATATATATATATATATATTACAATAGGTGATTAGGGTATAATAAACTATATATGGTAGTTGATATATCTACGAGATATGCATTTAAAGTAATTGCTATATCTATGGTACTATTAGTATCTAGATATTTGGATGATAAAGTTGTATGTTTCAGAAAATATATTTGAATCAAAAGGAGGATGTAAATTGTTGGAAACTTTGTTAATTACGAAGATATTTGAAGATGCTTTACGAAAAGATCCTAACATGAAGCCAACAAAGATGTTACAAACAACTAAAAAGAAATACAATTTGACAAAATCAATAAATAAATGCTAGAAAGAAAAAAACTTTAAAGAATATTCAATTGGAAAATGATGGATAATATGCTAGACTTCGGGATTACAAATATGACATTTAAAATTCAAATCTGGGTTCATCTATTGAAATGCAAAACAGTAGAGATGGTGTAGGAAATGAGATATTTGATTGTTTTTATATGTATTTTGATGTTTTGTAAATGTCTTGGAAATTTAATTCGAGACCTATAATCGAATTGGATGGTTGTTTCATCAAAACTGGTAGTCAAGATTAGATTTTGGTTGTCGTTGGTCAAGATGAAAATGGTTAAATATACTCAATTTCCTAGGCTATTTTACAAGTGGAGAATATTAAGAATTGATATTGGTATATAGTCAAGCTTAAAAGTGACTTGTACCTCGGTTCAGGAATCATTTTCGAAAGACAAAAAGTTTATTTTGTGTTTAGGTGTTTATATGTTAGTCTAATTTATAATATATTGCATGGTTTATTAAAGGTCATGGACAAGAATTTCCTAACGTGAAATATCATATGTGTTTGGGGAAAGAAGAACCATGAGGCAAAATAATAAGGTAATTTTTGTTTCTATACATTCAATATTAAATCTTGAGCAAATATTTCGTTCGTTTGTTCATTCGTTGGTTTGTTATTTTCAACAAACATACGATATCGTGAAATCCTTTCATCCTCCTAAGTCTCAAATTACACCATCTCCTTTTTTTCAAGACATTTAGATAACATGTATTTTACCGTTTATGTTTTTTATTGTTTTCTAATATGTTTTGTAATCTTTTCTTTTGATAGAATCACTATGGTGTTGGTATAATCATTTTGAAGATATTTTATTATATTTTTTCTTTTTGAATAGATTAGTATTATTTTTGTGTTTATTTTTATTCAAAATTGTGAAGTTTGTGTAATTGTGTTTATTTATTTGATAATAATGTTGAGTCTTTAAATCTTTGTATGACTTTAGTAGTCTATTATTGTGTTTATTTTTACTTAAATTTGTGCGGTTTGTATAATTGTGTTTATTTTATTTTATCATATTGTTGAGTTTTTAAATCTTTGTATTTCGTTTTGTTTATAAAAAATCAACACAAAATTATTTTTTATAAAAAATATAAAATGGGGATATAGATCAAAATTAGATTAAAATCGGACTAGTTTCGGAACAAAATTGAGCTGGATCAAAATCAAATCACAAATGAATAAAATTCGGGTTAAACTTAGATAACAATAGGGTCATAATTCGGGTCAATTTTGGACTAGGTGAAAATTTGGTCGATTTTCAGATAAAAGTCGAGTGGAATTTTATGGTTTCGGATTTGAATAGTGGATTTAACAGAAATTTAAACGGTTGGAGAATATGTCAATTTTTAAAATATTAGGACTAAATATAATTATAACTAAAATTTGATGGAAAATAGAATAAATGTAAAATTTCAAAGGAAAGATACATAACAAAGAGTAAAAATTGGATGAGAACAAGATTTCATGTTCTCTGCCATCTTACTCAATACATGATCAGGATTACTAGCCAATGATGCTAAAACTGTTTCAACTTTAGAATTTCATCGTAACATATGCTAGAAGTTACCCTTTTAGTAGCTGAAAATGCAAGAGTTGACTCATAAATGATTCTTAAGAAAAACGTACCAGCCGATGAATATTTTTCCAATCATTTGTTGAAGGTGGACCAATCCCTTTCTTGCCAATTCTTGATTCATCATCTTCACGGAAATAGTCTTCGTAAAGTTTATCTTCTTCCGCCATTCGCTCGAATGTTTCCTTGTACTTTAAGGCTGAAGACAACATTAGAAAAGTCTAATTTCATCTAGTAGTGCAATCCAAAACTAAACTTCCTCTATTGAATTTCTCACTTTCCACTCGACTATTAAATGCCTGTAACCTTGAATCTGAAGATCTTACATACTTAACCGCGTTATGAACGCTTACCACACTATCGCCCATGTCTTACGATTCTTCTTTTACTATTAAATTTAGAATGTGTGCTCCATAACACAAATGCATAAACTCACCATTCAATACAAGAGTATCTTCTTTCCAACTTTTTAACCTGTTCTTTAAGATTTTGATAGCACTATCATTCGAACTAGCGCTATCAACAGTTATGGTGAATACTTTATTAATACCCCCAATCACTCAAACATTTCTCGAATTGCCTAACAATTGACTCTCCTTTATGATTAGATATAGGACTGAAACCAATAGTTTTCCTATTCAATAGCCAATGCTTACCAATGAAGTGAACAGTAACAACCATGTAACTCACAGTTGTAATAGAAGTCCAAATATCCGTTGTGAAAGAAACCCTTTGTTTGTTCTCATTCAACAAACTCTTCAAAATAGCTTTCTCATTCAAGAATAACTGAAATATTTCTTTAGCTATTATTTTTTGGGATGGAATCACGAATGAAAGGCATGCAATATTGTAAAAATGTTTAAACCCCAAAACCTTGACAAAATTAAATGGTAACTCATCCATTATAATCATCTTAACAAGTGTCTTTCTACATGCCTCTTGACTGAACCCAACTGAAATAAGTTTAGTATCACTATTTCCATTTCCGTCTTGTATTAGAATTTTCTGAGAGCCACTTTCAACAAGACTTTTGTAGACTTTGCAACTCTTCACAACATGTCTTTTTAAACTACTAGTGTCGGATGCTGAAGATGCAACTAATACATCACCACAATAGTTGCATGAGCATTTGTTTAGATTGTTCACAAGTGTAGTAAATTGATCCCATACCTTTGATCTCTTAGGAATTGACCTTTTCAGTGATTGTTTTCTTTTCTCACCAAATTTTTCTTCTACCAATTCTTTATCATTTTCATTTGGACCATCATGAGGAATATAAGAAACAAGCTACAAGAGAAAAACATACAAAATTGGTTGATATAGATAAATACATACATACTGCTAAACAAATACAAATACAACACCGTTAGACAAAATTTACAGAATTTTCGACGGGTGAAATCGAACCTGGTGTTTGGGGGTTCGGGAGTTTGACAAATAAAAATACAACACCGTTAGACAAAATTTACAGAAATCAATGGGTGAAATCGAACCCGGTGTTCGGGAATTTTCGACGGGAGAACGGAGAGCGAAGAAGACACGTTCATCTGGGTGAAATCGCCGGAGAAATCGAAGGTTGGGTGAAATCGCTGGAGAAATCAAAGGTTGGATGAAATCGCCGGTGAAAAGAGAAGCAGAACGGCGGTGAAGAGAGAAGCAGAACGACGGATGAGACTAAAGGGAAAGAAGCAGAACGGCGGTGAAGAGAGAAGCAGAACGACGGATGAGACTAAAGGGAAAGAAGCAGAACGGTGGTGAAAAGAGAAGTAGAACGGCGTGAAGAGAGAAGCTTGAGAAAGAAGAAGAACACGGTGGTGAGGTGGTGAGGAGAAAAATTTAGGGGCTACGTTATTTTAATATATTTTAATACCCGATCGGATAATCGAAATTTTTCGGTTATTACCCGAACCGAACCGAACCCAACGGGTTTTATATATTCATAACCAATCTTTTAATTTAAATATATCGAAATCGGACCGAAATACAAAAAATTGATTCGGTTCAGTTTTTAATACCCGAACCATAATATCCATCCCTAGTAAAGACATGAGATAAAAAAAAATTAGTTCGATATAGTATATATCTCTCTTCCGCATCATTTTCACTCTCTGTTTCATGTTATTTTAAACTTTTTTTTATAGTTTTTTTATGAAAATATAGAAAAAAAATTATTTTCGAAGTTTCATAAAATTTGTATCTAAATCTATATTTTTAAACTTTTTACAGTTAAATAAAATAAAATTCGCTTTTAAAATTTTTTTATAGAGATGAAATTGTATAATAATTATAGAACTTGTTTCAAATTAATAAAATACATGAATATTTTTTATATATTTATTTATAAATTTTTTAATTAATCTACTATAAATTAACATGTTATTATCATCATATTTTTAAAATGATATATAAAACTTTAAACTTATTTTAAAATTGTTTAAAAATAAACGATAAATATACTTGTATATTATTTTAATAATAATTTTAAAAGTCTAATATTACTATAAAAATAACAGGATAATCATTATATTATTTTAAAATAAATTTTATAAATAATATGTAAGACATAATTCGGCGAAATATCAGAAATACCTTTATAGGGCTAAACCACTTCAAAAATACCCTTCCCTAAAATAATTATTAAATTAGAAAAAAAACTGAAGAAAAGACAATCTTGGTTCTAAACATTCCATCGGACAAAAATCGATGGGTAGGATGTCATTGGATAGCCATCAAAACGGATTTCAAAACCCGATGCATCACGGTATACGACTGAACACCCGATGAGTCACAAAATGGTTTATTGATTTGAAATGGGTGAGTGTCAGTGTCAGAGAGTCGGTTAGGTCGCAAGGGTCGCAGGAGTTGCATGAGCATCTTCGACTCAGTGAGTCGGTTGAGTAGCAAGGGTCGCAGGAGTTGCATGACCATATTCGATTCAGTGGGTCGGTTGTCAGTGAGTGGGATGGGTCGCAATGTTCGTTTAAGGGGCGTGGGTTGGTTGAGTCTCAGTGAGTCGGTTGAGTGTCGCAGAGTGTTTGAGGGTCGTTTGAGTCGCATGGGTCGCACGGGTCGTTTGAGTCGCATGGGCCGCACGGGTCGGTTGAGTCGCACGGGTCGGTTGAGTCGCATGGGTCGTTTAAGTCGGTAGAAGTATAATGTATACGTAATTGGTCATTTTGCATGTGGCGCCAAAGCCGAAATTTGTGTATGAATTCAAGCACATGGACAGAATGCCAAAGATCACCACCAAGTGTTATCCTCACGAGACAATAAGGACGCTGAGAGGAATCTTACATGAACACGAGTTGCATTACTTCGAGAAGGAGTCACAATTTAGGCATTTATTCCACTTACAATGTGACTCCACATTGACGAAGGTTCAAATGTCTGTACTACTAAATCACTCCGTGATTATACGGGACAATACAGAGTTGTGGTTCGTCATAAACGGCATTCCCATCCGGTACTCTATAATGGAACATGCACTAATTTCCAAGTTGAAATGCGGACCATATCCCATAGGAAGGGAGTCCATGATGGGTGTCACATTCAGGCTGCATGTTTAGGGTTGTGTTATCTTCTTGGTTTGTAATCTCCATGAGTGAGTAGGTTCCCAACTATGGGTTAGGGATATCGATTGTATCAAGCCTTCAGCAGAAAACTCTATCAGCCATGATCTCATTGACATGGTTGATGACTTGGAATTTTGTGAAGGCTTTCCATGGGGTCGTTACACATTCGAGATGATTGTGGATACTTGCCGCAAGCACGTTAGCGGGGAATCACCGAAACCAAAATGATATTGTGGTGGTTTCATGATCCCACTAATGGTAAGTTGTATATATTATTCGAATAACTTGAAAATTTTTGTAATTTTTGCATTCTTATCATTTTGTTTTAATGTTTTAGTTACTTCCATTTGAAACCAACCTTAGTTTGGGCGGAAAGGGATGGTATGTTGAGGTTGTGGATGCGCATCGATCATGCCCAAGAATGTGCAAGAAGATGGTTAAATCCAATTTTAACCCGAAGTATGTAGATGTGATAAGGCATATTAGATATTCTAAGGTAACAATTACACAAGGTTCACAAGGGAAACAAGGGTCATAGAGGGTAATAATGGTTATGTTTTGTTTTTCAGGATATTCTAAGTATTCTTCGTGCTGAACACGAAGAGGAAGCTTTACTTTCTGGTCTGGAGGATTACGAGGGATGTGACGATCCCGCTATTCAGATATGGATGCAACATCTTCGCAGAAATCCTGGGTATTTGTTGGGAGGATATCCATAAGCAAGAACTGCTGACACGAAAAGCAGCTCTTGGTGATAAAAAAAGGAGAAGGAAAAATGGACTAAGAGGAAGGAGTGCATGAGTGATGTTGATGCTGATGCTGATGCTGCAGTCCTTCTGACACTGGAGAAGAAATTAATAGGGGAAATAAGGAAGTTGGAGAAGAGAATCATCAACGCCGTAAGAGACCTTCTAAGGGATGTCGGGATTCATGTGCCTAATCCAAAATCAAAGGCTGCCGAGAAAGTCGCGATCACCGAAACCCAATCTTCCGACACTGTTGGTTATTTTGCTTTTGAATTCCTTCGACTTCCAAATCCAGTGTCAAGAAAAGAGCCAAGCGGAGATGACTCAGAAGAGGATTTGGGAAACATTGCTCCTGATGGAGTTCCACCAAGTAAGTAATATTTAGTGAAAAGGTCATTTGAGTATCGATTTCCATCGAGACATATAAGTCGTAGGGTCGCATAAGCCGTAGGGTCGTTAGAGTCGTAGGGTCGCATAAGCCGCAGGGTCGTTAGAGTCGCATGGGTTTCATATGTCGCATGTGTCACTGGGTCGCTAAAGTCGAATGGGTCGCATGTGTTACATAATCAATGTAACGAACCGAGTAAGTACAATCATTTGAGGTCGCATAGGGTGCATGGGTCGCATGGATCGCATAGGTCGCATGGGTCGCATGAGGAGAATGGGTCGCATGGGTCGCATTGGTCGCCATATGTTTAATGAGGTAAATTTTATGCAGGTGCTGGACCTTTATCGATGGATTCTGCGCCATATGTTGAACCTCCACCGGCGAAAAGAGCAAGAACAATGTGGGGGAGAGGGTGAAAGAAAGATGCTGGTGGAGTCCAAGAACCCAAAAAGAAGGTTGTTCAAGAACCCGAAAAAACGGTGGTTCAAGAACATGAAGGGGAAT
>CM071863.1:41304498-41321340 GCA_036759665.1 Gynandropsis gynandra
TGAATATGGCATATGTTTCCACCATTCTTATCTTTGTGAAATATAGTCCAGAGGATAAAGCTGGTAAAATTTACACACTATGTTTCTTTTTAGAAACCATTGTCGTGATATAAAGATATTCACGATTTTCATCATTCATGGTCTCAACATGATAGCCATTTTGGCGAATATCTTTGAAACTTAATAAGTTTCTTTGGGATTGTGGAGAGAATAATACATCTTGTATGACAAATTTTGTCCTTCCGAACATTATAAAATTTGCTTATCCACATCCCTTGATTATTTTTGCATTTTCAGATATTGTATTGACACTGGATTCATGTATTCTCAACTTGGAGAAATATTTTCTATCTTTCAATATTATATGTGTCATAGCACAATCGGCTAGACATATGTCTCAATCATTGATGTTTGATCGTGACATATTTTGTATTACTTTGATCCGATAAAGATATAGATGAACCTATAAAATATGAAGCAAACTTTGCATATAATATATAACAATGTAACAAAATATTACAACAAAAAATAATCTAATAAAACTTTAAAAACTAAATAGCGAAAGAGAAAAAAAAATACAATCGAAAATAACAAGCGAAGTCTTAAAAATGAAATAATGATAACAAAGAAATTCATGTCGAAATCTCATTTTCTTTTCTCATCTCCATTATCAGGTTGATACATAAAGTCCGCAATGTCAAGGTGCATTCCAACCTTGTCGTTATCCAGGAGATCATCGAGATCATCTGAGACAAAATTCGTTTGAACATTTTTGTCTTTATCCGTCACTGACTTCTGGTATAAATCAACAAAATGTCTTGGTGTTCGGCACACTTAGGACCAATGTCCATTCATACCACATTGATGAGATATTGTATCTTTCCGCCTTTTAGTCACGTTTTCATTTCCAGTCACTCGATTATCTTTCCTTTTATTTTCTCCATGACGAAAATTATTTGGTAGATTACTCCGACCTCTTCCTCTACCATATCCATTTCCACGTTCGCGACCATGTCCACGGCCTCGACCATGACCACGTATATATCCACGCCCACGGTCATGCCAGTGGTTATAATTTGATGAAGTCGCATTTGTTTCATAAAATGGTGCAGAACCAGAGGGACGAGCATGATGATTTTCTATTAATAGCTCATTCTGTTGTTCTGCAACGAGGAGAAGCTGTAACAATTCGCGATAGGTCTAAAAATCCTTTGCACGATATTGTTGTTGTAAAATTACATTATCAGCATGGAACGTCGATAATGTTTTTTCCACCTTAACATAATCACTTATCTTTTCTCCACATAATTCCATCTCATTGCAAAATGATATTCATCGACGGATTTATAATCCTGAATCTTAGATTCAACCAATCATTCTTTGCCTTTGGGAGTATCACATATTTTTTGTGACCAAATCGATCGTTACGAGATTCCCACAAATATGCGGGATCTTCTTTTGTTCGATACTCATTTTTTAATCCATCGGCAATGTAATGATGTAAAAATATCATGGCTTTTGCCTTTTCCTCTTCTGAGGAATTATTATCTTTATCGGTCGTGGTAATAAGCGTTTTGCCTTTTAGATGCATTTTAGCATCAAATGCCCATGTCATATAGTTTTTTCCAGGGGCATCTAGTGCTATGATTTTGAGAGTCACTAAGTTCGACATGAAGATCTGTTATCATTGAAGAGAAAAAATAAACAATTATAGGTTATGACATTGAAAACAAAATTAAATAAATTATTATATAACAATTCATGTGTTAGATCCGTTTATATTTATAGATAATTTATTTTTAGATTTATTTAACCAATTAACAATTAAATAATGAAAACATAATTTAAATAAGTTATGTGGTGAAATTATTTCATCCTTCACATGAATAAATAAAATAATTAACAAAAATAAAATATACCAAAAATTGGTGGCTCGATCATCCGTATAACAAAATAAATTATGTCATGAATTTTTTCATCCTCCACATAAATATAATAATTAACAAAATGAAATATGACGTAAAAAACGGTGGCATAGTCATCCTTATAACAATAATAAATAACAGATAAATATTCATAAAATTTTAATATTATTGATTGATGACTGAACCCGTAGAATCATATAGTATAATATATTATGACCGGATATATATTCTACGAGGTCTATATATAATTTTTTTACTTGAAAATCGAATCCAAATTGAAATCAAAATCGATTGGAAATCGAGATCATAAAAAATTTGAAATTAAAAATAATACATAACGTGTAATATTATATTTTTAAATTAATTAGAACGTTCATTAATCCATATAAATATATATTAATGATTAATTTTTAAAGGTTTTTGTATTTGTGAGAAAGAATGTTCTGGTTCTTTGGGTACTTGAGTTGAGGCCGAAAAGAGAGATGGTACTCTCTCTCTTTCAACAATAACAAATAATTTTTTATGCACTTTCAGGGTCCCCAAAACAGATGATGCCGAAGAAACAATGGAGGAGACGAAACATACCAGTAGAAACCCATCTAAATCACCCCTCAGTCTCAAAGATATTCCTCCTCTGGATCCATCTTCCATCCCATTTACCTCTTCCCTGGTAATTATTCAAACTACCCAACCATTAAAAAACGTTTCTTTCGTTTGGTTATTTCTTCTCTCTTCTCCATCATCATTTCCTTAATTCTATCAGATTGAATGAATTTGTGTTCTTCCGCGCATTACTTGTTCTAATTTATCAGAAACCCAACTCGAGGATGGGGTCATTTCATGGGGAAAACCAGAGTTGGGAATCGGAAAGCGTCATGAAGACAGGGAAGAGGAACGAGATTGAAGATGATGATGATGATGATGATGATGAAGATTCTTCTTCGTCCACCATACATGTAGATCCCAACAGTACAATAAGCAGAGACATGGCCCAGGAGAGGAATCGTGTTCCAGGACCTGAAGAAGATCTGGTTTACAACACAAGAAGACCCAGAATCGAAGGTACCTGTTTTCACCAACTACTTAGTTTAATTCGGTTCCATCTAAGTTTGATCAAGTAAGTTTGAGGTTTATACGTTTCGTAGCTTCTTTGTAGTGTAGATTTCTTCTGTTTTTAGTTGTATGCTTCTGTTATGGTTTTCCTGTGATAAATAGTGAGAGGATATCCTCGTAGCTCCTAAGCGTGAGAATGCGTGTGTGTTTGTAATGTGCTGTAAATGGATGGAACTGTAGTTCTTCTAAGGCTGCAAATTCTAAACATGACAATATGGAATGAGAATTTCAGTGATGGGTTCACTCATTGGGAGTATCAGATATAGTAGTAACATAGAAATACAAATGACTACATTGCGACTTCTACGATGTAACAAACCGGTTTTAAGAAGCCTAGTGGACATCGTGACGAAAGTTTGTTTTTAGGTTTCGTTGTAGTTTCTGATAGCAGTAGTTGCAATCACACTTTGTTGGTTCTTTTGTGTAAATGTTCGGAGGAAGCTAAGAGAGGATCAGTCAAATCACAGTTGCATGATACATGTCTTGCGATTGGTTGGAAACTACCGGTGTATGAATGCTGCAAAGTCGAGGGCTCTAGCCACTCGAGGATGTGAGTGAACATATAAAGCCATGTACTTGTGTTTTCGGTTTTGCAGCTTCTGGAATGAATACAGTTTTGGTTACTTTCCAGGTATACATACAAGGTTACGGTTGAGATTGAGTCGTCTTCAGGTACAACTGTGTTGGAGTGTTTTGGGGCCCCTCAGTCTAATAAGAAAACCGCAGCTGAGCATGCAGCCGAAGGAGCACTCTGGTACCTTATTCGATAGGGTCATTCACCTCTACGGGCAAAACCAGACAAAGCCTTACCTGACTTGTCGAGTAATCGTCTAATGGTATGGTTTGCAAAATTTAGATAATGCAGTTATTTCATGGTTGTATAACTGAAGTGACAGCAAGTCTGTCTGGTGCTACTTCTATAGACCTAAGAGGTTACTTGCTCAATGAACTCTCTGTTTCAGAATCTTGAGCCATTTAGTACAAACAGAGAGTTTGTTTGCCTAAAAAACTTAGCACGTTTGAAAATAGCAAGCATCAAGAATTTGTGGAAAGAAGAGAACCAGAATCCCGCACTCCATGGACGACGACAAGGGAGACTCACTTTCTGCCTGCTGCTCCAACTTTTGGCTTCGCTTTAACTTCGCTTTCCTGCATTGAGCGAAACATTAACACAAGAAACATACCTTCTTATGATTCATGGTGAATGGTAAGAGAGAACACACCTGAGGAAGGTGCAAGAAGACGTTGGTCTTGGCGGTTGCTGGGTTGTGATTTTCTGCACCTTTACTCCAGTCGTAGCAAACCTGACATGGGTGAAACATATAAGAGGGCAACATTTCGACTTAAAGGTAGAACCAACATGAATTTATGGGGTTTACATCTCTCTGTACATGCTTGCCTTGGCATCATACAAAATAAAACTAAACAAAAAGAAACACATACCGCATATGCATATATTGAGCCATCATGGTTGAAGGTACTGCAGGGAATTGGCTGATTGCACCTCGACATGGCCTGAGAATACAGGAATGTTATGTAGATTATGTAAGGGAAATAGATATTACACATGAAGACAAAAGATTGATTATTCATAGCACAGATGGAATGGAGATGCCATTCTGTAAATACCTTAAGCCTCTGCTTGCTATCTTTGTCCCAGAAATTGAAAGAGCCATCAGACCCGGCAGTGGCAAATGTGCCATGTATCTGAAGTATGCAGCAGGAAAATGAAATCAATTTCTCGCCATTGTATAGTGTAACTTGGACCATAAGGCTTACCGGGTGGAAGTTCAGAGAGTTGACAGAATATATTTCATTGCCATCTCTGTGGCATTTGAAAGTGAAGTTTTTGCTTTGTTGTGAATCATCCAGGTGATGCACACCAACTCTTCCCTCAATTGAGCCGACCTGGAGGAATAATTAGACACGCATTATCTCACTTGGCGTTAACTTGTCGTGGTCGAATTAAGACACTTATAGAGATAAGAGGAAGCAGGGTAAAATGCATGATACAAGGGCAAAATTTATAAGAACTATTGGAAGCTGAAACTGATTGAGCAGTCTTCAAGAAGAACGATTGCCTCTTAAAGAACCAGCTAAGAGACAACATTCATGCAACGCAAAATTCATGCAGCAAGCTTGAAAAGGAATAAATTGATTCTCAAAACATGTTAGCATCCTATTTACAGAGAGCATTAGAAAATAGTTAAGCCGAATGTTAAGGTCGTTATCCAAGATGAAGTTACAACATACCAAAAAGCCTTGCTGATCGGGGAAGGCGGCAACCGACCTCGTCTGGTATTTGAGTGGGGAAGTGATTCTCTTGAACTCTGTCTACAAAATTCTAAAAACTTAAAAGTTGTGACATTTAAGATTTTAAAACAAGGAATTCATTCTTTGTAAAATTAATGAAGGCTTCACTAACTTATCCCACATTGATGATAATTTGTTCTCAAATTCCGGGAGCCGTGCAAAGCTCAAAGTTCTTATTGCCCAAAGGTCATGTTAAGCAGCACATGTTTAAAATGTAAAAACCAATTGTTGTGCGGGAAGAAAATATTACCTGAGGATTTTGCAAGTTGAAGACAATCAGATTTCTGTCCGCTGTTCCGACGACCATCAGAGGATGTTTTACTGTCATAGCATAGCAGCGTTCTGGAAGTTGTTGGGTGTGAACTGGATTGGACTGTCTTGTGTCCCAATATCTAGATCAGGGAAATCAGTATGCGACGTTAGATGTTAGCTATAGCAACATAAATGAAAAATGCAGTCAACTTATATGAAATAGACGATAACAAACAATCTTACTTCAGTGTTTTATCCCAGCTCCCAGTAACCAGGAGATTCATTCCCGGTATCCAAGCCATCTCTGAAATAGGAGCATCATGCATAGCGACAGTTACAGGTTGAGCACCGGACAATAGGGGCCACATTTTTGCTTGCTTGTCACATCCTCCTGTAAAGACTGTTGTTCCATCATCTTTCCAAGCAGAGCACAAAACCTTCATCACGAAGAAATAAAAAGGCATTCTCATTAGATTCTGAGTAAAGAGAGCAGGAAATAAGAAGCCATAAATTTGATAACTTATTACCGGCTGATCATGTGAAATTGATGCTTTTGGTGTACTGGTGACATTGGTTCCATTACGAACTATTTCCCAGCATCTCACCTGGAACATTAGAAATAAATTTGCAAATGATATGTGCGCGCATCAGAAGGAAGGTGAAAAGGACAAAGAGCAAAGCCAAAAAGTTAGGAAACCTAAACAGAATGCACCTCCAGAAAAAAAAAAACATGTAGAACTAATAACGGATGACACTAATGAACATTTCTTTGCACAAATGACAAGTGTGACATGGACCTGATTGTCCCATGAAGTTGCCACAAGAATATCGGCTCTTGGGCTAAAATTTAAGCTTGAAACTGAGTCGCTGGGAGGTGCAGCCACCTGCAGGCAAAAGAAGAACATGGAGTCTATTGTGAGTACATAAAACAAGACTACGCCAGGGATTTAGTTAGGAAGGAACCATTACAGAACAAGAGCAGCCACGTCGAGAGTAGCAATCAAACCCTAATGTTCTAACGCGCACATTAAGTCAAGATTAGATTAGTTACGTTTGAAACACACTGAAAAAAATGGTCCAACTTCTTCAACGATAAGAGAGTAAACCTACATTGCAACACATAATCTCAAGCACGCAAATCAAACAAGATTACCAAACCAGAGCCAAGCCAGCCATTTGAAATTAAAAAATAGGGAAAACATAAGAAGAAGGGAATAACGATACCTCGTAGGATTTGTTAGGGTTAGAAGAACTCGAAGTAGCCGAAGAACCAAAAGTAGCCATTGAAAGAGCCAAAACCAAAGCAGACAACTGTGAGAATGTTTGAAGTCAGGACACAACCATCACACGAGAAAGCTCAAACAAAAAAAAAACACAGAATTCAGCTTCACGAAGAGAGGATTCGAGAGTCAGAGAGAGAAGGAGAAACCTTAGATTTAAGACGGCTCTGAAGATTTCTCTGTCTGATTTCCGAAGGGAAAAAGGATAGTCAATGCGGGCAAATTAACCGGACCCGAAACTCATCCCGAACCAGCCAAAATTACTCGAAACCTCGGTTCAGGTAATAAAATCTTATTACCTGTAGTTCGGGTTGGGTGGTTCGGTTCGGATGTTAAAATAGGATAAAACTTCTATTTGCATTTGTCCTCATTTTTGTCTATTTTATCTATTATTCCTCATGTTTTGCATTTTCCTATCCCATATTTCGCCCAACATCTTATTCATCATTATGTTTAAAAATTCGGCCTATATCCGTTCCATTTAAAATCTGTTAAATATTTCAATTTTGACGCGATTTATGATCAATTTTATCCGATTTAGACCTAATTTTGATCTGGTTTAAGATCAATTTTGACTAGAATTTAGGTCCAAATTGATCCGGTTTAGACTCAATCTTAACCCAGTTTAGATTTAATTTTGACCATAATTTAGGTCCAATTTTGATTTTTATCTAAATCCAATCCGAATCAGTATAAAATTCAACAAAATTAAACCGAAATTTAAACAAAATTCGATTTTTATTGGTTTGTTAGATTTTTAACTCGAAATTAGTATGATTTTTACTCGAATCATGTACATTTTGACCCAATTTTGATTCTCATACCATTAAAAACTCGAATCAATATGAAAATCAACAAAATTAAATCGAAATTTAAACAAAAACCGATTCTTATCGGTTTGTTCGATTTTTAACCCGAAATTAGTATGATTTTTACTCGAATTGTATACAATTTGACCCAAATTTGATTTTAATACCATTAAAAACTCGAACCCTCTAGACGGAGCAAGTGAGGTGAGTCCGATTTTGATAAAACCGAAATTTAAACAAAAATCGATTCTTATCGGTTTGTTTGATTTTTAACCCGAAATTAGTATGATTTTTACTCGAATTGTGTATAATTTGACACAAGTTTGATTTTCATACCATTAAAAACTCTAATCAATATGAAATTCAACAAAATTAAACCGAAATTTAAATAAAAATCGATTCTTATTGGTTTGTTCGATTGTTAACATGAATTAGTATGATTTGTACTCGAATTGTGTACAATTTAACCCGATTTTGATTTTCATACCATTAAAAACTCAAATTAATACGAAATTAAAAAAAATAAACCGAAATATTTTAAAAAATCGATTCTTATCGGTTTGTTCGGTTTTTAACCCGAAATTGGTAAGATTTTTATTCGATTTGATTAAATTTGGTTATAATTCTAATAAACGTAAAACTATTATTTGTTTAAATTTCGGATTAGTTCGGTTCAAATTTTCATATTGATTCGGGTTTTAATCGGATTAATCAGTTTAGTTCAGTTGAAATTTTATATTAATTCGGGTTTTATTGCTATTTCGGTGTAATTTCGTTAAGAATCAGTTTGTCTTTAATTAAGGTTTATTTCGGTTAAAATTTCATATTGATTCAAATTTTATTCGGGTAAAAATTAAAATTGGATCCAAACTTTGTTAAAGTTGGTTTCAAATTATGGTCAATATTACGTATAAACCAACACTACAAGAAAAATTAAATTTCCAAAGAGCAAAATCCGTCCCTAATTCTTCTGGAAAATGGTTTCCAGACGTTTTTTCCGGACGGATTTTATCGATCCGTAAATGAACGTCGCTAATTAATTTCCGTTCGGAATTCTTCTGAAATTCCGGACAGATTAAGTAACCCCTAAATCGTCCGGAAAAAATTAAAAAATTTTAAAAAATTAAAAAATTAAAAAATTTTAAAAATATTTAAAAAATTTAAAAAATTTCCGGACGGATATATTTTTCCGTCTGGAATTTTTTTCAAAAAATTTAAAAATAAAAAAATAAAAAATAAAAAATAAAAACATTTATCTTCTATCGGCTCCATCGTCACCTCTTCTTCTTCTGTCTTCATCGTCGCCTCCTAATCAACCGTCATCGTTGTCTCCACCTTTATCGTCGTCGCCATCGCCACCTCACCTCCACTGTCGCCTCCACCACCGCCATCGTCTCCACCTCCGCGGCCGTCGTCTCACATGGCTTCTTCTCTATTCCTCTTTCTCTTTCTTCATTCTCTTTTTCTTTCTCTTCTTAGATTTCCGGACGGATTCAAATATTCCGTCCCTAATTCCAAACGGATTAAATAATTCGTCCCTAATCCGTCCCTAATTCCAAACGAATTAAATATATCATCCCTAAAAAATCCGTCCCTAATCCGTCCCTAATTCCGAACGGATTAGGGACGGTTTTTTAATTTTTTGTTTTTAAATTTTTTAATTTTATTTGAAAAAAAAATCCGGACGGTTAGATGTCCATCCGGATATTTTTTGAAAAAATAAAAAAATATTATTTAATAGAATTATATTTTTAAATAAAAAGTTAATTTTAATAAAAAATATTTTTTGAAATATTTCCGGACGGACACCACACCATCCGGAATTTTTTTTTCAAATTTTAAAAAATAAAAAATCAAATTTTATATATTTTATATAAAAAATTAATTTTTTAAAAAAATTTAATATTATTTTTCAAAAATTTCCGGACGGATATATTTTTCCATCCGGAATTTTTTTCAAAAAAAAATTAAAGAAATAAATAATAAATAAAATAATATAAAAATAAAAAAATTCCGGACAGATACAAAAAATCAGTCCTTAATTTCCGGACGGATTTTTAAAATAAAATAAAATAAATAATTTTTTAAAAATAAAATAAATAATTTTTTTAAAAAAATCAAAAATCCGTCCCTAATCCCTCCGTATTCTAGGGACTGATTGGTGGTAGTCCTTAATCCGTCTGAAAATAAGGACTGAAAGAATTTCGTTTGTAAATTACGGACGGATTAAAATCCGTCAGGAATTTAAGGACGGATTGATATTTCCTTCCGTAATTTAGGGACGGATCAAAATCCGTCCGGAAATTCCGTCCCTAAATTTAAAATTTCTAGTAGTGCAAGTCAAAATTGGACCTAAATGCTAGTCAAAATTGAGCCTAAACTGAATCAAAATTGGTTTCAAATTCTGTCAAAATTGAGTCTAAATTGGATCAAAATTGAGTCTAAACCGGGTCTAAATTAATTTCGGATCGGATCGGGTCGAAATTGGGTAAAAACCGGGTTGAAATTGAAAGATTTAACAAAATTTTAAACGAAGTGGGTTATAGGCAGAATTTTAAACATGAGGGGGGGAATAGGATTTTGACCGAAACATGACGAGGGAATAGGATGAGTGCGAAACATGAGGGGTGAATAGGCAAAGTAGGCAAACATGAGGGGAAATAAGAGTTTGTTCTTTTAAAATAATTGAAACAGGTACCCGCGGGTACCCGGGTCTAATTATATATGTATACATAATTAGACATATACTTAGATTTATTTACAAAAATGCCACTCTAACGTAAACCTAACCTAACACACACGATCACTCTCTTCTTTTTTTCCCTTCTTCTCCCTCCCTTTCCTCTCTGCTTCCTTCCATGCCGCCGACCTCCAAATGTCACCTCTCGTCTCTTCTTCCTTCCACGCCGCCGACCTCCTCCTGACACCGCCTCTCGTCTCTTCTTCCTTCTCGACCTCTTTTCCTCTCGTCTCTTTTCCTCTCGTTTTTCTCTTTCCGACCGACCACCTCTTCGCTGACCTCCCTCTTTTCGACCACCTCTTGGTTGACCTCCCTCTTGCCCAACCCTACTTGCTTCTTCTATGTGTTCTCCGAATCCCACCACCTCCCTCCCCTGTCCTCCCGCCACAGTTGTCGCCGTGTCCTCCACCAGCTTGCTCAGCCTATCCTGAGGCTCGACCGCAAGCCCCTCCGATGTCTTCTCCAACACATCCTATTCTCTCTATCTATCTCTCTCCGTTGTTGTTCCCTTTGTTTGGTTGATTGTGTGTATGGGTTGGGCACGGGTTTGGGTACCCGCGGGTATCCGGTGCATTTGGCGATTACTCGAGCCCCGGGTACTCAAACCCCTTGGGTTCGGGTTCGGGTAGGAATATGCCTACCCATCCGGACTCGGGTTCGAGTACCCTAAAAAATCCGGATACTCGACCTGTTCCCAACCCTATCAATGAGCGATATATATATATATATATATATATATGATGAGCGCCATCGGCGATGCATTGTACGACGAGTAGATTGCATGAGTGAGAGGGAATATTTTCACTTGGGCTTTTAAGGCCCAATTAGGGTAAGCGCATTATAATAAAGGATGAGGAATATTTAATAATAAAATATATTAATTTATGAGTTAGAGGATGATGTCTACGATCGATTCGAATATTCGAAACATTCGTATCCGATTTGTATTCGATTTTTATTTGAACCGAAAATTCAAATATCCGTTGATACACATACAAATACAAATATTAGAAATAAGATATTCGACAAATACAGTTACAAATACAAACAGTAGGTTCAATTATCCGAACTATTTGTATCCGTAAGTATTATATAGAAAATTTAGTTAATATATAAATACATATATAACAAAATTGATTTTAATGATCAAATTGGAAATAAAAATATTATTAATCTTATTTAAACACTTATTGTATAAATATATAGACAGATATGCAATATATTTATGATTGGAGGACTAAAATATCAAATACTTTAAAATAACTAATATTATTGAAGATTTAATTTACACTCAAGAATGATTCTAATCCAAGTGGATTGGATAATGTTATAGAAACATTACAATATATGAAAAAAATAGAATTCACCAAATATATAACTTTTTTTATGAATTTTATTTTAGTGTATAATCTAACAATTTTTTTTATTGTTTTAGGTGAATTGACGATATTCATAGAATCATCAACGAAACTAATTTAAATGACTAATGTGGAGATGAATGTGAAGATTTGATGTTTTGGTTTATTTATATTATGTATCTTTGCATCTTTCTGCAATTTGAATTTTAGTTTTAAATTATATTTGATTATTATTGAGTTTTCATTAAAATTATATATATATATATATATATACATTAAAAAAAATTTAGGTTCAAATACGAATACCCATATATCCGACGGATATCCGTATATCCGACAAATATTCGTATTTATAAATATCCGAATTTACAAATACAAATACAAATAATAAATTTGGATATCCGCCGAATACAAATACAAATATAAATAATTGTATATTCGTAAATATTCTTTTTTTATCCAGCCCTAGTAATGTCCACAAATACTAGAATTTTTATATTTGTATTGGTATTTGAAGAATATTTGAATTTATTATTTATATTTGTATCTAAAAATTAGAATATCAACTGAATATTTGTATTTATTGTTTGTTGAAAAAATTCAATGGAAAAATTATTATTCATCAAATACAATCATTAGTTAAAGTTAAAAATTATACAACACAAAAATATATTATATATTTAAAACAAAACACTTTTAAGCCTTCCCGAATCAAACTTTGAATTTTCTGCAATACTAGATTTCATCCTAAGTTGCACAAAACAAAAGCATAGATAACTAGACTGATAACAAAACACTTCCTACACCTAACATTTCTAATTCTTATGTATATCCACGTTTCTTTAAAAATCGACTAAAGATGCGGGCTACCCTATATACCGACTAATACTACGTAACCAAACACATAAATCTGACATTCCAAAAAAGGGGAGAAACCCTAACCATTTGACAAAAGGGTTTTGTGGCAATGATCTATGATAGAGAAAGCCATAGTGTGAGAAAGATAGTAGGACTACGACAAAAAAGCAGTTTGTGACCATGGAGAAGACGTGGGTGTTAAGATGTGGGAAAGCGAGGGAAATAGGTGAGAGGAAGTGGGCTACAAAGATGGGGAGAGGAGTGGTGCAATGACAGAGAGACGATTGGGAGATAGAGTGGTCAACATGATGTGGGCGAACGAGGGAGAGAGGCAAATGGGTGAGATGGTAGAGAGGTAAGCAGGCGAGATGATGGAGAGGCGATTTGGGGAGAGAGAGGCAAGAAGACGTGGTCAACATGATGTGGGCAAATGAGGGAGAAAGGCAAATGGGCGAGACAGTGGAGAGGCGAGTCGGCGAGATGATGGGTAGAGAGTTAGGTTATCCGCTAGATGGGTCTCGTTAGAATGGGTAGAGAGTAAACGACGCTGATAAGGAAGGTACAATTAGGTTAGGGCGGGCAAATTATCCGAGAAACATATCCATCCGAAATCCACGAAATATCATTATGAGCGGATTCGAGTTTGAGTTCAAGTAATAAAATCTCATTATCTATAGATTTAGATTAAGGTTTTCTATTCCTAGAAATAGATACCTGTGGATACCCGATGTTATATATAAAATTACCGAAATACTCATATATTTTTATAAAATTTACAAAAATGTCACTAGTGTTAAACATTTTCTTTTCTCTTCTTAATCATCGTTAAACTCTTTAGGCATTACATATTGGTCTTCATTCTACTAGCATTTTCTTAAGACTGTAATAATTGTGAATAACCAGTTGAAGAATTTTGGATTAATTTCGAATTCATTAAATTCTAATTATTATTGTTAATTCTAGAATCTTTTATTAACTAGGATTTTTTAACATAATAGAATTAATAAAAAAAATATGATACCTTATTTTTTCATACAGACCCCAACCAATTGTATACTCACCTATTTCTATTTAGGTGTCGCAATATTGTCGTCGTTGAACCCAATACTCTTCATCTAACATGCCTCATTAATGCGCTCGCACACACTCTTCTTCAAAAGTTCAAGTGGAAAATTACTTGATCAATCACACTACACATAATGTTTGCTTAGCCCGAGCGTTTGATTAAAGTATCGACGCTTGGAGAAAACAAACTCCAAGTCATCTTTCCCACCTCGACAATAGGTCGAGCACCTAATCCCTAGACTCTCTCTAACAATTTAAGTCTTAAAAAAACCTATATGTATATCATTCATACGTATATGACATTCGAAGGTATGATCCAATATTCGCTTTTAACGACTTCTAGATTATGGATCTCTTAAAGATTTTACTGTGTTCATGCATCATTTTGAACGTAAGAAATTTTTCAAAAGAATCAACAATGAAACAACGATAAAAACTAGGTTTATGTGGAAATGATCATGATCTTAACTCTCAGTGGTGACAAACAATGAACAATGAATTTCCCTTATTCATTTTTTCTTTTTATTATCTCTCTCAGTTTATTCTTTCGGGTCGATGGAACAAGTTAGGTGGCTATCTCATGATTCTTTAATTATTATTAGGTTTTCACTTTAAATTATTATGGAATGGGTCTTTCTTATACCTTACTATTTTTGTATTTTCAAATAGTGTGTTCACATTGTATTCATTTATTCTCATCTTAAAAAAATTACTTTTTATGTTTGTGTGTCATAATACAATTTGCAAGATATATATCTCAATCACTAATCTTCGATCGAAAAGCTTGTTATCCGTTAGATTGATCTGATATTAATGAACCTGAAAAACTATAAAGTTTCATATAGTATAAATATTTAACTAAATATTAAAACATTAGTAGATAACCTGAAAAACATATAAATAAACATTGAAAGAAAAATACATTCAAAATTAAAGTAACAAGTTATTTTTAAAAGAGATTACTACAAAATATAAAAACTTCAAATCAGTCATCTTTTATTGATCATTTTGCATTATTGGGTTGGTTAAGAAAATCCGTAGTTTCCAAATTTATACCACTTTTTTCGTCTTTAAGGAAATCACCGCAAAATCATAAAAAGTGAAATTCATTTAAATATCTTTTATCTTTATCTTTATTCATTCGTAAATTCTAATATAAATCAACAAAATGACTTGATATACGAAATTTCGATACCCACAGCCTTGTTAATGGATATTTCGAAGAAGTCATGTTTGTTTCACATAATAGAGTGGATCCAATCAGACGAACATGTTGATTTTTCATTAAGAACTTGTTTTATTATTATATAACGAGAAAAAAGTTCTAAGAACTCACAATATGTTTTGAATTCCTTTATTCAAAATTGTTGTTATATAATAGCATAATCATCATATAATATTGATAATATTTCTTTTAACTTATCATAATCTATTTTCTCCAGCTGGATTGATTCTAGGGATTATTTCAATCATCGTAAAGTTACGTTCATCAAGTTACGTACAATCTTTGAATCTTTGATTTGACCAATCATTTTGTTCCTCTAGTAAAAAAAATATTATTATTATTATTATTATTATTATTATTATTTCTAGAAAATATTAATGTAAGGACGAAATTTCTATACCTAATTTGATTTCCATAAAACTGATGAATTTTGGTATGATCTTAAATTCTTAGGATTTTTATAAACGTCCTGAAATTCGAGACATAATTTTTATATGTTTGTAAGTTCATGACAAATTATGATCCGATTCCTAAATTCTAGATAAAAAATGATAATTTTTTTTATCTATAAATTTAGAGACAAATTGATATGATCCTAGAGGACGCCGAAGACGTGACCAACAACGCAGAAGAGGACGCGACCTGCGGCACGGAAGAAGAAGAAGTCGGGGCGGCCCGAGACACCAACAGCGCGGCCCGAGACGCCAACACTTTTTTTATGTCTTTTTCACCGTACTTTGATAACTCGTGTTAACAACTCGTTTCTTACTCCCGTAGGGTAACCCGTGGCACAAGCCATGCTGTATCCGGGCACTCACTAGACAGGTCAGTCGCGAGCCAAAGCGGTAGGGGATTAGCAGATTAGCCCAACTATTAGTCTTTCTGCCCCATCTGCCCTGTTTCAGAGAGAAAGACAGGCTTGGTATTTGTACCCTTCCTCTTAAGGGAGTTCTTCCTATTGAGGATAATGAGTGCCCTCCTTCCCTCCTTTTCGTTTTTTAGTCTAAGTTATTCAAGTAATGGTTGAATCCTTTCCAATTCGTACCTGTAGCTAGGGGTGGTAGTCTTTTTAATAGTCCTCCCCCCCGTCAGTCTCGAAAGAAAAAATCTCTCTGTTGTACTGGTTTCCCCCTAAGTCATCTATAGGCCCTGAAAACGCGACTTTATATGCTTTTAGGAGTCTACGCCGCCTGCCTTTTTAGGAAAAGGAATAGGCCGGCTTTCCAGCTACACCTGCCCATCGGAGAGACTGAACTGCAGAATGAAGGGGGTAGTAAGAAGAGAGAGTTGATAGTTAAGTTAATAAAGAGAGTAGCCTTTCTTTGGGACTTGAAGGCAGAGAAGAAGCCGGTGGAGTCAGTTCATCTAATTCATCCTCTAATAAGCATTTCATGCCATGGTTTTTGTGAAATGAAAGAAGAAAGGAGAAAGAGTCTCTTTTGGTTAGCTAGACCATCTTCCCCCATAGGACACCAAGGCTTGCAGCGAACCTTTCCCTTGTAGCCAGCGAAACGAAACCCTGCCTTGGGCAATTGCTTTGCTTAGCTTTCGAGCTAGCTAGCTCTATACTTCTTTCTTTATGTCTTTTCTTAGTTAACAACCTCTTCGAACGTGTTCGAAGATATTTGTGCGTGTCTAGTTCGTGTGTTTGAAAATTTATTCGTACGTATTTAGTCCGTGCGGTTGAAATTGTTCGAACGTGTGCGTGTGCAACTATACCCGTACGTGTTCTTTGTCTAGGGTTTGCGTTTGTTTTCTTCCCGCTTGTGGCTGCTCCGTTTGTTAAGTGTGTAGGAGCTCATGAGTAGTTACACGCAAGGAAAAATCTAAGACAACACGGGTGATATGGAAGGCGACCAAAGCCGTGTGAATGAGAGACTCATTGAGGCTCTCGCGGCTCACCC
>CM071863.1:41325082-41357287 GCA_036759665.1 Gynandropsis gynandra
TCTATATTGATTCTAAATTAGACATATACAACTCAATATATTGTTAATGGCATGGGTCGCTTGATCGCATATATGCCAAACTAGGGTCGCATGATCGCATATATTGATGAATAGATGCGAATTCGACGAATTTACGGGTTTAGGATGATAAAATGACATAAGACATTTTCAACGTTTAAATATTGATTACATAAGGTCTCAAAGGTTACAAAGGTCAGAAAGAGGTTTAAGAAGAAGAACATGAAGATGAAGAGTAAAAAAAGCCAGAAAGAAGAGGAACAAGCAAATTTAATCGTTTGCGTCATCTTATTTCCATTACTATCCTCTAAATAAAACTTGGAACCTGAGCTCCAATCTATTGGTTTCTTCTTCCTCGTCAACCCACAAGAAGAAATCAATAGATTGGAGCTCAGGTTCCAAGTTTTATTTAGAGGATAGTAATGGAAATAAGATGACGCAAACGATTTGGTGCTACAAATTGTTGTAGCTTTTCGGTTTTTCCTCCTCTATTTATGTTAGAGAATTCTATAGGATAGAAAAAATTAGAAGAGATTGTAGTTGATGGAAAAGGTTGTGTTTGCTTTTGGTTTATTCATACACTATTTATAGGAGTAAAAAATACAAACAACCCGTGCATTTAAAGATAATAAAGATACTTCTAATAACGAGATAACCTTCAAACTACCCGTGCATTTAAAGATAATAAAGATACTTCTAATAACGAGATAACCTTCAAACTACCCGTGCATTTAAGTTGGTTTGACTGCTTCTAGAATGTTCAAGGGTCCGCATGGATCGCAAGGGTCGCATGGGGATAATAGGTCGCAAGGGTCGCATGGATCGCAAGGGTCGCATGGGGATAATAGGTCGCAAGGGTCGCATGGATCGCAAGGGTCGCATGGGGATAATAGGTCGCAAGGGTCGCATGGATCGCAAGGGTCGCATGGGGATAATAGGTCGCAAGGGTCGCATGGATCGCAAGGGTCGCATGGGGATAATAGGTCGCAAGGGTCGTATGAAGGTCCAATACACTGGGATAGTTGGAGTCGCAAGAAGGTCCAGTGTATTGGACCTTCTTGCGTCTCCTACCATCCCACTGTATGTGACCTTAATGCTACAACACAAGAGATGAGAAAAATCAAAGTAAAATCTAAGTAAATGAAGCATCTTTCATGTAAATGATCAAGAGTAAAACTTTCTTACGAATACTAATCGACTCCCCGTGAATGCTTGAACAAGTTCCGTCACTCGGTAACCATTTGGTGTAACGGGGAAAGACGTAAGGTGAAGAGAGTTGAACATTGGAATAAACTTTTCAATAAACCTTCTTTCGAACAAATTCAAGTGATTTACCTGAGCATGAGTTAAAATTCGTCGTGTTGGCTTCATACAACTTTCGTCTATTATGTGGAATCGATCGAAGGTTTATTGAATCTTTCGCCTACTTCTACTATAACCGCAGACTTCCTGAAGACATCTTTTGAAGGTCTACCTTCTTGTGTCTCTGACATGTCCAGTGTATTGGACCTTCTTGCGTCCCCTACCTACCAGTGTATTGGACCTTAATGACAACACAAGAGATGATTTGGTGCTACAAATTGTTGTAGCTTTTCGGTTTTTCCTCCTCTATTTATAAACTCATATTCAACGAAAAATAAATGAACTCCGTTTTAACCAAGGTGCATGCATTGACCACATTAAAGAACCTTTTAATATAGGTCTTGAATGAATGAATGTATTGATCGCAAGGGTCGCATGGATCGCAATGGTCAAATGGGTCGCATGGGTCGCAAGGGTCGTATGAGGCTCTGTGACCCTTGTACCAAATATTAGAAAAAAAACAATGTACCAAATATTATAAAAAAAACAATGTACCAAATAATAGAAAAAACAATGTACCAAATATTAAAAAAAACAATGTACCAAATATTAAAAAAAACAATGTACCAAATATTAAAAAAAACAATGTACCAAATGTTCACATCTACCAGTCCAAAAATAAAACAATGTACCAAATATCAAGTTAGTCTTCGGGTTCAAAGGTACGTTCTCCATTATTATATATATCAGCCGCCATCTTCTCACGCATGGAAGTAACCTTGTCGTCGCAAATACGAAGAAACATATCCATATCCTTTGATAACGAGGCTTCTACGAATTTATAGGAGAAAACACCACAGTCATTCCCGCTTTGGTTCTGTGGCAGACCATCATAATACACATACCTCCATTCATCTTCTCCAGAAGCCAAAGAAGGAAACCCTCCGAGAATGAGCATCTTGGGGACAGCTTTTCTTATCCTCTCAATCACCGGATCGATATGTGTTTCCTTAAGGCTCATCCTGCAGTCGTATACCGTGATGCATCGGGTTTTGAAATCCGCTTTGATGGCTACCCAATGACATCCTACCCATTGATTATTTATCGATGGAATGTTTAGAACCGAGACAAAACCTTTATAATCACTAATTAGTGGCTTTGCGTTCAAAAACTGACTAAGCTTTTCCGGCAAAGTTTCCATATCCTCGTACGTCCACATCGAGAGCGTCTGCATGAAAGCAACAGGACAAACGTAATAATTCTGATACGCGCTGGGATCCGATGCCAAGCGAGAAGACAGCTCCATCAACGCCTCATCCGCTGCAAAAAGAAAAAAAATTAACACACAGGAATACCTATGACACAAAACTCCGTGAGACTAAGGGTTTAAAAAAACTTACTTCATCTTCAAGCCATGCGTTGGCCTTTAATATAATCTCCCAAAACTTTGGCCCCCGGGGAATATTTAGCTCAGATTTCCACCACCGATCATGTCGAGGTGCCTTCAGGAACCAATATAGCGTAGTCAACTTTTCACCTCTAGCATCAGTGAACGTAGGAAATTGGGTTATCAAGTCCTTTACTAATTCTCTGGGATTCCACACAAACTCCTCAGGTTCTTGAACCACCGTTTTTGCTCTTTTCGACGGTTCAACATATGGCACAGACTCCTTCGATAAAGGTCCAGCACCTGCATAAAATTTACCTCATTAAACATATGGCGACCAATGGGACCAATGCGACCTATGCGACCAATGGGACCAATGTGACCTATGCGACCCATGCGACCCATTCGACTTTAGCGACCCAGTGACACATGCGACATATGAAACCCATGCGACTCTAACGACCCTGCGGCTTATGCAACCCTACGACTCTAACGACCCTACGGCTTATGCGACCCTACGACTTATATGTCTCGATGGAAATTGACACTCAAATGACCTGTTCACTAAATATTACTTACTTGGTGGAACTCCATCAGGAGCAAGGTTTCTTGACACTGGATTTGGACGTCGAAGGAATTCAAAAGCAAAATCACCAACAGTGTCGGAAGATTGGGTTTCGATGATCGCAACTTTCTCGGCAGCCTTTGATTTTGGATTAGGCACATGAATCCCGACATCCCTTAGAAGGTCTCTTACGGCGTTGATGATTCTCTTCTCCGACTTCCTTATTTCCCCTATTAATTTCTTCTCCAGTGTCAGAGGGACTGCAGCATCAGCATCAGCATCAGCATCACTCACGCACTCCTTCCTCTTAGTCCCTTTTTCCTGCAAAATGACCAATTACGAATACATTATACTTCTACCGACCTAAGCGACCCATGCGACCCAACCGACCCATGCGACCCAACCGACCCATGCGACCCAACCGACCCATGCGACCCAACCGACCCATGCGACGCAATCGACCCGTGCGACCCTCAACCGACGTGTGCGACCCATGCGACTCAAACGACCCTCAGACACTCCGTGACACTCAAACGACCATTGCGACCTAACCGACTCACTGACACTGACACTTACCCGTTTCAAATCAATAAACTGAGTCTAAGATGGTCATGAAACTACTGCGACCCTTGCTACTCAACCGACTCACGGAGTCGAAGATGTTCATGCAACTCCTGCGACCCTTGCGACCTAACCGACTCACTGACACTGACACTCACCCGTTTCAAATCAATAAACTGAGTCTAAGATGGTCATGAAACTACTGCGACCCTTGCTACTCAACCGACTCACGGAGTCGAAGATGTTCATGCAACTCCTGCGACCCTTGCGACCTAACCGACTCACTGACACTCACCCGTTTCAAATCAATAAACTGAGTCTAAGATGGTCATGAAACTACTGCGACCCTTGCTACTCAACCGACTCACGGAGTCGAAGATGTTCATGCAACTCCTGCGACCCTTGCGACCTAACCGACTCACTGACACTGACACCCATTTCAAATCAATAAACCATTTTGTGACTCGAAAGCTTGCAAAACCCTAGAAATCGAACTACTTACACTTATTGACGCCATTGAAGATTGACTCGTGCTCTCTTCGTGCTCTCTTCGCCAGTTTCCTTCTCGCCAACTTCAAATTGTTCGCCAACTTCAAATCGTTCCCTCTCAAGTTCGAAATCACTTATTTCTTTCTTGCTATCAACTTTTAAACAGGTTTCACGGCGAAAAACTGTTCGGCTTTCTCGTTTTCGGCAGTTTTTCACGTCGAAAAACTACCGAACTTCCATTTTTCCACGTTCGAACGTTAAGGGCAAATTTGTCTTTTCTTCAGTTTTTATTTTTCGGATTTAATAATTATTTTGGGGAAGGGTATTTTTGAAGTGATTTAGCCCTATGATGGTATTTCTGATATTCCGCCGGATAATTTGGACAAGTCTTTGGTAATACAGAAACGGTTGAATTTATAAATACGTCCAATCTAATGATACTAACAAAACATTCTCTGTTTCCCTATTTCAGGTATCTCACGTTATTCTGCTTTCAGTAACAAAATTCCAGCAAAAACGTCAGACTTTAGCAAGGTTTACCTGGACTGCAATACAACAGAATCCATCCCTCCAACCTTTGTCATTCCAGTTTCAGACTCCACTCCACCTCCTGCTCCACCTGTTGTTATCGTCCAGAAACCAGCTAACACAAGGACACCTGATGCAGGAGACATGTCAGGCTACATGACAAGTCTAACGGATATATTTGGGAATATACATCTGCACAATTCGTTTGATATATTAGGCATTGAATAACAGAAGAAATATTCTCTGACAAATGGTCCTGGTTGCTGTTAGGAAAAACTCTATAAATTGTAGCATCACCATTCTGTAAAACGCTAAGAAAATTATATATTGAAATGAAATCTTGAAACCTCATTTGTCTCTCATTTTCTTTATGGTATCAGAGCCTCTACTGAGGTTTCTACTCTTGTTCAATCATGGATGAAAATCCAGAATATCCTTTCCCAGTACATGTTAATATTTCAAACTTCGTAACCTTAAAACTCACCAACACAAATTACCTGATCTGGAAAACACAGGTCGAATCCTTGCTAGACTCACAAGAGCTTCTTGGATTTGCCAATGGCGAGACGCCCAAACCACCAGAAACACTCACTACAACAAATGGAAACGTGACAACCCAGTCTATAAACCCTCAATACCAGTCTTGAAAAAAAAAACAGACTAGTTAGTAAAATCATGGATTTGTGGGAATGTCTTAGAGGAGGTGTTTGGGTTAGTCATAGGCATAAAAACTTCTACTGAAGTATGGAAATCCTTAGCACGAAATTTCAACCAAATCTCTATTTCCAGAGAGTTTAATCTCTTAGCGTCATTGCAAAACCTGACACTGGAAGGTAAGGAGATGACTGAGTACCTGAGGAGTTTTAAGTCGATTTGCGATCACCTTGCGTCCATCAGGAAGCCAGTCTCCGAATCAATGATGATATTCAGACTGCTCCAAGGATTAGGGAAGGAATACGAAGCCTTCTCAACGGTGATTCATACATCAATGCAAAAACTCCCTCATCCAACCTATGAGGATGTCGTTAGTCAGCTTACCAGCCTGGCCTTCACAACTCGGAGTCACAGAATCCCTGAGGTGTCTCACCATACAGCCTTCACAACACAAATAGGTGAACCTGCTGGAAACCATAATTCATCTCTGTCTCACAACAACCCTTCAGGACGAGGTAATTTCTCACCATTTAGAAACTACAGCAGAAAAAACTCTTATAGAGGTATACAGTCTTTCACCTCAAGGGGCGTGGCTTTATACAACAAATCCATACCAGTAACAAATCACAAAATCCACCCAGAAAAATGATTGAAAATTCACGACCGTTGTGTCAAATATGTGGAAAAACCGTCCATACTGCCTTAAAATGCTGGTACCGCTTTGATAATTCCTTTCAAGCGCAGAACATACCTCATGCTTTGACATCAGTCCAAGTACCATATCCCACGGGTACAGAATGGTACCCAGATTCAGGTGCAAGCTCCCATATGACTAACACACTGGATCGTTTACATATGCCTCAAACCTACAAAGGTTCAAAAATTATTATGGTGGGTGATGGCTCTCTACTTCCTACTCACATAGGATCAACAAACTTGTAAAATCCAACAGGTAAACTGCAACTGCAGAATGTTTTTGTTGTGCCACCACTAAATAAATCTCTATTATCTATTTCACAACTCACATCTGATATCCCATGCTATGTTATATTTGACCCTAACAATGTGACTATTAAGGACAAGCAGACTCAAAGGGTCTTAGCAACAGGCCACAAGTCTAAAGGGCTATATGTTCTTAATTCCACTGCTCAATATGCACTCTTCTCAGTTAGACAGCAAGCAACCTCCCATGATATCTGGCACAACTGTCTTGGACACCCCAATGA
Organism: Gynandropsis gynandra; assembly: GCA_036759665.1. Lineage (NCBI taxonomy): Eukaryota > Viridiplantae > Streptophyta > Magnoliopsida > Brassicales > Cleomaceae > Gynandropsis > Gynandropsis gynandra. Next base: position 41,331,813 of record CM071863.1, read on the forward strand.
TGAAGTTCTAGCAACATTAAAAGCTACTAGCAAGATTTATATTAACAAATTATCCACTGGCATATGTGAACCTTGTCATCTATCTAAGACTATTAAACTCCCTTTCAGTAGATCTTTTTTTAAAGCTTGTGAACCACTTGAACTATTGCATTGCGATTTATGGGGACCTTCTCCAGTTGTTTCAAATCGGATTTTTAAGTACTATGTCATTTTTATAGACCATTTTTCTCGTTTTTGCTGGTTTTATCCATTTAAGGCTAAGAATGAGTTTTATGTTGTATTTTTGAAGTTTCAAAAGAAAATTGAGCTGCATCTAAACAGAAAAATCAAGAATTTTCAGTGTGATGGAGGAGGTGAATTTGATAACAAGTTGTTCAAAGATCACTTATCTGATTGTGGTATACAACTGGCATGTCCTTACACTCCTGAGCAAAATGGTGCATCAGAAAGACGTCACAGACATTTGGTAGGCCTTGCTCTTTCCATGCTATTTCAGACATAGGTACCATTACTATACTGGGTAGAAGCTTTTCACACTGCTAACTTCCTCATTAATTTGTTACCATCATCTGTTCTGCAAAACAAAACTCCTTACTCAGTTTTATATGATAAAGAACCTGTCTACACCTCTTTAAGAGTGTTTGGTAGCTCTTGTTTCCCTTACCTTAGACCTTATGCACAAAATAAACTTGATTCAAGGTCATTAAACTGTGTGTTTCTTGGATACAGTGAGTTTTACAAAGGATATAGATGTCTATATCCACCCACAGGTAGAGTATATATTTCCAGGCATGTTATGTTTAATGAGCAAGTTTTTCCTTTCTCATCTATTTATCTAAACTTAGTACCCTCCTATAATACTTCTATGTTGAGGGCATGGTAGCAAGGGCTCCAGGTAAGAACCTAAAAACCTCAAATTAACGATAGTAATTCAAGTTCATTTCAGACACCTATCACTGTTATAGAACAAACCCAACACTCTTTATCACCTGCAACTGACATTTCTTGCGTGACCAGTACAAGATCTAGCTCACCTACATCAGTGGACACGCATGATGATAGACCTGTCTCCATAGCTCCTGTGCACCCCATGATCACAAGGTCTCAAGTGGGCATCAGAAAGCCTAATCCTAAGTATCCCCTATTTGCAACAAGTCAGGTACCCCTAACTCCAAAGATTGTAACATCTGCATTAAAAAATCCAGGTTGGGCACAGTCAATGATAGATGAGATTTCGGCACTTGAAAAAAAAAATCAGACATGGGAATTAGTACCTCAAACTGAACACATGCATATACTAGGATGTAAATGGGTTTTCAAGGTGAAACTTAAACCAGATGGGTCACTAGATAAACTTAAATGCAGACTTATAGTAAAGGGTTATCATCAAGAAGAAGGGATAGATTTTATTGATACATATAGCCCAATTGTAAAAACCTCAACTATTCGTGTAGTACTAACACTTGCACTCAATCATAACTGGAATATTAAACAACTAGATGTAAACAATGCCTTTTTGCATGGTGAACTTACTGAGACAGTATTCATGTATCAGCCACCTGGTTTTATTAGTAAACAATAACCAAATCATGTTTGTCGACTGAAGAAAGCTCTTTATGGTCTTAAACAAGCCCCTAGAGCATGGTTTAACAAATTTAGTTTCTTTCTTTTTGAGTTTGGCTTCTTGTGTAGTCAAGCAGACCCATCGCTCTTCATTTACAAGAATAACAAGGTAACCCTCATCCTTCTTCTTTATGTGGAAGAAATTGTACTCACTGGTAATTCTGACTCTATTCTCACAGAATTGATTACACAGCTTATCTCTCGTTTTCTTATGAAAGGCTTGGGTAAATTGCATTATTTCTTGGGTATTCAAACTACATTTCAAGAAACTGGCATGTTCTTGCATCAAACACATTATGCTAAAGATTTATTGAATAAAACAGATATGTTAAATTGCAAGCCCCTTCCCCACACCTTTACCCATTAAACCAAACCAAAATATTGCAGATCAAACTCCCTACCCTAACCAAACATTCTTTAGAAGCATTTTAGGTGCACTTCAATACCTCACCTTAACTAGACTAGATCTTAGTTTTGCCATTAATCATTTGTGTCAGCAAATGCATAAGCCAACATTGGGTGATTTTAAGCTTCTAAAACATATTCTAAGGTATTTAAAAGGTACATTGGGGTTAGGATTACATTTACACTCAAACACTACTCTAAACCTAAACGCCTTTAGTGATAGTGACTGGGGAGGGTGCCAATATACTAGGAGATCCACAACAGGTTTCTGTGTTTTCTTAGGCAGTAATTTATTCTCTTGGTCATCAAAATGTCAGCCTATAGTATCTAGGTCCTCAACTGAAGCTGAATATAGAGCTATGGCCTCTCTAGCAGCCGAAATCACATGGATCTCATTTCTCCTCCGCGATCTTGGCATCTCGTCTTCAAAAACTCATTTTTACAAATGAATCATCTTCTAAATTTTCTTCTGAATCTTCTTCAAAAACTAGATGTAGTTTTGTTATCTAAAGTCGATTAAAAACCTTCACTTTTCATGAGAAGAAAATCTCTTGTCCCATCAAATTTCTTTAATTTTTACTTTTCACTTGTCATATCAAAACCTCTTTCATATCATAAATGTTTTTTTTTCTAAATGTTTCATTTAATTTTTGGTGGAAATCTTTCATTTCCAATATCATAAATGTTTCCTTCTATTTCATTCTTCATGAGAATAGTAATATACATGTTTTTTTTTCTATCATTGATTCTTCTTGAAAATCAATGTTTCCTTGAGATATATCAAAACTATGTTTAGAGATGATAAATTGAATAAAAATTTTCTATCTAGTTATGCACTACAAAAAAAACTGGCATTTTCCAACGGACATTTGGAAAATGCCAAAAATCCGTTGGAAAATGCTGTTTCCAACACACGCCAACGGATTCCCGTCCGTTGGAAAATGTTCGTTGCAAATGAGGATCCGTTGCAATTCGCAACGGTCATGTAACGGATTAAATCCGTTGCAGACTTGCAACGGACTTGGCAACGGGATTTTCCGTTGGAAGGGTCGTAAGGACGCCAGTTGGAAGTGTAAGCAACGGATCACCGTTGCACACTTGCAACGGACGACCGTTGGAAAGCAACGGTAGTCCGTTGCAAATTAGGCGGGGAAAAATTCATCTTTCCAACGGGAATCCTTTGCCATTTGGCGGGAAATAGCAACGGAAGTCAGTTGCAAAATGGCGGGAAAAGATTTGGCGGGAAATACGTTCCAACGGATGCCCATTAGCGGTGCCAACGGATGCCCGTTGGAACTTTTGAAAAAAAAATAAATAATAAATAAAAATAATTTTTAAACTAAAAATTTTTTAAATAAAATATTTAAAATTGTTTTACAAAAAACACTAAAATTTAAACTATTTCCTATTACAAATCATTCAGATCGGTTGCGTCCATATCATCTCCGCCACGATCACCACCACCTCTTGACGGAGTTGCATCCGAATCGAGCTCCGGTTCTTGCTGCGGTGTTGATCTCCTCACCTGGCCGGACATCAACTCAATGACGCTCTCCAAGTGTTGTATTTGAGATGTTTGTCGCGCCACTTGGGCTCGAGTTTTTCGAAGTTGTGTTTCGAGATCTTCGATCCGCCGTTGTTGCGAAAAACTCTCTTGCACCGCGGGAGGTACCGTCGTGACGTCCTCGATGATATCCTTTTGAAGCGCTCCGAGACCGTATAGACGTCCCTTATACGGTCTCACCGACTACAAGACAAATAAAAGTAACGTTAGATTTTCACAAATTATTTGATTAATAATTTAGAAATAAAATAATAACCTTTTACCTCTAAATAATTTGGTCCTTTTGTAAAGGACTGAGGTCGTCGGGGCTTGAACCGCAAGCCTGAGATTACTGTATGATCTTCTCCGTCACAGCTCTCGCGGTTCGCGCCGCTCGAGGATCGACGAGTTCCGATTCGTCGGCCTCTTCCCCGACAACCGACTTCTTCTTTGCGTGGGTTTCTAATACCATTTCAAGAAGAGTCGGTTCTCTTCCCATCCGTTGCATCTACAATATAAAATAAATGTTGTTAGATAAATATTTAAGTAAATAAAAAATCTAAATAATTAAAATTTTACCAATTCTTTTTTTCTTTTCATGAAGGATTTTGATCCCGAAGTATGGTGATGCGGACCATCTCCGGGAACCTTCTCACCGTAGCGATTTTGTTTGGCCTTCTCGCTCTTGGCCTTGAATTTCGCGGACTGCCAATGCTCAATCATTTTGTTGAAGACCGCTTCGGTTGCCCATCTTAGTTTGCTGTTGTTGACGTACTAATTGCGCTTTGCACCGTTCATCATGAGGCGCATCCGAACCTGCATGTCGCGCATCTATGCTGTGTAGATGCGCATTGTATGAGTTCGACGCCATCTGTATGAACGCTGCAAACAAAGTTATAAAATTATTAGTTTTCAAATATATATATATAATTATAAAATTGAAATATAATTAAAAACTTACAATAAAAGTGTGCCACCATCGCTGGTGCACAACTTCTGGCGTCACTTGTCAGGAATAGTAGAGATCGTCCTGTAACGATCCTTGGATGATGTTGTTGTTGGTGTGTTTTAAAACATCATCCTCATCAAACCTGCATATCAAAAATAAAAAAGTTAGATAATATTTATGAAATATAATATACAAATTAAAACAATTAGATACTATTTACCATAATGTTCCAGGAGCACGTTCTGGATCGATGATCGGAAGGGTTGGACGCCCATCGAAATCGTTGATCAACGCATCGATATTTACCATATCGTCCTCGTCAACAAATATCAGCGGTGCCAACACTGGAGACGGAGGACGATATGGTGGTGGTGGCGGCAGGGGAGGCGCTCCCGCATAACTAGCCAACATTCCCCTCGATCCTATAAATCGTCTAGCCCTCTTTTTTTTTCTGGTGTTTGTAATTGTGTTGAATTGTTTTTATGTTTGAATTGTGTTGAAATAAGAAGTTCCGTCGCACTATATATAACGAAGTTTCCAACGGACATCCGTTGGAAATCCCAACGGATGCCCGTTGGAAAACACGTCATCGCAACGGAATGATTAAATTGACGCGACGTTTCGCATTCCCAACGGCCATCTGTTGGAAATTCTAACGGATGGCCGTTGGAAATGCGTGTTCCCGAGGCGACAGACGGCTAAATGGAGGCTCGCTACCTCTCCAACGGTCATCCGCTGGAAATTCCAACGGATGGCCGTTGGAAAGCCTGCAAAAACGGTTGGGAAAGCTGCAATTTTTGCAGTCATCATTACAGTTTCCAACGAGCATCCGTTGGAATTCCAACGGATGCCCGTTGCAAGTCAACACATGGCGTCAACATGTGGCGTCAATTTACAGCTTGTTTTCCAACGGTCATCCGTTGGTAATTACCAACGGATGACCGTTGGAAACATTGAAAATTCAGACATGTTTTCTAAGTGTCGGGGGCGAGTTCGTGTTTCAACGGACAACCGTTAACATTTTCAACATTGGTATTAGATTATTTTAATTTGTTATACATCAAACATCGTTTATATAACATGTTCGATTGTATTAACATTTCAATTATTCGATTACACATCATACATCAAACGTGCTACTGAAGAAGCCAAGCAGCCTGACCGTGCAGCCACACCAGCCCACCCGTGCTACTAAAGAAGCCAAGCAGCCTGATCATGCAGCCATTCTAGCCCGACCGGTCTTGTGAAGACAAAAACTTTCCCAAATGTGCAGCACGGCCCGAGCATGCATGAAGCCCGATCGGGCTAGGATCAGCTGAAGTGCCCGACCGAGCTCATTCTTGTGCCCGGTCGGGCATGTTGTACTTGCACTCGCCGAACAAGAAAAGGAAAGTCCATACCAATGGAAAACAATAGGAAATTCACGAGAAAGAATGGAAATACTCAACCAAAGAGGAAAGAAAAGAGAAAGGGGCAAGGAGAAGACATTCATTCAGACTGAAATAGAGAGAAAAGGCAGAGCAGACGCAGAGACAGAGCAATACGCCAGAAGATTGGAGACGGGACGACGAACTCGGTACGGGGAGGAGCTTTTGAAGACTACGGTATTGGTATAGAGAGGAATCTCATTCTATATCTATGTTTGCAATAGTTTTCTTTCGTGCTTTGTTTTCAGAATTCATGTCCGAGTAGTTTAGTAGCTAAGGGTTAGAGTTTTGTCGATATGTAATGAAGGCTCATACTTAGTGCTTGGTTATAATATTTAATCGTTTTCGGATTGATTGGTTGTTCTTAACACTTTTGTTCTTATTGACCGTTTGGATGAATGATCATAAAAGTTTGGTTACATTGGAAGATGAATTAAACTTTGGAACATATCCATGATATGAGGTCTCGATTGATTTAGAACCTTCATCTGTCGGTTAATTGGACTTAGGAATTAGGATAGCAGATTTAAAGCATTTATCGTTTGAGATTACGCAATTGGAAGATTGGTAGTACACACGTTAGATAGTGGGTTTAAGCATCAGAAGAGTCATTCCTTAGGAAAAAGCTTGAATTCCCCAATTACGTGATGATATTCATAATCATGATCTTTGTTAGCACTTCATTGCATTATCGTGCATCTCTCGAAACATGTAGTGTTTAGTCTATGGAGTTTATCTCGTTAATTAGATAGTTTAGTTACATTCACATTCTACACACTTATTGATTTTTACCGTACTGTTCATTAGATACTAACTTTAGAGTTGTATCGATTCATCGTGTTCGACTCTGATACTAGACGATTCGTATTCTTGCGGAAATATTAGTCTATGTATTTTACTACTTGAAATTAACCACATCAAAACACCATATCAATTGTAAATAATTATAATTGTAATTTATTTTATTCGTCTATACAAATAATTTTTGTGAAATCATTAGTTTTAATTTTTTAATCCTTATTTTTTACCTTAGTTATGATGATCAGTATAATTGTGGAATCTATAATATAGATATAAATTATAAAACATAATATGCATTAAATAACATCTAAACCACACGTCAATTACACACAAATCTCATTCTTCACTTGATTTGTACATCTCCAAACGTATAACTAATTTTACGTCATAATGTTTATTTATCACATTAACTATTATCATAAATTAAACCTACAGCTCTTATTATATGTTTTACCACTCACATATTACATTTGTAACGTACTTTTTTAAAATTAGTTAATAATTTTAAATATAAAAATAATTATTAAATGCATACAAATTACATTTAACTCATGAATTGGTATTGTGAAAGAGATAAAGGCCTTAAGATGCCATTCAAGTAGGGAAATGTAAAAAAGGAAAAAAAGGATAGTTTCTATAAAGAGGGAAAAAAAAGTCTCGTGAGAAAAGAGAAGATAGATGAAATAAAGTTACATAATTTTCTTTTTCCAAGAAGGAAAAAATAATAAGATATTTTTTCGTTAGACAATTCAACCGTAAATTACGGTCCGTAATACGGAATCCCAAAAAAGGTGAGGTTTTCTCCTACCGATTGATAGTATTTGAAAGTCAATATTTTGTTGGTTAAAATTTATTATATCGTTCTATAAGAATACACTATAAGATTAGTATGCATATTTAGGATGTCGTCATCTCAGCATCCATATGATAATCATATCAGCAAATCCGTTTTTTTAACAAGCCATGTTTTCAAATTTTATCGTTTCCATTCAAAGACTATATCTTTATTCTAATAAATTGATTAAAAGAGATACCCACGTTTGATTAACTTTATTTTTATTGCTTATTTTTTAAAAATTGCTTCATTACTAATTATATACACTGCTCTCATCATTAATGTCAATTTTTTCTCACTATCCACTTCAACCTCTTCGGTTAATCTCAAATTTGCACAGCGAAGCGAAAGGGGATAAGGTTATTTTCATAATGAAAATAAGAGATGCGAAAAAAAATTAAGTGCATGATTGTTAAAAATCTGTTTAAATTATAGTTAAAAATTTTGTTGATAATTTCAATGGATTTTGATCAGTAATATTACTGTTTAAAAACTATTTTGCAAAATTTTTTTTAACATCTTAAAATCAAAATTAAAAATCCTTTGAAATTTGTTAAAAATTATATATTTCAATATTTTTTTAAAACTTTTTTATTGGATTTGGTGATTGAAAATATATATTTTTGTGGTATTAGTTTTTTCCACAATTAAATCAAAAATAATATTTTAGAGATATATTGACATAAATTAAACTTGTTCCACTGTATTGTTTTATAAATAAGTATAACACAATTAATTAGACCCCTAAAAAAATTCTCAATTTTGTCTCAAATTGATAAAAAAAATGCATACTTTTTGGAATAGAATTGACAAAATCTCCTAAAGAGTGCATATTTTCTAGCAACACTCATTTTTCAACTAGCCAAGATGCACAACTAAATATGTTCCTACTCCTATGACATCGACCACACTTTCAAAAAAAATATTGAGTTCTTGTTGGAAGTTTACAATAATTGACATTTACCGGATCTGATATTTGTTTGTGGTCGACTACTTGTACCGATTCATGCATTTATTCAAAAGTGAACAATTGGAAAACAATCAAACGGTTCTACAATGTCTAAGTGGTACAAGGGATATTCGCATGTTACACAAGGTTCTTAATTATCAAGCGTTATATGGTTTTAGTCAAGCAAATTGGGCAAGTGATGGTGATAATTGGACACCTACAAAAACATATATCTTGTATCTCGGGTCTCATCCGATTTTTTGATCATCCAAAAAGATTAAAAACATCAGTCTGCTTCTCTACTGAGGCAGAGTATCAATCTATAGATTCCATTAGTGTAGAAATCCATTGGATATCTTCACTTTTGTCGGAATTCAAGATTCTCCCTACCGCATCTCATGTTATCTATTGTGATAATATCGGAACAACATATTTTAGTGTCAATCCAAATTTTCACTCGCATGAAACATTTAGCGTTGAACTATCACTTCATTCATCATCAAATGCAGAATGGCTCTCTCCGTTTTACTCATATTCGATTGTGGATCAACTAATAGATCTTAACAGAGATATACCAAATCTGGGCAAATATTTTGTAATTATATGGAGATATTCTTGTCATTATAAGAGATATTCTGCCATTATGGAGATATTCTCCTCATTAGTTTGTTTCCTATTTGGTTACAAACATTGATGTATATAATTTACTCTACGATTAATATAAACCCTAAGAGGAATTTTCACATATTTGCATGGTATCAGAGCCTACTGCTTCTGGCCTCAGAACGTGAAATCGATACCTCTATGAAAATTTAAACAATGTCGACCGTAAATCCTGCACGTGTCGATCTACCCCCCACCGATGATACTGCCGGTGGCTTGAATTCCACACATGGTTCGGCTTCTGAAGATACTACCGGAAGCCGTCGTCCTCGTGACTTGTCGATCCTATCCCCCCATTACTTTCATCCCTCGAAAGGACCAGGCACGGTTATCACCTCCGTGCAGTTGAAAGGTGATACAAACTATGCCGATTGGGCAAAACATATTGCTCATGCGCTACGGACCAAGCATAAGCTTGGTTTCATTGACGGATCTCTCGAGCCACCGCTTCCCGGCGATCCTAACTATGACCTTTGGGGACCGGAGAATCAATGCTCGTGGAATGGATTTTCAACACTTTGGACCCGCAACTGCGAGCAGATGTGTCAGTGGTGGATGAAGTCCGAGTGTTGTGGGATGACTTGAAACAACAATTTTCGATAGGAAATATGTCCCGCGTGTATCAGATTCGCGCCGATTTGGCGAGATGCTCGCAACAAGGACTTTATGTTCAAGCGTACTTCAGTAAATTGAAAAAGCTTTGGACGGAACTTGATGGTTACAAACCTGTGCGTTCGTGCCAATGTGGAACGCTTCAGGCGGAGCTTGTCCACGATCGTGAAGAGGAGAAGATGATGCAATTCCTCATGCGCCTAGATGACTCTCGGTTTGGAATGGTGCGTTCTCACATCTTCGGTACCGAGCCTTTGGCAAGTCTCAATCATGTATACTACAAAATTATTCAGGAGGAGCGCTACCAGACGATTCAGCAGTCCAAGGAGGAACACAGTGATATCGTTGGGTTTGCGGCTCGGGTGACTACGGCACCTATGCCGTCCTTGCTGCCTGTGAAGAATAAAGATGTCCGCTGTAGTCATTGCCGCCGTAAAGGCCATGAGAACGTCTTGCTTCATTGCCGCCGTAAAGGCCATGAGATCACGTCTTGCTTCGAGCTTCTTGGCTATCCCGACTGGTGGAACGAACGCCCTCGCAAGAATGGATCTTCTGCAAGGGACGGGGGACGCGGGAATCACTGTCGAACCGCCCGCGCGGTCAGACTCCACGAGTCAATGCAGCTCAGGTGGTCGATTCTGTTTCTCCCAAAATCGCAACGGTTCTAGATCGTGCAAGCTTGCCGGGATTCACCAACGAACAGTGGAGTACGTTGCTTAATTTGATGTCTCTTAAGAAATCTATGACTGATGAGGAACACTCTGGTAAGCCACGTACATCTGAGTTTCTTTTGGATTCCGGTGCTTCGCATCATATGACCGGAGATGTTTCTTCGTTGGATAACCTCGTTGATCTGGTTCCTTGTCCAATTGGACTACCTAACAGGCACGAGACATTGGCGACAAAACAGGGAGATCTGTGGCTGGGGGAAAGAATCCGACTACATAATGTTCTTTTCGTGCCTAATCTCCGTGTTACTTTAATATCTGTGGCAAAGTTACTTCAGCAAAATGTGTGTATTGTCACATTTACTGATCGGTTTTGTGTTATTCAGGACCGTACGATGAGGACCCTGATTGGAGCGGGTGAAGAACACAATGGGGTGTACGAGTTTCGGGGAACCGTTGGGGTGCGTGCGAACCAAGCTCAGCGTCTTTCTACTCGAGATTTGTGGCACCGTCATCTGGGGCATCCTTCTGACAAAGTACTGCATTATCTTCCTGATTTTGTTGGGTGTAGCATTGGTGTAGACAATAAGGCACTTTGCGATATTTGTTCTCGTGCCAAACAAACACGTTTTAGATTTTTCGCAAATGATAATAAAGCTCAGTCTCGATTTGATTTGATTCATGGAGATGTGTGGGGTCCTTATAACACTCCGTCTACTTGTGGCGCGACATATTTCTTGACATTAGTCGATGATTATTCTCGTTCTGTTTGGGTGCATCTTCTTACCTCTAAGGCAGAAGTGAAGACAATTGTCCAAAATTTCTGCGCTATGGTAGAAAGTCAGTTTAACACGTGTGTCAAGTGCTTTAGGACCGACAACGGATCAGAATTTCTTGTGCTTCGCACATTTTTCGCTGAAAAAGGGATCATACATCAGACGTCTTGTGTGCATACTCCTCAACAAAATGGGCGAGTCGAGAGAAAACATCGTCACATTCTCAACGTCACTCGGGCACTCATGTTTCAGGCGGGTCTTCCGGTGAAATTTTGGGGTGAATGCGTCCTTGTCGCCCCCTATTTGATCAACCACACTCCATCCGTGTTGTTACACGGGAAGACTCCTTTGGAACTCCTGTATGGGACGCCTCCGATTTATGATCATCTGCGGACATTTGGATGCCTATGTTACGCTCATAGAGGAAAGAAACCTGCAGATAAGTTTGCTCCGCGCAGCAGCCGCTGTATCTTATTGGGTTTTCCTTTTTCACAGAAAGGGTGGCGTGTCTTTGATCTAGAGAAACAAGAATTTTTCGTTTCAAGAGACGTTGTCTTTCACGAAGACATATTTCCGTTCTCCGTCCATGTTGACACGTCCACTGCTCTGAGTTCGGGCGTGTTGTCGTCGAATCCTGCTGTGTATGATGACAACCCTCTGTTTCTTAGTCACCGTCCGATGACAGGGGGCGTCAGGAAGAACGCGTCAGTATCTTGCCACCCGTACGGGCAGACTCCACGACAGAGTCCACCGATTTGTTGTGTCCTGCGTCTGCAGGTTCATCGGAGCAGTCTTCAAGTGCACTTGCTCCATCAGTTTCTCGTCCTCAGTCTTCAAGTGCACTTGCTCCACCAGTTTCTCGTCCCCAGTCTTCAAGTGCACTTGCTCCACCAGTTTCTCGTCCTCAGTGCGCACGCACTCCCTCTGTTCGTCTCCGGGACTACGTCACACACTCCGCACAATGTCTCACTGATCCCATTTGTGTTCTCCCCTCGCCCTCTCGGGTTTCCAAAGGTACCCCATCGTATCCTATAGCAAATCACCTTACCTGCTCTAAATTCTCTCCACCGCACAGGGTTTTCTTGGCCTCTGTTACTGCAGGACATGAGCCCCGTACCTTCCATGAAGTGTCTCACAGTCCTCAGTGGATTGCGGCCATTAATGATGAGCTTCAAGCACTCGATGCTAATCAAACCTGGACATTGACGACTCTACCTCCTGGAAAAACCGCTATTGGATGTAGGTGGGTCTTCAAGATCATATATAACTCTAATGGGACGATTGAAAGATACAAGGCGCATTTGGTTGTCTTGGGAAATCGCCAAAAATATGGTGTAGACTATGATGAGACCTTTGCTCCGGTTGCAAAGATGCCAACGGTTCGCCTATTTCTCGCTATCACCGCAGCTCGAAATTGGCTTGTCCATCAAATGGACGTACATAATGCGTTTTTACATGGAGACTTGAGTGACGAAGTCTATATGAAGCTTCATCCGGGCTACTCTACGACGACTACGGGTCAAGTTTGCCACCTTCGCAAGTCTTTGTACGGACTCCGACAAGCCCCTCGTTGTTGGTTCGCCAAGCTCACAACGGCCCTTACCCGTTATGGTTTCCGACAGTCTTGGTCGGATTACTCGTTTTTTTCCCTCACACGCGGCGAATGTCAGCTTACGTTTTGATCTATGTCGACGACCTTCTTATTGGTGGTAACGACACTTACCTTTTGAATGCATTTAAGGCTTACCTTCATGATTGTTTTCACATGAAGGACCTTGGACCGTTGAAATACTTTCTTGGCATCGAAGTGGCTCGCACGTCGGAAGGGTTTTACTTGTCTCAACGGAAGTATACGTTAGACATCATTGCTGAATGCGGGCTTCTGGGATCCAAACCCGCGGTATCTCCGATAGAACAGAACCACAAGTTGGTGTTATCAGACAGTCCGTTTCTATACAACCCGGAGCAATATCGTCGACTTATCGGGCGTCTCATTTATCTCACGAGCACCCGGCCCGAACTCAACTATGTGGTTCACGTTCTCTCCCAGTTCATGAACACGCCTCGGATAGATCATTGGCTTGCGGCTCTACGCGTGGTCCGTTACTTAAAAGGATCACCGGGTCAGGGACTTATGCTTCGGGCCGACAGTGAACTTCGCTTGTACGGTTATTGCGACTCCGACTGGGTCACATGTCCGAAAACCCGTCGATCTTTGAGCGGTCACATCGTTCTTCTCGGACGATCTCCCATTGCTTGGAAGACTAAGAAACAACAAACGGTTTCCCGGTCTTCGGCCGAAGCGGAATACTGATCCATGGCGGTACTCACGTGTGAATTTAAGTGGCTTAAGGCACTTTTGGAATTTTTTCATGTTGCTCATCCGCATCCTATGCACATGTTTTGTGACGACCAGGCGACTATGCATATTGTAAAGAATCCGTTTTTTCACGAACAAACGAAGCACATCGAAATAGATTGCCATTTCATACGGGATGAGTTGCTTCGTGGACAGATCTCCACAACTTATGTTCGCTCAGCAGAACAACTAGCGGATATCTTCACGAAGGCGCTCGGTGTTCAACCATTCCGTCATTTACGGTCCAAGATGGGCATTCGCGATCTACATGCTCCATCTTGAGGGGGCGTAACAGAGATATACCAAATCTAGGCAAATATTTTGTAATTATATGGAGATATTTTTGTCATTATAAGAGATATTCTGCCATTATGGAGATATTCTCCTCATTAGTTTGTTTCCTATTTGGTTACAAACATTGATGTATATAATTTACTCTACGATTAATGTAAACCTCTCACAATTTTTCCTTGACGATTTATATACATAGATTGAAGTCACCAAAAATTATCCGTCAGAGGCATAAGAGTGAATCATATAAAATTATTTACTTAAAGAATAGCATAAAACCGTCTCACTAATCTTGTATTTGTATATACCTTTGGCATTAATAAAGGTATTCAATTCTCTATCTTGCTACATGCATGACACGGGTAAATATTTGGATAGAATTTACAAAATAAAGACCTCATCTAGTAATAAATTTTAATATTTAAAATATTCAGTAGTTTCAATAGTTTTATAGCAAAACAAGTTTCTAAACGAAATTTGGTAATAATTTTAACATGTAAATAAGATTTTACACAAATATCTAGTAGACAAAAAAAAAAGCGTTATACACACCTATATTTTGGATATTATTTAGGTTTATGTTTAAGGTAAGGTCTAATCTCAATCACAGATTGAGTCACATCTGCATCAATTCATTTCACATAAACACAGAACCACATTTATGTGGTTAAGGCGTCGAGATTGTTTATACGCATTTGTTGAACACATTACAAGATGCTATATATGAATCTCCAAGTATTGACTGTATGGCAACAAGCTTTCTTTGACAGTATATACGATGCTAAGACTAGGGAAACAGCCGTAACAACAATGAGATGCCCAAGCAAAGGCGATGGAGGAGATGCCACTACAATCCATAACCCTGAACCTTACTTTGTTAACCAGTAGATGAAAATGAGAAATGTGCACACAGCTGCCACGAGTGAAAGAATGATTGTGTCCATCGACTTTTTCCTCTTTATCGCCGATAGAATATGGTTCACCTGCATCGGTTTTGGGGACCAAGTTTGAGTTGGATAAAGCCAATGGCTTGATGTCGAAAATTTATGAAAAAGGAGATGCATTATATCGAGCTAAAGCAGAACTTCTGTGTTTGCTTATGTACACAGTGGAGTGTTGTGAATGACTACAAACAATATGCAGGTGGTCAGAGAGAGGACAGATCTCATACCGTCGGCAGACGACTGCTCATATTCCCAAGCTTTGAATTAATGCCTCCAAAAGTTGAACGTTGAAAAACGAGTGTGCCAAGTGTTGCCTGAGCTTGAGATATGACGCCATCCATCTGCGATAATATAATATGGGTGGTATACAAATTCTAAGGTGAAAAATTTCCTCTATCCTTTGCCCAGCATAATGAGAAGCTTGAATACAATCGTGCTCGAAGCATAAATAAAGGTGCAATAGCCAAATACACAAATTGTACTGAAGGATGCAAACACATACATGGACTGTACTGCGGTTAATTGCTGTATGCTCCTTGAGCAGAGCTTGTTCTGTAGAACCAACACCCTCTTCCATGTTTAGGCGTGTCCGATCAAACTCTCGAAAGTCCTCGATTAGTGAAGCATGTTCTTGCTTGGCTCTAAGACTGAAGCGGAGTCTATGAAACTCCTGAATTTCAAGTGGATCAAACACTTCGTTAGAATAAGGTAAGTTAAAAATACATTATGGATTCCTCAACTGGTTCAAAAGTAAAATCCAAAGTGAATATAAGAATTGGCAGCATATCCCATTGCACATTAGATATACTCGGCTAAAGAAATATGTAGCTCTTGAATGCTCAGATATAAACATCACCGATCAACGGTATGGGTCGAGAAATCGCAGTACCTGAGTCCGATCTTGAAGAATCTCCTGATGCCGAGTTAAGGTATGCGAGACCATTTCAGATCCGCCTGATGATACCCAAGCTTGCATCTGTGTATTTACTTGTTGCAGCTCTCGTAAGAGCAAATCAATCCCAGCTTCAAGATCACTCTCTGCAGCATCTGACGTTGTTGAGACCTTTGTTGAGATAAGTTTACGATAAGAATGCATCTGCTCATCTAGATGAGCTTCAAGCTTTCTAGCCTGTTGTTCACATGAGAACATAAGCATGTCAATTAAACACAACAGAAAACATCTGAAGAGAAATGTTGAGTTTAACCACCGTTGACAACAACAAGGTGCTGTGTTCTACATCAGTGCCCAAATTTGGAGGGGTACGCTTTAAAAATCCCTTATTTTCCGCAACGCTACTAGCTCGAAATGAGACCAATGAGCAAAACCTAATCTTCTATGATAGAATTTCACCATTTCTTCCTTCGTTTTTTTCCAAACAAAAGCTTATCATTTAGATTATATCCTTACAAGAAACATTATCCACAGCACTGAAGTTAGATCGAACAGAACAATGTCCTCCAAGAAACCCAAATGGACTTAATTCAGTTCGTTAAAATCGAATCCAGAAGAATCAGTTTCATCTTCTGCAATCAATATCTTAAAAAGTGATGCAAATTCAACCAGCTAATCTCAACGCGCTCCTTAGTCGAAAGAAATTCAAAGGAATCAAAATGCTATTAGCTACGAGGTTGGGTTCTAAACGAACTGCGGTTTAACCAGAAACTCACCTTTTTGCGTAAAGCATCCCTGTTGCTAGGCACATCCATGATTCACCGAATCGGGTAAAATATCTCTTCCGAAAGCAACGTCTCCCTTCCAATATAAATCCGACGACGATTTCTCCGGATCAAAGATTTCTCCGTCTTCCTGGATGAGATTTGAAATCCGAAAAAACGCGAAGAAACGCGATCGGATCGGATCGAGAGGAAGCGAAGAAACGCGATCGGATCGAGAGGAGACGGAAGTTCTTTGGAAGAGGCAGTCAGATGTTCTACCTGCTTCTTCAAAGAAACGAACTCTTGCGTAATCAGGAATTCAATTCAGATTCAGTGATCAGACCAACTTGGTATATAATCTGACAGGAAATTGGTCAAAGAATCGGGGGTTTTCAAATTTTTATAACAAAAAAATATGGACTGGTTTTTTGGTACAATAAAAAAAATTAGAAGGTATCAAAGATTTATTAGAATATTAATAAAGAAGAGATTCAAAGAAAAATATTATTTTTTTTATCAAAATTGATATATATTTATATATATGGTTGGTCAAAGATAAAAGAATTAAAGTAATTACATAACATAGAAGAAAGGAAAGACTAAGGGAAAATCTAGGCGGGAAGAAGACCAAGAAAAAAAAACATAATGGTCCTTTTGACTATACATGAAAATCATAAGACCTCATACCAATAACGTTCCCCCTCAAGCTTGATCGGGAAGCAAAGGTATGAGGGATGCCTCGTTAAAAACATCGTTGGAAAAACCCAATAGGGACAAAACCCAACTAGGAAAAGAGTACATCAACTCATGCGCACCGATCAAGTTTGATCACTTCACCAGGTTTGAAGATGTCTACAAGACCGATTCGGTGATGGAGATTCTTGCAGATCTTTTCACTAGTTGCCTTGGTGAAAGTGTCGGCAAGTTGATCTGAACTCTTCGTAAATGTGAATGTGATGATCCCATCATCCAACTTTTCTCTTATGAAGTGGCA
Organism: Gynandropsis gynandra; assembly: GCA_036759665.1. Lineage (NCBI taxonomy): Eukaryota > Viridiplantae > Streptophyta > Magnoliopsida > Brassicales > Cleomaceae > Gynandropsis > Gynandropsis gynandra. The sequence continues at coordinate 41,349,308 of CM071863.1, forward strand.
GTCCACTTCTATATGCTTAGTCCTATCGTGAAGTTGCTGGGGAAGTGGCAGTCCACTTCGAAGGGAAGTTATTGGAGCCATTAATGATGAAGTTGGGAGCTTCTTTGATTGAGTTGTGTTGGTGATGCACCATATTTTCGTACTTGTCACTTTAGACCATAGTATGGACATGATAACCATCCAAATGATAGCATATGACGTCCTTAATAGCCGCATACTTCTATTGCCTCGTTTCTTCACATCAAGGCCATTATCTCTGACATTCCCCCTCAAGATTGGCAGGGGAATGAAGAGGACATGAGCTGTAGCCTCGTTAAAAACCTTAACGAGAAAACCCGGTGGGACAAAACCTTAAGAGTGCAAACGAGCTCATGCCTTTGAATGGACTGCCAATCTTGACTACGAGATACCACATGAAGAGCTTTAGAGAGATGGATTTAGCAGACTCGAACTTGAATTGAGGAGATTGAGAACCTTCAATCTTAAGCATTTTAGAGACAAGTTCCCCCTTACGAACAACACGGCCTTGATTATACAATTCCCCTTTTCGATCATCATTATATATTTTAGTTTCTGTATCAAAAGGATAAAGAGAGTGCTTTCGAGGAGATAGGAACAAGAGTCCTCGATGAGTGACCTCTATCTCTTGAAAGTATGTTAGAACAGCAATGATATAGACCAAGATAAGAAAAATAACCATAAAACTTAGCGTGTGTGCAAAGAACAATGATTCCTCCTGATTTGAAAGACTAAAAACATATTTTGTTTTAAAATCTTTGGAGAAACACATATCTCTATGATAAATACGCAAATCATTATGAGAAACATGAGAAATATTGAAAATGTTAGAGAAACACATAGAAACATGCAAATCATTACGAGGAACATATAAAACATGCATAGTTTCGAACTTATAACCCTTAAATATGCTAGGAACATTTATCACAACATATAGGCCAAGTAACATATCATATTTTTCAAACTGAATGATTAAAACAAGATGATTACGATTTATAGCTTTCGAAGAAAAATAGCCATTTTCTTTACTCATTAAAAACTTTAGTTTCGAAATAACCTTATTAGAATCACATAGGGCTAATGAATTCGTATTTTGAAAAACAAGGGTGTTAGAAAACGGGGAAAACATGTAATGTTCTTTGAAAACATGAGGAAAGCATTTAGATTGCTTGCAACAAAAGTAAGAGATTTCTTTTTATGAGGGATAAGAAAAATATTACCATATACCTCTAGATTCTCATAAGAGAATTTGTGAGCTCTTTGTATAAAGAAAATATTGTAATTATTCGTTTCAGCACCACCATTAGCCAAAACTTGAGCATGTTGTTGAATTTACGCAATGCACATGGTGCTCTTTCGTTTGAGCTTAAGGATCTGATTTTCTATACCAAAAACAAAGTAACGACATCCAAATATCTTTATTCGATCGCATATATAGATTTTGCTTGGTACCTTAAGATAATCTGCATCATTTGGCCATTTGGTGTGATTTCGATTTGGTGGAGCACATGATGACGGTTTCCAATGTTGTGTCTTCCTTTTTGCAAAGATAATTCCATGAGTAGACACTTTTGATTGAGATTGTTTGCTGAAAGATTCTCCAGCTTTCTCTTCGGTCTTGAATTCGTGTTCCTGAGTATTTGGACTCAAACAAACATAAAATTCAGTAGATAAATGAGAATTCTGATTATGATTTTGAGATGAGGAATAGCAAACTCTGTTTTTCAATGATGGAGGCTGGATTATAGAGCTTCTTTGACGAATAAGGACTGATTGCGTTGCTGACACTGATTGAGGGAAGTCTTTGGCTTCATACTCTTGATCATCAAGAAAAATGCCAGTTCCTTTATTCTTTGCTTCGATCTCCTCCTCATCATTGATTCTGACGGCATTTTGATCTTCTTTGGTTGGATTTTCCACCATTTCTTTGCTGATGTTCGGAGTTGTTTGCCCCATTACTTCTTTTTTTCTTCAACCTCTTCGTGGCAGAGAAAAACCTTGCTGGTTATTTGAAAGAATTCCATGGTGTTGCTCTTCTTGAGAGCAGAAAGATGTTTGAATATTTCATCTCCGATAGCATCACAAACTTCTTCGCATGAAGGAAGAGTTTCCAATTGGAGAATCTGAAAAATCTGTGCATTCAGAGAATGATCACATGCACACAGAAGAATAAGCGTAGAAAACTGAGCGCTTCGTTCTTCGGAGCATGAAGCATAAATGAGCCTTCGTAGCTCGCCCCAAAGAACTTGGCCTTAAAAAATACGCCTTTCATAAGAGATCTCATCTTCTGACATGATGAGAAGAGTATACAAAGATCTCACACATACAAACTTTTACATAATGCATGTGGGATCGTTTATCAAACCGGAATCTTCCATACTTGAAGGAAAACTTAAAAGACGAGATTTAAAGAAAGTAATAGGATGAGAATGGGCCCTAAAACCAGAAAAGAAAGAGAGCTCGGAATTGAGAACGAACAATACAATTCCGAGATTGAAATGAACAAGAGAAGCAGCGGAAAGAGGAGAACGGAGTTTACCGCTCTGATACCATAAAGATTAAGAGACAAAGAGAATACTAGCAAGAAGAGATTCAAAGAATAATATTATTTTCTTATCAAACAAGGAGGGATTGATACATATTTATATACATGGTTGGTCAAAGATAAAAGAACTAAAGTAATTACATAACAAATACCAAGACAAAGACTAAGGGAAAACCTAGACGGAGAGAAGACCAAGAAGAAAAACATGATGGTCCTTTTGACCATGCATGAAGACCTCATACCAATAACAGGACAAAAGTCGAAATTAGTTAGAAAATCAATTTTACCTTTCATCAAATTTATATTTTGAATAATTGTAAAATGCGCGTCAACAATTTTATCTATTTTTTAGAATAAAAATAATTTATTGTTAAAAATTAAATATAAATAGATAATATACATATGTAAATATATATTTATATAATATATATATATATATTAAGATGTAAATAATATGTATATATATACAATTAAAATATTTATATATAAAAAATAAATAATAAAATTAAAATAGAAATTACTAAAATAATTTGAAGCGAGAATGAAAAGAGAGATTCACTTTTGTTTTTATAATTTACAATTTTTACAATTTTTGGTGTGTTTACAAGATGGAAAGAAAATATTTATTTATAGATAAAAATTATCAATTTTTAAAAATAAAAAATGATATGGGTTGAGTAATCAATTTTGACATTCATATTTTAACATTCATCCTTGAATGTTATTGACTGTCTCGTTAAAAATTTTAACATGTAAAAAACTTTTGGGATACAAACCATGATGAGAAAAAAAGTCTAGCCATAAAAACTTCTCATCGATTTGTCAACCCATTGTTTTTTCACACACTTCAAGGATAACACATCCCGATATTCTGAATGTGTTTTCTCAATGTTGAAGTAGAGAGCGTCTTTGTGAATAAGTCGGTTACATTTTCACATTATCGGATTTAATGAACATCAATTTCTTTCTTCTTCTCGAGCTCTTGAGTATATATGAAAAATTTCAGAGAAATATGCTTTGTTCTGTCACTTTTGACATATCCTTCCGTTGTTTGAGCAACGCATGTGACATTATCTTCATATAGTATCGTTGGGTTGATATTAGTTGATAATCTACATGTCTCTTGTATGTGTCGAGTTAAAGCTCTAAGCCACACACATTCTCTACTTCCTTCATGAAGTGATATGACTTCATCATGATTTGAAGATATTGTGACTAGTGTTTGTTTTTGTGAACGTCATGATATCAATGTGTCTTCAAATGTAAAAACATATCCCTTTTGTGATCTAGCTTTATGAGGATTTGATAAATAATCTGCACCTGCAAAACCAATCAACTCACGATTGAAATCTCTAGGATAAAATAATCCTAAATCAACCGTCCCTTGTAAATATTGGAAGATATGTTTAATCCCTGTCCAATGACGACGAGTAGGGGATGAACTATATCGTGACAAGACATTAATAGCAAATGCTATACCAGAACGAGTCAAATTACTAGATACAAGAGATCCCCTATCACACATATATGGTACTTCTGGTCCAAGTAACTCTTCATTATTTTTTATAAGGACGAAATGGATCCTTTTGAACATTTAAAGATCTACATACCATTGGAGTGCTTAATAGAATTTATTTATCCATGTTAAAGCGTTTTAATACTCTCTTTGTATAATTTGATTGATGTACAAATATATCATTCTTTAGATGCTCTATTTGTAAACCAAGACAAAACTTTGTTTGTCCAAGGTCTTTCATTTCAAATTCTTCTTTGAGATTTCAAGAATTTTCAATCTCCTTTGAGGTCCTAATTATATTTAGATCATCCACATAAACAACTATAATCACAAATCCACTAGTTATTTATGAATAAATACACAAAGACAAATATGATTATTCACAAATCCCTTTTTTAATAGATATTCACTTAGACGAGTGCACCATATATGTCCAGATTGTTTCAATCCATATAAAGACCACTGCAATTTGATTGCACATATTTCTTTAGGATTTGAGTTTGATGTTTTCGACATTTAAAATCTTCAGGGATTTTCACGTATATATCATTATCCAAAGATCCATATAGATATGTCGAAAATATATCCATAAGGTACATGTCTAAGTTGATGGATGCTTTTAAACTTATCAAATATCTAAATGTACTGGGTTTTATAACATGGGAATATGTTTTCTATAATCAATTCCAGGTCTCTAGAAAAACTCTTGCGCGATAAGACGTGCCTTATATTTTGTGACCTCATTATATTCATTTCTCTTTCGTACAAAAAACCCATTTACATCCAACTAGTTTACACCATCGGGAGTTTGAAAGATGAGTCTAAATACTTTTTTTTATTTAATGAGTCTAATTATATTTGCATAGCTTCTTTTCATTTTATCCAATCATGTCTCTTTTGACATTCTAACACTGACATTGGTTCTGGATTTTCATTATCATTTTTCAATTTCTTTGAACACAGAGAAAGAGAATATTCTATTATTGTCCTTTATTTTATCTTTTTTTTATAATCTGTTTATCATATATATAATTAATGGAAATCTCAATTGTTTTTGTGCTCTCATGATTATTTTTTTGATATTTATTCTGAAGATCATTTTCTTTATTTATTTATCTATAATTTGAGAATCAACATTATTATCAAATATTCTCTTTTCTTATGAGGTGAATACCTCAGAAGCATTATTGTATCATATTTTCAAATTCTATCTTTTTGTTTTTCTTAGAATCTCAGTTCGTCTTCTTGCTTGGATTATGAAAGTCGAAGATTTTTGTTTGTCTCGTGCGAGGATTGAGATTTCGTACTAGAAAAGTTTTAAGTTTTTTTCTATGTTTTTTTTATTTTAGGTTGAGATTTTAAAGAAATTATTTTGATTTTTAATATGATACGGGTATCAACCTTATTATCTATTATCATAATTCAAAACCATTTTACAATATTAATGAAATTATATTGATATGAAAATTAATTTGTAATTTTGTGAAGTATTAAATAAATTGGAGAATTAATATATGAAAAAGAGAATAAGTGTATTATTTTGTAAGTTATAGACAAATTGAATAAATTTGATAAAAATTTTAAATAAATAAAATATTAATGTTATTCAATCTCTTAAGCATTTTATTCAATTAGAAAGAAGACAATCAATGTGTATAAATCGATTAGATTTGTTATTCGATGTGACATTTCCCACAAAGCAGGTCGCTAAGTGAAAAAAAAGGCAAAAATAAAAAATAAAAAATAAAAGCTCATCGAGGAGAATGGCGAAGACGGCCGTCTTGATAGGGATCAATTACCCTGGGACCAAGGCGGAACTACGGGGCTGCGTCAATGACGTGTGGCGGATGTACGAATGCCTTGTCAGTCGGTACGGATTCGCCGAGGAGAACATCACCGTGTTGATCGATACTGATGATTCGTACATTAAACCCACCGGTAAAAACATCCGCACACCAACTTGATGACTGTATTATTACAAAGTAGGACCGAGCTAAAAAATATAAAATAATGATTACACATGCTTGAAAATAATATACTTAAAACAGATAAAATCAGATGAAAAGGAAGGAGATAAAATCAGATCTTTATTAATTTTAGGATACAGTGATGATGGACGACGTTTCGTGGAACATGAAATGAATCTATATACGCAACTTCTTATAGTAATGATTAAGAATTAATTAATTTAATATTTTCTAATCAGTTATGTGGTTCATTTTGAATATTACATGTGTAAGAAGTGGGTTTTACACAGCTCCGAAAATCTAATAAGTAGTTTTATTTATGAAGAACAAAGCCATAATTAAACATCTATGATATTATTTCTCTTTATGAAATAAAAATTATTTATTAAACTGTTAAAAGTAATATTTTATTGTAATAAAAAAATTTATTTTTTTTGCGTTCAATTACAATTTTAAAAGATTTAAATATTTTTATTATTATATTTTTTTAACAAGAATGTGATAACCATGACACTTGATGGTGGTTATACACATACCTCGACAGCTGCTCTTAAAGTTATTAGGTTATAATCCACTTATTTACGAGCTATTATAAGTATAATAATCTGTTTTTTATATTGTTTTTCATATAATATGAAAAAGAATATCAATATAGGATAATTATTATAATTTATTATTTTATTTAATTAAATATAATTAATGTTATTTTATGTAGAGTTAACAAAATATTGAATAACATTTTATCTTTTTAAACTGAAAATTTATGTACATATATTTTAATTAAGGGCAGATGGCGAGAGAGTGCATGTCAAAGACAAATCTCTGCCTCTGCAGACATTAATCGATATTCTCAAGCAGCAAACAGGAAAAGAGGATATCGAAGTGGGGAAGATCAGACCAACCCTTTTCGACGTGTTTGGTGAAGATTCGAGCCCAAAAGTGAAGAAGTTCATGAAGGTGATTCTGCGTAAACTACAGGAGAGGAAAGGAGAAGGTGGGTTCTTGGGAATGATTGGGAAAGTAGCTCAGGAGTTGCTGGAGCAGAAGCTGAACGACGAAGAATATGTGAAACCCGCAATGGAGACAGAAGTGGGGAGAAAGGAAGAAGCATATGCAGGTGCAACCAAAGGTGCACTTCCTGACAGTGGGATCCTGGTCAGCGGTTGCCAGACAGACCAAACATCTGCGGATGCGAGCCCTCCAGGGAGACCAGGAGAAGCGTATGGAGCGCTGAGTAACTCCATTCAGATCATACTTGGGGAAACAGAGGGCGAAATCACTAACAGGGAAATCGTCACGAGGGCTCGCAAGATTCTCAAGAAGCAGGGATTTAGTCAGCAACCAGGGCTGTATTGCCATGACAGTTACGTGAATGCACCTTTCATATGTTAAAAGGAGTTTGCACATAGTCTGAGAAGATTATTTGACAGCTCTTGTGTTTTTTATGCTGAACTTAATGGGCTGTGTTAGAGTATGAAAACAACTGAAACTGCCTCCATCTTGTTTTTTGGAGCTATAAATTGAATAATAAATCTGTGTTTTACCATTTAGAACATGAGAAGAAACAACACGTACGAAGCAAGGAATACTATAATATATATTGAATTTGAATGGGCTTTAAAGGGTGGGCGTTTCGGGTTTCGGGACGGGTTCCTCGGGTTCGGGTTGGGTTCGGGTTCTTCGGGTTTTAAAAAATTGAACCCATAAAAACCCATTTGGTTTTTGGGACGGGTTCCTCGGGTTTCGGGTTGGGTTCGGGTTGTTCGGGTTCAGAAATATTGAATCCAAAAAACCCGAATTGTATTCGGGTTCGTCCGGGTTCTTCGGGTTTTTCGGGTTTTTCGGGTTTTCAATAGATAATTCGGGTTTTCAATGGATAATTCGAGTTTAAAACAGGTATTTCGGGTTCCAAATTTAACATACAACAAATTTTT